>JBAIZZ010000276.1:0-113099 GCA_037355905.1 Heliconius aoede
TTTTACATTATTTAAAAATATTTAGGTTATATATTTAGGATAAATTTTAAATTAAATAATAAATTTTCTAATGAATTTTTATTTTATGCATATCACCACTACATAATATCAACAATATATATATAAATAGAAAAAACGTGGTATATATTAACAGGTTTAAAATATAAACTCGTGTTCACGAGCTTTTTTTTTACCGGTGCTTCCTGTCCTTGAACTTCAGAATTTAAAACAGGAAATTATCTTTGTGGTAAATTATATTCAATAGAAAGTCTCTCCTTACGATTAGCGATTCAATTAAATGATTATAAATATGTCAGATTGTACATTTTATTCTTTTTTAGAAATATTAAACTTTTCAAGTTATCAATTGAATTTATATTTGGTTCAAATAATATCCAATTGTATACTACATATAATCTAAAGAATTCATTAGAAATCCTATAGAAACTTTACTAAGTATAATATTCTAATAGATAAAACTATGGCTTCACAAAGATATTCAACACCATTTACATTTTATGATGAAGTATTTCCATGTGATAAAGATATCGAATTATAGTACTAACCGGTTTGCGCCGGTGGCGAGCACAATTGCTTAGAGGCGTACGTGATCATTATTACTTTAAGTATTTTTACGTTTAATATATATTTACATTAAACATTTAACAATAATGGCCGTCGTGGAGCAGCGGCACAAGGGTGTGACTGTGATACGTCGGTTGTGGGTTCGATCCTCACTCGAGGAAGTGTAATATTTATTTACGTTTACTTGCCTCCAACTTTTGAAAGAAAGTGGGGAACGGAGTGTCTTAACGACAGGTTTGCTTTACCTATCGTGCTCTGTGCGGGCAGTTGACAGCGTCAAGCTGATATACATTAAAAATAACATACTGAACTATCTGAAAACATATATAATATATTTTTTACTTATATATGTAGTTAAGTACAAAATTGATCAGACAAAGTAGTTTCTTGTTTCTTTTTATTACCTAGTCCTGGTAGAGTATGTATAGATATAGTATAGATTTGATCAGTGAAATTTTGAACTTAGCGATAATCTACTCTAGTAATTAACCATCGATTAAATATAGATTTGCAGTAATAATAAGCGACAAAGCAACTATAGTACTACAGTAGTACGCGCTAGTAGTCTTATCAAATACTTAACATTACTTAGGTCTCACGAGGAAACCCATAATGATAAAAATAATGATAAGAGTACAGTTCTATTATTATGTTCTATCTATTGACCCTATCATCATTTATATATGTACCCGTGTGGGTGGGATCTTTGAACTCAATTTTGAGGTAAATATCTTCAACCGACTACGCTGAAATTTTGTATACACATTTAGTTTGAATGACAATATATATTATATGCACTATAGTGCATATAATACCATATATGGTATGGTGACGTCATTCTAAATTTGATATGACAAGATTGTGCAATAGTTATTATTCACCCACGTACGTAAGCATCACGTATGGTTGACAAGCAGCAAAAAGCTTCCACCCAACACGCAAAACATTGAAAAATTCGGCGGAAAGTGGAGAAAGCAGACATTAACATTAGATTCCCTCTGCCTATCCTGCCTTGTACGGGATACAGCATGAAGCTGATTTAAATATCTTTTTTTTAATATTACTTTTGCACATCGTTATCTGATTACCTATATCATGTCTCTTGGGTGTATGCACAATGGACAGTATGCGTCAGAAGGCGCCACGCAGACGGAGGTAAGTACTCGCAGGTCTTCTCCATCCATCCTTGAAGGACGTATCGGGTAGCGGAAACATCAATACAATGAATAATGTTTAAGTTAATTTACTATAAAAAGAAATATATATATATTATGTACCTACTAGCAATTATGGCATTTCTATATAGTATTATTCTATAGAATGCATAATTGCCGGGACTATTTCACTATAAAATAATTTAAAATATCTTATTATTTATATGTATATTGTGCTGAATTAGTATATTTGATATATAAATTTTATTATTTCAGTAATTATTTTTGTTATTTTATAGTCAAATTTAAACAACATCTTTATAAAAATATATAGCCTATACGTTGTTATAATGTATAATCTATATTACTGTGAAATCACATCGGAATCCTTTCAGTAATTTTTGTGTGAAAATGCAACGAACATCCATCCTCAAATACTTTTATATTTATATTATAATATTAGTAGGATATGTAATAAAAAAAATTCAATTCTAGCAATGTCATATGACGAAGCAATTTTATCTAAATTAATTTATAAAGGTGTATTAATTTATAAACTTATTAGTAAGAATATAAACTTGTAAATTAAATTAAACTATTGATTTTAGCGTGTGCAAGTTAAACAAAACAGTATGGAGTGCTTCTTTTTAATGGACGTTGATGTGATAATTGAACCAATTTGTAGGATATGACGTCTTGCTTTTGTTGTTTCTACGTTTTACATATCTTATTTCTTTACAATATCAAACGTGCCGACCACTACCAATAACTAATACTAGTTAAAAATAATTTATTTTAATTTATTTAAAATTTATTAAAATTTAAGATTATTTTCACTCACATTATTTCCTAGTTCGAGGAGGTTTAGTTCTTAGACCTCCATGTAGCATAATGAGTTGTGAAAATTTCTAAACATTTTGTAATAATCTTATCATTTTTAAAAGCAGTTGTCCATAGCTATCTTTTTACATCTACCTTGTTTTTATAATAATATGTTGCACTTTTATTAGACAGCGAGACAGAATTTTCAATTAAAAAAAATCTTTAATGTTAATATACTTTATATTAAATTCATATGGATAGAATAATAGATATTTATTAAAAGGAAGGTGATATTATGTTTTGGTAAAGGCTATCTATAGATAACTTATCTATTATCTTTATTATCTGTAGCGCTTGTATACTAATCATTAAACGGCGCCATAAAGACGGTTTGCATGTGGTCAAAATTAAAGGTAGGTATTAAATAATTATAATAATATTATTATATAAATATTATAATTATAATTACCCTCCGTAGTTATTAAAATGTAGACTAATAATATTGGTTTGGCCTACCGAATCTATGTATAAACAATTTAAATTGTTATCATTTTCTCAAGTGAATTTCGAACTGACAACCAGTGACCGCCGGCCGCATTGACTCAGTAGAATATGTAAACATAACAATTATCTTAAGATGATATTTCTTAAATGTTTAATTTAAGTTAGTTTATCGGAATTTGGTGATATAAATTATATAATATATGGATAGACTCCACCATCGACACGTCGATCCCATATAATCCACTTTTATATATATATATGTTTTATGGAAAAGGACAAGTCAAACGAGGTTTAAGGTGGAGATAGATAAATGTTTATATAATAATATATAAACATAATATAATAATAATAATAGGTATATACTACATTTGCTAACTTTAAATATATACCGTGCTTCGAGTATACTTGTATGTATGTATACAATATATAAAGGAATGTGAGTTACATTGCGCGTGCGGCGTGTAAGCTCGGTGCCAACAAAAGTAATAACTATTAACTATAACTTATTGCTTGTACGCAAATGTATGACGTATTCTTTTTAATAAACTATTTGTGTACTAACGTTACGTGATATATTAAAATGAAGTTTTGCTATATTCGTTATATATATATTTTTTGCGTTACATATAGTAGGGTAGGCAGAGGGAACCTCAATGATGAAAATATTAAATATTTTATTGCGTCGAGCGGGATCGTACTCACAGTCTGTCACGTTTACGCGCCAGTCACACGCGCCACGACTGGCCTCGTTGTGTCACATCGAATCAATTTGTTTTTTTTACCAAGACGTACCTGCTATTAGATGACACTGACTTTGTGTTAGAGAGAAATAAAAAAACTCACTTAACTTAAGTTAATCTTTTTGTAACAAGATATTTTAGTTGGTAGAAAATATATGATGTAAATAACGATTTTTTTCTCGATTTGACACATATATATTTCATACAAAAGAGTAAACAAAGTAATTGTTTATATTATAGATTATTTTAGGACATACAATCAATACACAGCCAAAACTACCGGGCGTAGAAAGCTGAAATTTTACCTGCAAACCTATAAAATTAAACTGCCCAATGTATATTAATCTAAAATAATAGTAATAAAAAAAAAACAATGTTACATTTAGTAATCTATTGCTTTCATTACACTTCGGCTATTTCCATTGCATGAAAGAATTACGTGACGTAAACAGGTCGAAAGAAGTCAACGAACCCTCGCAACTTTAGGTTTCGACGGAAAAATACTTAACTTGTCCAAAAGGACATTTCCTTAGGAAAGAATTCAAACTGATATTAGAGATTATAAATTTAATTTCAATAAAGAACATTATCGTGATTAATAATACACATGGCACGCGATATACCTACTTTATAGAAAAGAGGAGCCAACTATGTACAGATAGCACGCCGATTACCACCGAGGTCTATATTTACAGTGATGACTGATCGTTATTTATTTTTTATAGTCTCCTGTCACGTTTGCACTTGTGGGTGGAAAATATTTACATACACATTGTTATACAAAGCAAGCTATAAATATACAACTGGCTCCCAACGGTATGAAGATGTAACAAATGATAGAACTATTCATCTTATTGTATATTATATACTTTATCTTTTTAGCCGTGTGATCCCGGCTTAGAATAGGATCACCCTGGTACTGTCGGTGTCGTAAGAGGCGACTAAAGTACGTGCGGTAAAGTCGCCAGTAATGGCAGCATGCATGGGCAGACTCGACCGGATTAATACCCCGGCATTTAAAACCGGAGTGAAGTAGTTGCTCTTGTCACTGCGTTTCGCATTAGGTAATGCCAGGACAGGGCGCCCTACATCTCCGCCTGTAGCTCCTCTGGTGTTGCATGGGGTCATGGGCGGCGGTGATCACTTACCATCAGGTGACCGGAACGCTCGTTTGCCTTGTCCTCTCCGATAAAAAATAATACTATATTCCGCTGCGGCTTGTATGAAGTTTGCAAATTAATATTTATTATTTACAAAAAGCCAATTTCATTCCAAGCTGCGCTAGTAACCTACTAAGGGAAGGTATCTGCGTAAATTTTACGCAGATACGTGAGTAGGTACGATTAATATATAATCGATTTTCAGCGCATTCCGTTCAAAGAATTCCATGTGAAACGTTAACAGCTATTGCCTTATCTTGAAAAGTTAGTCTAATGCGTGTCCATAAAAATATATATATGTATAATTGTAATTCATATAGTACCTCAACGGTTTTCCCTGTTTCACACCTGTATGTCAGACGAAATAGGTAAAAAAAAATACTATATTAATATTACCTTCTAGTATTTGTTTTTCTATTATTACACAATCTTTCAGAAAGATAATGCTGTAGTAAGTTACAATTATTTACTGGTTTTTATTATAATTAGTTATTTATTATTATTATATTATTTTAATTAATTACTGGATCCGAGTGTGTTAACACTACCCCCACTCCCAGTTTCGATTTTATAAACTTAGTTGGTCTAAGACTTCTATAGATGAGAGATTCGAATTCAAACATGGGGTGTCCAGATTCTTAATACTAAGTGTGTTTTGTTTTTCTTGATTATATGCCGTAGATCCCCGAAGTTAAAGCAGGTAGGTAGGCTTAGGTTAGGTAGGTAGTATGAACCTATAAGTTAAACAAGATATTTTGAGGTTATAAAAAATTCTACAGTTAGGTACCTACTCTTTTTTAAGTTTAATGTAGCAAAAAAGATTTTTATCATGTGATATAAATACGCTAGTATATATTTTTTAATATCGCACTGTAATATTGTGATATCTTGAAAGATTGTACAATGAAAATTTGCTTTAATCCACGTAATTCTAGTTTGCCGTACATTGCTATCTCTACAGATAAAAATAATGTGTAATTAACCTATTTAGATCTTCATTAACATCATTTCGCAAAAATTTATTGGCAAAATGCTTATTTAAAATAAAAATGTGTTCTTTAAGAAGGTAGTTTCAAAATAATATTTTAATAGGTTAGCAAGAAAGTACGAGAAGGCCATTCTGTCAAGGACAGTGAAAGAAAATATTTTTAATTTCACGCTGTTCATTCCGTTCCCCACTCTCCGCCCAATTTTCGAAGCATTACGTGTTGAACGGCAGAATTCAACGTCGCACTTTTGCTCTGGTACGAGAGCGAAGGCGTAGGAATCGAACCTACAACTGTCGCGTTACAGTCACACCCTTGTGCCACCATGCGTCACGTCGGCCTTTAATTTATTTATTATATTTATCATATCTTTGCACCTAAAACAGCGTATTTATTAAGGTTGAGTAAAGACTGGTCAACGTGACTCTGACTTCATCACTAATATGTAAGAGTAAAATGGAGTTATGATTGGCCGAACGCCAGTTAGCTTGGGGTGACTTTACCCCTCGGTGTCGTACTGTAGCTCGATTCCAGGTCTTCAGGTCAAGGACAAGCTACTTCCCAGTTGTGTTTATTATTTCAACTGCGTCATTGTGAAGTATTGATTTAATAGTAAATATAAATATTTAATCCAAGTCGCCATTAACAAAGTAATAAACATATTTTATTATTAAAAAGTAAGTTAATTTATTGCATTATTTATATTATTATTAATTTTTTATTGTGCAGTGATGACGTCACAGCTCTGTACAAGTATTCTAGAGTTTATTTTTAATAATTTTAAACACACTATCCATAAAGAATTCTTCTAATCTAGCACGGCAGTGGAATGCCTTGTCATTAAATTATTTTTATAAATCAGTAATAAATAAATAATACTGTAAATGTATATTACTATAAATATATTTTCTTGTAATAGAAAACATATTTTTGGCGACAACAAATACTTAACACTTATTCTCCCGGATTGAATGTAAAATGTGACGATATTTATATTTCCAATGTTTATAAATAAGAGGCGACACAGATTAAATAAATGTTATATAGAAAATTGCCTTAGTGTATATAAATCTTTAGAAAACATCGAATGTTGTAAGCCGTGCCAAGTGCCATTTACGTCACGTGGGAAACTATGTTATGGATGTCACTCATTACATATTTATTAGTATATAATTATATACCTATAGTAAATATAGTATATTTTTAGTGTAGCTTCTAGTTTTCTTTTTAAATAAAGTTAAATAATCTTCTTCACGCTGTATCCCGCACACAGCAAGGTAGACAGAGGGGACCTAGTCGTGTTAACACTCTGTTCCCCACTTTCCGAGTTATGAAAGTATTCCGTGTTGCGAGTGGCGCAACTCAACGCCGCGCTTTGCCTACACACCTAAGCGAAGAAATGAAAAAATAAATTAAAATAAATATTTCATTTAATCGAGTGGGGATCGTTTCCGCAATTGCGCGTCTGCACCACGACTGGCCTCTTAGTTTGAAGAACTTTCCTTAAAATAATAAAAAAATTAATGATTATAGTTTAATCTAGTACTTTCAATAAGCTTACATATTGGTTTAAGTTTGAAGACTATACATTTTAAAGCACATTATAATTCTATTGTATCACTATATATATGTTTAACTTAGTATCAATAGGTCAGTGAAATTCAGTTGAATTTAATTCCAATATTTTTTCTTCATTTTGGATCCCGTACACAGCAGGGTTGGCAGTTCTAGAGGGATCGCGTGTTGAGTTTGCTTTGCTTCTAACAGCAAATAATTGGCATTTTTTGAAATACAAGACGAAAACATCTTGTCGTTTTCACATATGCACTAACCCTAATTCATTACATATAATTTTGGCAGATTTCCTGGCTTTCTCGGTTCCTCATTAGAGGCATATCGGCTCTATAGTAAAAATAGATGGTCACGTGCGTTTGTACGTGAATGTTTCAAGTAAATAATATCGTACACAGCATCATATAAATAAAATAATTAATGTTTTATAATAATATTTAAATACATTTGAATGTAACAAATATATTTGTTGCTGTTTTCGGAGATACTTACAGATTATTTATGTCAACGTAAAGGATTTTATGTTTTATCCCATCGGGGTGAAGCCCTAATGTAGCTTGGAGAGTCATTGTTTATTTTTATACATTTCATGATTTCCACGTCGCACTGACATGCGCTTGCCAAGCGATATAAACGCCCCGCAAAGAATTCAACAACGCTATATTTGCATTGCCAATATATTTTATAAGACTTAATAAAGAGACGTACAAAAATAACACATGTAAAAACAATTATGATTACATATGAGTATTTTTTTGTGGCACAACGGCTTTTAATTATAAAAAATAAATCAACTTCACGCAATATCCCGCGCACACCGGAGTAAGCAGAGGGAACCTAGTGTTAAGTCACTTCGTTCCCCACTTTCTGCCGATTTTTGGAGACATTTCTTCAGCACAGAGCGAAGAAATGGAAATATAAACTTAGATAAATATTTCATATCTTGAATCTGACCTTCAGTTGGACGTGTCATTGCGAAGCGCCGCCTGACGTCGCATACAGGAAGTAGAGAAATTATATATATTCATTGAATTTAAAAACTGCTCTGTACACGTTTATATTGTCTCTACAATCTATAAGTATGCAAGGTTTGACCTACATGAATTATATCTTAAGAATTTCTTCTCGTTTTTACTTTTTCTTAAAGTATTTAAGTATCCATTTGTAACATTTTTAAAGTGTTATTTCACACATAGGAAAGAAAATTACTAATAATTTAATAAAAAAATATCCAGATCATGAATGTAATATTTTGAAAAGTTTAAAATAAAATACATTTATACGCTAGTATTATATACTACATTGATTAGAAACGGGAACGGAGTGTCTTAACACGAGGTTCCCTCTGCCTGCCCTGCTGTGTGCGGGATACAGCATAAAGCAGATTTGATTTTTTTTTTTTAGTAGAAACTTAAATATATTACAATAAGTTAAGTATAGTAGTCGAGATATTATATAATACAAAAAAAACCACATTTCCAGATGATTCCTCATTATTAAATAACTTTATTATATTTCATTTTAACCGCGTGTTAATGTTTACATATTATATTTTACAAGAGCACACGAGTTAGATATAAAATTACATTTGAATTCTTTGGTTTCTTTGTGGTGATGAATGATTACTTTGTTTGTCTTTTTCTTTTTACCACTCCGTTTTCTACTTTACCTATTATTTCGAAATATTTTATATTGATAGGTGAAATCTAACGTCGTGCCTTTTTTGACTAGAGCAGAGAATGCTAATAGCCTAAATAAAAGCAATCCCAAAGGGAGAATCGATTTCAAAACCATATTTTACTATACGACACTCTTACTACGTAACAATTCTCTCTCTCTCTGCCTCTCTGTCTTTCTCTCTATCTGTCTCTTTGTCTCTCTCTGTCTCTTTGTCTCTCTCTCTGTCTGTCTCTTTGTCTCTCTCTCTCTACTTTATTAGGTATTTTGTCTACTTTGTGCTGTTTTTATTGCCAATAATTATTTTGTTTGGTATACTTGTTAAAGTACAGATGATAAATTTTGTTACACTACGCGTGTTTAAATATCAAGGAAGCGTAAATAACAATCCAGAAATAAGTTCCTATTACGCAGGACGCTCCAGCTCACAGCCGTGGAATCTGACTTCAACTGGTTCATAAATGAATAAGTGTCTTTGGCATAAATAATTTAAAAAGAATTAAATTTATTGTTCATATTAAAACCGTGTTGGGATGACCGTCATACGCCGAGTCACGACATACACTTGATGGTTTTGGGTTCGATTTACATTTAATATAATGATAATTAATCGAGGTAAATTAGAAAATTGACTTTAAGTTTTCATTATTAAAATTAATTATTATATATATATATATATATATACATTTTTTACACGAGGCGGGAAATTAAGATTTAGAATGGTGAACACGTGTCATTAGGAAGGTCAATGTGGCTATACAGGGTGTTTTGTCAATACCACTTTATATGAAATCACAGTTTTGCCGACTCTGTAAAAGCCTACATAGAGGCGCTGTGGACATCGTGGCGCCCCAAGAGTGAGACTAACACGATGGTTGGGTCTCGGTCTCCATTCGGGAGAATGAATTATTATAATTTTTTATTCTTCGCTGTGATATCAAGGCGTTGACAGGTAAGTAGGTAATGGGGTGTTTTAACACTAGGTTTCCTCTGCCTACCCTGATATATGTGACGTACAGCGTGAAGCTGATTTTAATTGAGTATATATTTTGATGTAGATACCTATGTAGATAAATAAATATGCGTATGTATAGGTATTTGTTTTAACCGAAAGTAAAGAAAATCTATTTAAATATGAATATATTAGTGTTCAAGTAGTTTTGACTTATTAAGAATTTTGATTAAACGAAGCATATTAAAATATTTCTCCAGCGATAATTCTGTTTACAAGAACTATAAGAGATTCCAACGGAAATAAACATTTTTATGAGTTGCTGCTATATTTACATTTTCGTTAATCGATATCGTGATTGAATCGATGGATATGGAATTTTTGAGCGTTAAGTTAAAATTAAACAAAATATCAATTTAAAACTTTTTTTATAAACACGTTATTCTAAGTGATACAAATAGTATAGAATGTGTTCGGAGCTACAAACTGTATGAGCAGAAACTCGAATAGTTTTCTCTGATTCCATCACCACATCAGCTCGTTGATAACATAATATTATATATTATATAGTTATATATAGTATTGTCACCTTAGCTACATAACAGCCATGATACATGAGGATCCAATGACTACAAATCGTTGAAATCCAGATTTTTTTACTTAGCTGGACCTAATAAAATTGTGTTAAAATAAAAAAATGACTATCCAGTTCTTAAATTAAATCATTATTTTACACACAATAAAAATTAATAATCAGCGTTACTCGTACTGTGTCCCGCACACAGCAGGGTAGGCGATGGAAGCTTAGTGTTAAGACACTCCGTTCCCTACTTTCCGCTGATTTTTTCAAGGCATTGAACTCAATTCAACGACGGGCGTTTGTCTTAGTGCCTGAGCAAAGAAATTGAAATATTAAAAAAACAATAATGCCAAGCCTCGAATGGGCATCGAACCCACAAGCAGTCGCGCTTACATTCACACTTTGTGCACAAAAATAATAATGAATCACTACAATTCTTTACAAAAAATTAAAATAAAATAAGCTAACATATATAAAATAAAATAATTATAAACTTTTACGATTCCACCGTTTTATTGGTGGGTAGTAGGAACGAAGTATCCCTCAAACGGCAATAACAATGAAATAGCGATAAGAGCAGCGTGCACTGTAATCATGGTGCGGCCTTGTACTGCAAATGCAACTGTACTGCAAATGCGTTCAAATTTTTATGTCTCTTCGTAACTTGGAATATTGTCAAGATTCGTTCTGCATTTCTATTACTTAGTTCACAAATTCTATTGTGCTTATATGTTTTTTTTTTTCTTTTTTTTTCTGCTTCATGCTGTATCCTATATAGCAGGGTGGGCAGAGGGAATTTAGTGGTAAGACACTCCGTTCTGCCACTATTCTGGCAATTTTCGAGGCATTTCATGTAGAGTGATAGAACTTTGGTACCAGAAAAATATTAATAAATAATAATTCATTCCCCGAGTAAAAATCGATCCGCACGCCCCACGACGGCCTCCAACTTGGAAGATTGTCAAGATTCATTCTTCATTTGTGTCGTTAGTTACTTAGTTGGTAAATTCTATTACACATATTTGCTTTGCTTTATATTATATTCCTAACTTTTTTTATTTTACAGACTTTGGTAATAAAATTAAATATTTCACCGCTATTTAACATCCAATTTTTTTATCGTAATATTTCTCAAAGGATTAAAATCTAATAATATGTAAAATAAATAGTTAAATAAATTTATTTCTTACTTATATTTCTAGCATTTTCAATGTATATTTTGGCAATAAAAGTGCTTTCTGACAAGTTTTAAGTGTATTAATGATGCATTATCATTCATTAAAGCACACTTAGAGGCAATTTCACATCAACTATCAGACAATAAGGCCCGGAATTAGTTGGCAAATACTTAACAATACGAGTTACCGTCAGATAAAAACCACACAATTTACATAACTGCTTATAAACACTGTCTCTGCACCATTTCCACATTAAACAATTCAATTATAAGCTTTATTTACTCAAATATAAAGCTTAAAATCGCTTATGAAAAATATTATAAAAAATTATATAGCGCTCCTCGTCGATGTCTCCGTGCGGCCTTGTTCGCCACGTGCTCGCTTTTTAGCACAAACTTGTCCTACTTTGCGGACGAAAGGTTATATATTTGCTATACTGTTTTATATGAAACTAATAGTAAATGTACATGTATAATATTGTTGAAAAGGAGTTTGTTATCATTACCTACTTTGATTTGCTTGAAAAAAATATTTTTTTCTGCTCTACATTTTGAATTAGGTCGAACTAATATACAAGTCACTATTTGAAGTTACGTTTGTTCTCAATGCTAGTAGGTAAAAAAATTGTAAAAAAAAAACCATCTTAAAATTACATATAGTGAGATTTTCGTGAGCAAATATGACTGCGTCTGCGCAGTACAGGTACGAAATAGAAAGCCCGTCTAGCCGGTCGATGACCTTTTAGACAGCCGCCTATCCACTATTAGAGGAGCGCTTGCTATACTTATATTGAATAGTTAAACTGTGGAAAATAACCAACACACGGTTGATATTAGAGAGTTGGCTTTACTTATAAAAAAACATATATAAATATTAGAAATTAGCTTAAATATATGTTATAAAGCGTCTAAAAAAGCATTTATTAAATATATTATAATATATATAATAAATTATTGTGTAATTTATTTCATATTTATTCATTTACTGTATTTTGCTGGATAGAAAAGGAGAATCTAGATACAAGGACGTTAATTCTAACGATTTTAAAATTATTTACCGTGAATCGGCTAAGTTATAAATGTTGTAATAAACCAAACCTAATAAATATAAAGATAATATATAAATATTTATCTATAGGGATTTAAACCCACAACCAGTGTGCTCAACTAGCTACCGATCATGTCACACCTAGCGTTGAAAAAATAAAAAATGGCTTTTAATATCATTAAAATAATGAATAAATAAATATCAGTTTAAACTGGTTTTAAATACCCATGAAAAAAATCTATTTATAGACTCTTAGAGTATGTATACTTAAATAATATAGAAAGCGCAAGGCCGCAATGATTCATATCTATTCGAAAATGATCTGCAACCTGACTGACAGTCTTAGATAAAAGTTTTATAATTTATTTTTGTTTTTTCGTCACAATCAAACATTTGAATGTTATTATTATTATTATTATTATTAACTTATAACAATTATTATATATTTGTATAAGATTTGAAGCTAAAACTAACATACTTAATTATATCTCCGTTATGTTCACCGATAGAATAAAATAAGATAAGTTAAAATAAGTATTTTAAATAAATAAAGCTGAAATAAATAATCATTAATTTTAACATTTTTAAGTATAATGTGCACACACTCTTACCATCCTTATTTATTAAGTATTTTTTTATATTATTATGACAATATATTATATATAAACAATTTTTAAAACTAGCTAAACCTCGAAAATTCAGCGGAATGTGTGGAACGGAGTGTCACAACACTAGGTACCCCCTGCCCCTCCTGCAATATGCGGGATACAGCGTGAAGGCTATTATTATAAACATTAATGCAATTTACTTAGTTTTAGATTTTTTAATGACATGTTATATATATAATGAGTCTTAGGTACTTTAATAGAATGTACGTAATAGTTTCTGCGTTGTCTTCCTATTCTTGTAATAGTCAACAATGTATGCTCTTGCTCATTTAAATCTATTAAGAGGTGGGAGCGCTAAGAGATGTGACGACAACGCATTACGTCACATTACTAATAGAAATATTGAAAAATTCGTAGTCACTATGCTTTATAAGTATATTTTACACATATAAGTGACGAACGATGCTCTCGCGGCTTCGTCCGCTTGTACTATTATTTATTTTCTCATCTTAATTACTTCTGACATCTGATACTATTATCATTTAAAAGACAATAATATCTATACATTACTAAAGATTCAATCAATTCAATAACACATTCAACTTTTAATAACATATAGTGTCATGTATTTTTCATATTAACATAATCTTTTTATTTATGAACCGATTGAAATAAAAAATATATTAAAGTTTGTCAAAATATAACAGTGAAACCTGTATGTAAATTGGTTTAGCCATGTAAGACAACCGTCAAGTAACGCAAAGAAAAACAGAACAAATAAATTAAAATTCATAGTTTTGAGTTTTGTCACATTAATCAAACATTTTCTCACGTATATTTCATATAGAGATAATTTATTTCTATATATATATTATATATATTATTAAAATCAACTTCACGCTGTATCCCGCACACAGCAGGTTAGGCAGAGGGAACTTAGTGTTAAGACACTCAGTTCCCCACTTTCTGCCGATTTCTGGAGGCATTGCGTATTGAGTGGTAGAACTCAACGCCGCCCTTTGCCTCGATACCACAGCGACGAAATGAAAATATAAACGTAAATAAATATTTCACTTCCTCGAGTGGGGATCGAACCCACAACCGTCGCGTTTACGGGCGACACCCTTTTGCCGCTGCGCCACGATGGCCTCAATATATATATGCGATATAGAAATAGTATACTGTATATTTTATAGATAATGCTTACAATGTGCCTGACCTATCTTCATTCGCACACCTTGTACGTTATACATATGGTGGTTCTTTTATACATTTTCAAGTAGAGATTTAATAGATTTTTATAAATGTAGAGACGCAATCGTCGTTTGCATATTTGAATTTAAGTTTCATATGGAGAACTTTCTAGAGTTAAAATTTTTTCTGTTGTTGAATTTAATTTGCATCTAGATGGTATGGACGTAGGTATATTTATATTAATAAAATATATGTACTTGTGAAATGTAAATGGGACTATATCACTTCAAAAACTCTGGCCTTGAAAACTTATAATTCTCGAAGAGGCAGATAACGACGCGATATTACATACGTATAATATTCTTAAGCCAGCTTAAGTAAAGCCGAATCTTTTTATTTGTATTACAATGTGATATTCATTTTCAGTCTATACATTATTTAGTTTCTTAATGTTAGTTTAAAAATAAATATTTAGATATTATACGTATACAAAATATTCAATATTATACAAAATATTTTTCTAGAACTCTATTCTTTGTTTTATTTATATTTTAGTTTTTATTACATTTGTAATGTGATAAAAACGTAATATGTTAAAGTTAAACCAAATAAAAACAAGCAAAAAGTATATTAAGCATTGCAAGTTATAAATCAGCACAATAAATGCTAGAAAATATAGGTAATTAATTAAAAATACGTATTGAAATATGTGTAAATTTATTTATTTACTTCTATTTATAAATTTGAACGACACGAGTGCGAGTTATGGCCGTTAAAAGTAATTATGCAAGCGCGGTTGCGAGGCGACGGCGACGACGACGGCGACCAGACCGCGACTATCGGGGCTCGGCCAGTGGTGCGCTGTCGAGGTCATTGGGGTATCGATGTCGATGCTATTTTTTTTTCAGCTTCACCTAGTGTTAAGACACTCTTTTCCCCACTTGTTGTCCGATTTTTCTAGGCATTGCGTGTTGAATAGCGGGACCCAACGCCACGCTTTTCCTCGACACTATAAATAATATATTTCCTCCAGTGGGAATCGAACCCATATTAAGTTGTGTTTACTGTCACACACTGACAATGCTGAAAAAGTATATACGTTTAAAAATATTCGAATTTTTGCTTTTATAATTACAACTGAGATTAGACAAAAGCTTATTCAAATGCGGAAAGTTTTTCACGAAGTGCTGATAACAAAAGGACGTAAAACAAACGATTGTCTTAAACAAAAACTTGGTATTGAAAGCTTTTAAAATTGAAAGAGAATACCGACTGATAATAATTTATTCTATAGTTTATATTTTTAGAGGCTACCTCTAGTCTTAAACGTCAGTAAAATATTCCTAGAAATCTATTTTTTTTTTTTGGGTATTTACTTCAAAATTACTATGTCTTAGAGCAGAATGACTGTTTAAGATTGTATTAAATATACTGTTACTTAGCTAAGCCATAAGGTGATAAAGCTAAGAAAAATAATCTTTTTTAAACTAATTATTTAGAAACTTTTTTAAACTGTTGCTATTCCATTTGTGTTAGCTTAAATTATTCTATAAATTAACACAATAAATAGCATAGTAATATCTACTTACCTATAATACGTAGAGTTAACAATACATGATATTGATGTTTTGAGCATATCTTTAGATTAAAATTTATGAGATAGTATTTTATATTATAATAATATAATTATTTGTAAACATTTAATAAATTGTCACTTTAAAATTTAGTAAAAGAAAACTTAAATTAAAGCCTTATTAAAAATTTATATCTATACGTTATATGCTTGCATATTGAGCAATATTATTTAAAACCAAATTTATTTACACATTTTTAATAATAATTGTGCAATATATGTATAATCCACTAAATCGCTGAAAAAGTGTACTAATAGGTTACTTAACATATCGATAACATAAAATAGATAAGCGCACGTGACTATGCTTAGTTTCATTGTCGGCAGTGGAAATTTCCACGCTTAAGTATGTAACCTTCCTCTGTACTCTTCTGACACATTCTCCAGCGTATATCTCCGTCTCTTTCTATCTGAGTTAACGCAGACGCTCTGACCTGATCCGTTACTACTGCTCGCACTCACTGAACTTGTATCTATCCATCCCTATCACCGTTCTATTTTACGAATAGCTTTGTGTTATGTATACTTCTCGGTCGTCGCCAAATGATTTTTGTTAGCTGTCTTTCTCTCTGCCTGAATGGAGTAAAATTAAATGTTTTCTTATGAGCTACAGCTTTAAACCAGACAAAATACTACGAGCACGTGGTGAGGTCAACGACTGATAAAAGATAATATAAATAAACAATGGTCACATGGCCGACATGTGCTTTTTGCGAAATTTTTAAAATATTTTCAAAAAAAAAAAATCCATTTTTCTCTAAGTATTTTTCAAGTCATTTATATGCGATATAACGCAATTTATGTTTCATGTTATCGTTATAGAAAAGTGCCTGTAATCTACAACACAATCGAAAGTATTCAGATAACTGTAATGTCGATTTCTGCTATATGTAATACACGAGTTTAAACAAGGACTGTAAGACTTGACAATTTGAACAAAATAGCATATTTATAAGTTTTAAATGCATTTGTACTTATTATTTAGACCTTGCTTCTAGAGGATTCTGTTAAAAATCATTTATAGGTGCCCGTTTAGATTGGCGAACTTGTCTGTCAATTTGGAACAATTAACTCGTATTGCCACGATGTACACATTTGTATATGACATGATTTCTTGTATAAAGCTCCTTTGAATTCAATGCGATAACCACATTTTAAAGAAATAAATAAATATTTTAACTATTTACATTTATATTTCAGAATTATTTTATTAACATATAGTATTAGTGTGGATTGCATTAGTTTTCTATTATAAAACAAATATTAACATATTGACTTACATACCTACTTGCAGCAATGTCTGGGTTTTTTCCTAAATCTACGTGAGGAAACGCGTGTCAACTGCAATTGCCTTATTCAGCTAAACATGACATATAAGAAGTTATTCACTAACCATTTATTTCATATATATATTATGAATACCACATATTATAATGGAAAAAATATTTTCTTAATTTTTTTACTATATATATATATATATATAAATAAATCTCTTCATAGTAACAGTTCTGTTTTTATTTTGATAGCTAGTCTGTTTGGCAACGAATGAATACAATATATTGTAGTGTATCTAAACGAGTCCCGCACCCGTGACTTAAAATAACGCCAGAATCCGCCTCTGACCACGTCACGCCTGTATATTTCAGATAATTCTGGATAATATATGAACCTAAATATATTCAAATAACATAAACAAAAATAACAACGAGTTATATTTGATCGAACATTAATTTAAATAGCGATGGGTGTAATGAAAATTTCTTGAACTAGGTCATGTTAATATATATAATATATATTGTAAATTTTTTATTTTATTTTATATATATTTTTAAGCTGAGAGAAATAATTTAAATGTGGTTTCTACTATTTATTTTTAAGCAACCATACTGTATATAAAAAAATATATGTTTTGTTTTTATAGTACACACTGTATAAGACGATGTCATTTGATACAACTTAAATCATATCAACTCGTATGCAAGTTATTACTTTGAAACTTACGAAACGACTCTACATTTAATACAATAATTACAATATTACATAAATAGCTATTAATAGTGATAAAATTGCAATAAATTGCATTTGCATTGTAACACAAAAATGCATGTAGATATTTAAATGATAAAAAAAGGTATAGAGTATAAAAGAAAGCCATACGTTTAACTTTTTCATATCAATCAACCTAATGTAGCGAATCGTCTGACATTTTAAACTACGTCAGAACAAGTGGTAAAGAATGTGAGCTCTTGGCATCGGCTGTGTTTATCCCGATTCTTGGCCATGAATACGGGTAGAGTTCACAGTCACACATTTATTTATCTAGATTACACTTAGGGTTAAGGTTAGGATGATTATAATAATAAAAATATGTTTTGAAATTATTAGTGTAATTCCTTTTTGTTTTATTTAAGGCATGAAAATTTGATTTATATTGATCGTTAAATATAGCAATTATTAAAGCGATTTTATTATATTAACAAAAATATTAAAGTTTAAGCTAATAATGTTATTAAAATATTTAATTTATCTATATCCTTTTTAATTAAGCAAGTGATAATATATTAATGACTGTAGAGTATTGTATGTAAATATATATCTTTATGACGCTATCTGTGAGCGAATAGTTGAGAACAGAATGCTAGCTTATTAATCGTGAACGCCATCTATGGATAAGTAGCAAGAACTAGGTATTAATATATAAAGATTACTACATTGTACCATATTACATCCATAGATGGCAGTTTAATTTAGATAATTCTACTAATTGTTTATTTTATACACTAGATGGCAGCAGTTATTAATTTACCTGGTAGATATTAATACAATACTTAATTAATAAAAAAATACCATTACAAACATTAATTGAACATTTATATATACTTTTTTTTTTATCGTATTTTTAAAATAATGTAATAAAATAATTTAAATATACTATTTATTTAATAATATAAACAACATTTATTTGACGAAATCAGTAACCGCTACCGTCAATTGAGAATTAATTTTTCTTATGTAATGGCCCAGCATAATAAATAGGTAATATAAATGTTGGTAAAGCATTTATATTATGGATTATGGAGAGTTTAGAACAGAGTGTCTCAACAGTTCTTGTCTCACTCTATTCGATAAAATCTCTTTCTCCACTATCTATTATATTGTGATAAGTAGCTATTTAGTTTTTTTTACATTGATTTCATTTAATTATCAAATATTGATAAGTAATTAAGAACCTCACCTGTGTGATAAGTTTCTATAACTTCTAAATAAGGATAAAAATCTTATCTTACAAAAAAATGTTTTCTTTTACCTGCATTCCACTTATGTTAGGGTATGTAGGGAAACCTAATGTTAAGATTCTCTATGTAGTCACTTTCCGCGGTGTTGCTTGTTGGCTGGCGGGTGTTACCAGAGCAAGAAAATAAAAATATAAAAAAATTAATTTCCACAGGCGATAATTGAACTCACAGCCGTTAACCGTTACAATCAAACGCTTGTGCCCCTGAGTCACGAGGGCCTATTAATATATTTATTATATTATTATTTATTTAAATTATACATTATAAGATTAGAAAACTCTGAATATTGATATTAAAAAAGTATCTTTATTTGTTCGTATTTAGAAATGGCTTAGTCATTCCGATGGAAATTTTTAATTTACAATTTCATTTTGTAATAGTTAATGTATCTAAAATTATAAAACAAAGCATTTATATTAAATAAAAAAATAATGAGAAAAAAATAATTGTTGAGAAAAACAATGTTTTCCTACTTAGAATTTATATATTGAATATATTCTAATATACATACATACGTAACATAGACATCGTAGATATATTCCACTTACCTATACAGGAACGTAGAGACGTATTGGATAAGCTCGGCTGTAATTACAAATTCAATTTCCATCACACTTGATTACAATAAAATTACAATTAGCGCGTGTGGGAATGGGGGCCCTCTAATAATATCAATTGCACGCCTCCACAGACGGACAGCCGCCTCTAGATTTCCCTTGATAACAATTCACACAATCGATCTTAAGCAGCCACGTGACTTGTCAACGCATTAGTTTATTCATTATAATATAGTTTTTTTTTCAGATTCAAGCTGCCGTTGCTAGTAACAAAATAAAATTTTATGAAATACTAGTTGAGCCCGCTCGTTTCGCTCGCGCGAAGTTTATTGATAGTTAGAGATATATATATATATATATATGTATACAAAGGTACAATGTACTAAGGGGATGATCGACAACATACAGCCTAAATTACTGCATTTCGGTTCACGCGAATAAAATTGCTGCCAACTACTAGTTCAATATAAGTTCAATTATATAATTGTATAGTTAAATATAAATTTAAATTATTAAATTTCATTTAATTCGATTGAGGAATTACATTTCTTTTTTAGCTTCACGCTGTATCGTGTAAATAGCAGGACAGGAAGAGAGAACCTAGTGTTAAGACTATATATAGGCAAATATCCGTCATTTAACTTATTTGAGAACAGTAACGTTTAATTTATTGTCGTTTCTATCATTGTTTGTTATTTTCGTATTGTATATTATTGTTGCCCGAATAAATTCGTATTATTAGCTTTATAAAAAATGTATAGCTAAGAAGGAAGTATCTGACGAACGCGTGGGGAGCGTTGAGTTGCCCCCAGGGATTTAAATGGAACTCTTATAGATGTAAGTAGGTACTGCACCTGTGTACATTCAACTGGTATATTTATGTTTTTACGCTTACATTCAAATTAAAATTGAGGAAAGTCGTGATGCAGTGCCATAAGCATGTGACTGTAAATATATATAATAGGTGGTGGGTTCGATTCCCACTCCAGAAAATGAAATATTTAGTATTTTTAATTCTACAAGAGATGTCTCCAGAATTCGAAGGAAATTGGGGAGCGGTGTGTCTTTACATTAGACTCCCTCTACCTACCCTGATACTTGCGAGTTGCAGCGTGAAGCTGAAAAAAAAAAAATTAATATCCAAAACGTAAATTTTAATATACGAGCTTAATCTTACACCTGCGTTAATTTTTTGATAACTTATCAATTAAATGTGATATAGGTATAACGACAAATATTTTATCTGATTTACAGTTTTAATCAGTCATCTATGTACGTTTGGTGAACGTGAATGTGCCTTACAATGATTTTATTATAATTTTGTGCAGTTCTATCAATAATAAAGAAAAAAAAATAGTAAAGGGGCCGTTAAAAATGATTGCGTCCATATTGTTTGTGTTCTTGAACGTTTGGGGGGGCGCGTCTGCAAGATGTGTGATGTATGGAGAGTGTGCTGTAATAGGTGGATTTACAAAAAGCTGCCCAGTTACACACGAGGCTTTACCAATACTACAAAATGTGACACAAGAAGATAGAGAACACGTACTAGACACGATTAAAACATTTTGCCCCCATTTCGTGTACGACGAAGACGGTAACCAAAAAGAAGATGACGACATTCATACGTGTTGTAGTGCAGCGCAACTCCAGAATATAGCTGACAATCTACAAATAGCTCAAGGTGTGCTTGGACGGTGTCCAGTGTGCATACGTAACTTTGCACGGCAAATTTGTGAAATGAACTGTTCACCAGAACAGTCAAGGTTCGTGAATGTTAGTCAAGATGTCACACCTGATGGTGTTCCCTACGTCAATGAAATCGATTACAGAGTCCACGACGACTTCATGATAAACGCACACGCTTCTTGTGCTGGTGTTATGATACCGCAACTGGGGATTCCTGCTATAACCCTCATGTGTGGAAATGCACCCGTGTGTGATGCAGATGCTTGGTTTGGTTTTACTGGTGATACATCTATAAATCCCTTAGCACCCGTCCAAGTAAACTTTCGGAGATGGCCAACACCCGAAGACTCCATGAATGTTAGAGCTCCATTATGCAACGAAACTTTAGAAGGTGACGTGCCGTGCAGCTGTGTCGACTGTTTTGCCAAATGTCCTGTAAGCGATGTCGTAGTTCAGGACATATGTAAAGTGCTATCTGTGAACTGTATTGGTTTTTCAGTGGGAATAGTATTTTTTGTTATCACTTTCATTATTTTTACAACATTTACTATACTTCATTACAAAAGAACGCGGAATATTGAATCTGTTAAATCAAATAACAAATACTCGTATAATGTTAACTTTTTAATTAATATATTTCAAAAATGTTTCGAACAAATAGGCGTGTTTTCTGCTAGTAATCCTATATTGATCATAATGGTAACAACTTGGATCGCCTTTGCCATGTTATTTGGAGCGGCCAATATAAATTTAACAGCAAATCCTCTAGAACTCTGGTCCGCTCCAGAATCTCGTAGTCGTCACGAACTAAATTATTTTAACTCTAGGTTTGGCCCATTTTACAGAGCCGCTCAAGTATTTTTAACGTTTAAAGGATTGGAACCTTTTGAAGTTAATAACGTTACTTTTGGTCCGGCGCTTAGGATGGAAGCAATCCAAGAATTAGTAACACTTGAAAATGTAATACTGGAGATAGGCCGGCACGATAATTCTGTTACCCTAGAACAAGTGTGCTATGCTCCACTACGTACCGCTGGTAGCGAACCTGATCTTGATTTATGTGTATCAATGTCCGTATCTACGTATCTCCCCGATAAAAATAATATAAATAATAATACATACCTTAACAATATTCAGAATTGTCTAAATAATTATCTTTCTATGCCTTGTATGGCATCCTGGGGTGGCGGTGCCGATCCAGAAATTACTGTAGGCGGCTATGAAGGTGATAATATTCTCCAAGCTAATACGTTACTTATAAATTTTCCCATATCCAACCATTTAAGTGCAGAAGATTTAAAACCTGTTTTGGAATGGGAAGAAAAATTTATAGATGTATTGCGTGATTATGAACAAAATTGGAAATCAGATTTCGTCGACGTCGCTTATGGTTCAGAACGCTCTATTGAAGATGAAATACAAAGGATCTCTGAAGCTGAGGCTGTACCGATTGTAATAAGTTATTTACTTATGTTTGTATATGTTATTCTTGCACTTGGTAATATACGAAGTTTAAAAACTTGCTTAATCGACAGTAAAGTAACGGTAGCTATCAGTTGCATTGTCGTAGTGCTCGTCGCCATTTTCTGTGCCCTGGGTTTATTGGGATATCTAAATATTACGATCACTCTTTTAGCTGTAAATGTTATTCCTTTTTTCATATTATCTGTAGGCATTGATAATGTTTTTCTATTGCTAAGCGAAATTAACGTCGTTGAAAGTAATTTAGATAAGTATGAAGATTATAAAGATAATTTTTCTTTTGAAAAAAAGAAGCGATATGTTTTTGGTAAAGTCATGAGCAATGTAGGGCCATCAATGTTTGTCTCGTCCATAACACAAATTACATGTTTTTCTATCGGAAGTATTTCGAGCCAGCCAGCGGTAAAAACTTTTGCAATATTTGCAACATTCGCATTAATTTTCTTATTTCTATTTCAAATAACAACAGTCGTGGCCATTTTAGCCATTGACTACAAAAGGGAATCTCAAAATAGATTCGATCTTTTATGTTGCATTAGAAAAAAAATATTAAATGACGAAGCACCACTTCAAAGTAGTCAATATCAAGGCATTACTCAGCGACTTATGGAACCTTATGCCAAATTCATATTAAATTGGAGAGTCAAAATTACAGTAGCTGTTATATTCATGGCCTTAGTGTCCATAAGTGTTGTCTTAATACCACAAATTGAAGTAGGACTAGATCAAGAAATGGCATTACCACCTGATTCATTTGTTTATAAGTATTTACAAGCTGTTAATCAAATTTTAAGAATAGGTCCTCCACTATATTTTGTTCTTAAAAGTGGTTTGGATTTCACTGACCCAGAACATCAGAATGTTGTTTGCGGCGGCAGATTGTGTAATGTTGACTCTCTGACAACTCAAATATTTTTAGCGACACAGAATCCTGAGGTCACCTATATCGCTCGAAGTTCGAATTCTTGGCTTGATGACTTCATTGATTGGGCTAGTTTACCCGGCTCCTGTTGTAAATATAACTCAACGAATGGTGGATTTTGTTCCAGTTCCGATAACTCTCCAGAATGTAATTTTTGTACAATCGATAGATCCGGAGATGGTATAAGACCAGCAGGTGAAGCGTTCAATGACTTCATTCCCTCCTTTTTACGTGACACACCAACAGATACTTGCAATAAAGGCGGTCTGGCCAGTTACTTTAGTAACGTTAATTACGTACTCGATTCTGATGGAAAGGCTACTGTGGGTGATAGTAATTTTATGGCATACACCGCCACGTTGGGAAATTCTAAAGATTATATAAGTGCCGTGAAATCAGCTTACGAAATAAGTGATAATATAACTAGAACTATACAGAAACGCACCGGTTTAGACGTTGAAGTATTCCCATATTCTGTATTTTTTGTTTTTTATGAACAATATTTAAATTTGTGGGGAGAAGTATTCGCGTCCATCGGTTACTGTCTTTTAGGGGCACTTTTCATCAATTTAGTTGTGACAGGCTTTAACTTTTTAATTACATTCGCTTTGATATTCACAGTGATAATGATAGTGATAGATATGATGGGTGTCATGTATCTATGGAATATACCACTCAATGCTGTGTCGTCCATTAATTTGATAGTGTCTATCGGCATAGCGGTAGAGTTTTGCAGTCACATGGCTTATGCGTACGCTACGAGTAAATGTCCACCAAATGAAAAAGTAGGTGATGCGATTCGAAGAGTGGGTGCAACGATCATCACGGGCATCACTTTCACCAACATCCCCATAATAGTCTTAGCGTTTTCATATACAGAAATTATTGAAGTATTTTTCTTCAGAATGCTCATTACTTTAGTTGTTTTAGGTTTTTTACATGGAATGATATTTTTCCCAGTTTTATTGAGTTTTTTGAATGACTTTAAATATAGACGAAGCAACTAGTTGTGTTTTAATAAATTGTATTTATATTAAAATCAAATAATTAAAAAAAAATGGTTTTATTTATGAAATTTTAACGAACATCGTTATATGTAAGCATAATATGTTTCTTTTATTGCAAGTACATATGTAAAAAATAGAGGCCGTCGTGGCGCAGCGGCACAAGGGTGTTGGTTCGATATCCACTCGCGGAAGTGAAATATTTTTATGCAATGTCACCAGAATTCGGCAGAAAGTGGGGAACAGAGTGTCCTAACACTAGATTCTGCCTACCCTGCTGCGTACGGGATAAGCTGCGAACGTGAGGCTGATTTATTTATTTATTTATTTTATATGTAAAAAAATTGTAAATATTTAAATTATTAAGTTAAATAAAAAGAAGATATTAATTTAACGACTTTTATTTATACAATTTAACAATATATGAAACTAAGGAAGACATAAAAAGTATGTACATTGTATTTATAATTAATCTAGATATACTATTTTAAGTAACTTACTATTATTATTTTTCTATGAACTTAGAGGATGAAATGTTTATTTAAAATTCTACGTTCTCCTGAGAAATTTCAATCTTAAGGATTAATACAAATACATACACTACATAACTTTGTTGCACACGTTCTACAACAGTAGATTTTTGTACAATTATTTTATTAGTCGAAAATCGAGTTAGATTATTTAGAACCAGCACTCCGACATAATGTACAACACCTTTCTCACCTTCTGTTGCAAGTCAATAAAAAAACTAAAATTATAATATCGCATACATTGATATTATGTCATGGGGGTTTTCGAAGAGTTTCCAAATTTCTCACTTCTTTTATTTAGTTTTTACAGCCCTTAAACCATACTTATCCACTAATAACGTTTGACTAGATGATTTACAATAAATAATTACATTTAAATAATAGTAAAATTACGTTTTTTTTACTTAACTGTTAGCAGTTATGAATGTACTTACATTCATAAAATAGTAAGAGTAAAGTAAAGTTTTGCCCTAATTACGAGTATCCGTGCCCAAAATATTTTTTTTAAACATTTAATTTAATTTCTTTGGATTAAATATGCTTTATATAACTATAATCCAATCATTGCTTTTTATACATAATTAATCTAAAATAATTTGGGATAAGCAGAGGAAACCTGCCACTTCCGTACCCCACTTTTCGTCGAGTTGTGGAGACATAATGTGTTGACTGACATGACAGAACTCAACGCCGCTCTTTACCTCATTACCAGAGCGAGGATATGAAAATATCTATTAAATATTTAATTTCCTCAAGTGGGAATCGAACTTACAACCTGTTGCTTTTGCCTACCAAATTTTAAAACTTTAACCTAACAAATAAATAATTTTATGCGTCTAGAACATGATTAAGGTACGCAATATAACATATTGCAAGTCGAAGGATTTCTATTTTAGAAAGCTTTTTATCCGGCGGTAAAGTGGGCAAGAGTCTCCTGAGGGATGCAAAGGCGGAGTTAAAGGCCTCTACCCTTATCCTTTCCCTAGTCGCGTGTGCTGTCCGGTATTTTAATGTGGCTCGACGACGACGTCTCCTCTCCTCCCGAGATAAGCCAGCGCAAGGAGAGCCAGCACCGCTAGAGAGATAGGCCTCCTCTGATAATGCACACGGCTCCAGGGTCCTTTCTCTGCTATAGTATAATATATAAAAGAAATATTGTAGTATATTATGTTTGGTGTTGAATTCAAAATAATGAAAACAATATTTAATTTTTATTTTATAGATTACATTTGTTTATCTGATTATATATTCTTTTTTTCAGCTTCACGCTGTTGCGTGCCATTGCGTGTGCCATTGAGTGGTAGAAATAAATGCAGGGCTATGCGTCGACACCAGAGCAAAGAAACTATTAGATATTTAATTTCTTCCAGAGGGAATCGAAGCCACAACCTGTCGCATTTCTTTACATGCATCGCATGTCATTTCTTTACTCTGATACCAAGGCAAATTGCTTCTGCTTATTCTGCTATATACGGGAAACAGCGCGATTCAATTTTGTAGCTAATTTTACTTATAATATTTTTCGCATGAATTCTTCATATCTAAATCTATCCTCTTTATACAACAATTATTAATTATTTTAAATAAAAGTAATCAAATATATATTGTATAAATAAACTGTATAAATATATATCATAAATTGCATGTTATTTTCTACATTTAATTACCTTTTCCTAGGTGCTAAGTTTTCTCTGCCTGTGATTGGCAGTAAGGCTTCTCTTCCTTCAGCCAGCATACAAGGCAGAGACCCATCCTCCATGCTGTTTGTAGTCTCAAGCCAACTCTTCATAGTGAATCTATAACGATTTTTTTTTTATGTGAAATGTTTTTTTTTTGCAAAATATAGCATGAAGCGAATATGAACTCTAGAAAAGTATTATATTTTACATTTACTCGAAACAGATTGTAAATAAAAAGCATATCTATATATCGTTAATTTAAGTACAATATTTAGAATAGAAATATAGAAAATAGAAGCAGATACACATTGCTTGTCTTCCATATGTATCTAAATAATTAAACACGTGGTTACTTAAGACGGCACCCGTAAACCCTTTACCGCCGTCGATCGGCACGTTTGTTTTGATTCGTATCAAATGAAATTCTCTGGCCGCAGGGTAGATAAATAATACAGCACCCGTTCACACCTCGCACTAAGCGAGCTCTTTAGGGGATAATAAATCTGTATTTATTCTTTTTATATCGCCCCGACCCTTGGTAATCGAATCATGTTCACTCGCCATGTCGAATCGATTGCGAATTTCGTGGCCCTTGACTTTAACTACTGGAATTTGTAACGTTTTTTTTGTAGTTTTGTTTTTTATTTTAGGATGAAATATAAATAAACAATTTGATTATTTAATCTTTCTTTTTTTTAGGACTCTCTACCTCAAAAGGTAAAAACGGAACCCTTATAGAATCGCTTTGCTGTCTGTCTGCCTGTTCGTCTTTTCGTTTGTCAAAGCCATTTATCGCGAGATTCCATGGAGGTTGATATCAAATGTAAAGTCGTAAAAAATCGAGCTCCTAAGTCTACACCATCAAAAGATCCGAGTAACTATAGGTGTACTATAGTTATAAAATCCCTGTAGTTATAAAATCTGATACAAAGTGAGAACTCCAAAGAGCGACAATTTATAGATATTTTATGTAAAATAATAATTAAAAACATATTCCTAGGTAATTTCATACAAAATGAGTGCATATGCCTGAAAATTTAATTTTTCCAGTTTCACGCTGTATTTAGCAGGTACCGCATGTAGAAGGGTAGGTAGAGGGAGGCTAGTGCTAAGATATTCCGCTCCCACGCTTTACCTCGGCATCACAGTGAAAGAATGAAAATCTTTTATATTTCATTTTCTTGAGTGGAAATACACCCTTGTGCCCTTGCGCCACGATTGGCCTTAATGGTTAATCGAGTTATATTAACTTATTTTTGTTAACATTTTCAAAGTTTTATTCTATTAAATAAGTAAACTTACTTTTTATTTCACCATTGACACATGAATTTAAATAATAATTATAGTTAGTTTTCTATTTTATAAAAAAACTGTATGCACAACACTACTTCGAAGTCATTTCGATGTCTTTGACAAAAACATACTGGTCCAGAGGTCAGCATCCCTCAGTATTTATGCCCTCTGAGGGGATGATATCTGTAAAGAGGGCGGCGCTTAGAGAAGCTTTCTCTTTGGGTAACATATTGCAGTACAGAAAGCGTTTGGATATATATTTTTTTATTATTTCAATAAAATTTTAAGGCCAGACGTGGCGCTATGTGTGACTGTGAAAACGACTAGTTATGGGTTCGATTCTCACTCTAGGAAATGAAATATTTATTGAAATTTATATTTCCATTTTCTTCGCTCTGGTGTCTTAGCAAAGCGCGGCGTTGAGTTCCACCAAGCAAAACCTCTAGAAATCAGCGATAAGTGAGGAACGGAATGTCTTAACTCTAGGTTCGATTTTTGATTATTTAAAATTTATTTGAGATATTAGTAAGTATTTTAGAATAGCTGTTTAAAAATATAAATTATAACATGCAAAATTTTACTTTCCAAGATTACAAAATACATAATAGCAAGATAGGTTGGTCCAGTAGACGAACATGTTTATTTATTCTTAAACAAAAAAAAAAATAATTTTGATTTCTAACTCAACATAAAAAAAATATTACATATCCATTATGATAATAAAACAAACGATTTAATTATTACTTGATTCATTGATTGTGTATACAAATAAGTTCAAAAACAAAAAGAGTATAACAGCAATAATTTTATTATTTTAAAATTAAATTAAAATATTTTTTTATTCTTCTCGTATGTCGCATGGTCCAAACTCCGCCCCCCAGCCAATCCGCCCTCGGTCCGCCCCCGCCCAGGACTCAGGTGCCGCAGATAATTGATGCTGGTATAAACTTGCTGAATATTGGATCGATAGCTTTTTCAGCATATGCTACTCCTTCGTGTTTATTTAGCATCGTAAATGGTATCATAAAATGTGAATTACTTTTATAGAGCTGTCCTCAGCTTTTTCATATCTTATGCATCCGTGTTCATAGCGGGTCGGAAGTGACACACAATATATTATAAGAAGCCAGAAAAATTTTCATTTAACTTATTAAGTTACTTCTAATATGGATTTAGTAAAAAAATTCTGACACAGATATAATATTACTAATCTAACGGTTTATCATCAAAAATCATTTCTATAGTATTTACTAAAATAAAAACAAATCAAACGTTTGCAAATCTTAATGTAAATTTAATGAGACATTTTCCGATTCGGCAAATGTGCCTATCAGCATTAAACGATAAACTTAAATAAGAATTTCAACGACGAAAACCTCATGCTACGTCAAAGTTAACTTCTAATATTTGCATTATAATTTATGTAAAGAATGATGTACCGGTCGGCGACATCCGCTAATGGCAGTTGGTATTTCAGTATTAATGCCATAATAATCAGCTGTACACAAATACTGAACGGACTCGAAGGTCACGGCTACGAATCCTTTTACTTTTCACAGTAAGATTTTTTTTTTGAAATTTTTAATTGTTTTTTTGTGTAATGATTGACTGATAATATATATGGGCAAGGCTTCCCGCCTAATTCTGGCTTCATTGAGTGGCAGAAAGAGCGAAGAAATTAAAATATTAATGTCTCATTTCCTCGAGTTAGGGTCGAATCCACACTTTGCATCACAACTTGCCTCTTTTTATTTCTTTAATAATTATAAATAAATGTTTGTTTTTATTTTTTAAATCATTGCGATATTTAAATAAAGCCGTCTTCACTGTTAATGAAAAGTCGTATCGTAGCCGTCGTTTAAAGACTAAGTTACGGAGAAAGCTAATTTTTGTTACAGTGACATCGCATCACAACACGCGACAGAAATGTTAAATTTTCATAGTAGGTATCTTATAAATTAGACTTACCTACTTAAATATTTTAATAATATCATACTAGTAATATAGAAAAATGTATATACGCCAATATTTTAATATTCTGAAAAAAAAGGAGGTAGGAAATTTAATTTTTTTTTATTTTCAAATTTATTATCCTTTCTCCAAAAACTCATATTATAGGTTAAAAAAAATGAATTAATATGAGATCTTGAAGATTCATAATCAATATATATGATGTTACTTTATAAGCCAAAGCATTTACTTTTAGAATTTGATTGGACGAATTTTATATTTTTATATAATTTGCCTAAAACTTAAATATAGTACAGTTTCTATGACGTAACAGGAAACATCATTACGTGGCAGAAATAGTGAAACTTAAGGGAAAGTGCAGTTGTTATAGTTACCGAGAAGTTAAGTCGATAGCGTTTTCCGAATTTCCCGGCTGCCATGTAGCCATTTTAAAATTGCGACCTTTTTGACGTATTTACATCATTTTTGACATATTTTATCAAACGTTTATATGTTTATATATTTGTAAACCGCTGTGATATATTCGAAATAGTTTTATAATTTGTTTAGTGCTGCAAAATGGCTTACAACTTCGATAGTGGACAGGTGAGTTGAATTTGCTCTATATTAATTACTAAAATTTGTGTCATATAAACTTAAATGTTTTTGAAGTACAAATCTTATTTATATGTATAACGCATATCAATAATTTTTCTTTAATAATTCTATCAATATGTACCCACGCTGTACCCTGCACACTGCAGGGTAGGCAGAGGGACCTAGTGTTAATACTTAAGACCCTCCATTTTCTATTCTTCATTATGGAATATATTTAATAAACATTTGTCTGTATTGGTAATGGTAAGTTGAATTTATGATTTATTATGACGTAAGTTATTATTTTATTAAGTTAAGTAATATTATTATACGTCTTATTAGTTATCATAAGATATATGTACATTTGACGAACAAATGTACGCAACCATTTCTTTGGTCTTTAAATAAATAACTATACAAGACCAGTCGTGGCACTGAGTACAAGCGTCGCAGTCGCACTGTAAACACGACAGGTTGTGGATTCGAGTCCCACTCGAGGATATGAAATAACTAATATTTTTATTTCATCACTTTGGTAACGAGACAAAGCGCGGCGTTGACTTCCGCCACTCAACACAATATTACAAAAATATGAAAAGGGCAGTGTTTTAACCGAGTTATTGTTGTTTATAATACTATGTTATACTTTATTAATATATTATTGGATCGTTAACTAAAAAGGTTTTACTTTATAACAAACTTATACTTACATTGAAAACGCTATTACTGTATTTAGATTCAATTGTACACCCCCAAAGATAGATCTTTTTCGAACTAATCCCCATATATTTTAACAGTGCACCTGCAACGGCCATTACTGTCCCCTACCACTCGTATATCTGCAAGAAGCTATTTTTTATTTGCGAACAAATTGTAATTCCTTTAATCCAACTTAGATACATCCAATTACATAGTAAACAAGTTTTTTATTTTATAAAACTTCCAAAAGCTCATATAACTAAAGTGTTAGAGTTCTAAATTAAACTGCAGTATTTTTTTTGTAAGAACAACGGTCCATTGAAAGGGGGTGATTCTATTTGTTAGAGAATGACTATTTTTCACTCTTTTGTGTACAGTGTTAATCCGTGTTTGACGTCAGCCGGTGGTCTTTAGTTAATAGTTGTCATTTGTCTATGTTTAGATTTTTTTTATGACAAGTAACAAAGAGATGGGATACGTAATATGATTGAATTTAGCGAATCCTACGTCGTTTTATGTGATATTTTATTCTAGCATCTTTAATTGAAATTTTTAATTTTTGACGCCAGTCGTGGCGCAGGGGCTGTACTTCCAGAATTCGGCGGAATTCGGTTTAATATAGCCCTTTCTTTAATAAGTGTTCTCCAACATGGAAAGAAGTTCTCAATTCGAATCAGTCAGTCAAACAAACTCTTCAGCTCTATAATATTAATTTAGGTTTAGATTGAGATATGTCTGGAGGTTGTCATGGCTCAGTGGCACAGTGTAGATCGCTGTGTACAATGATGATGATGATTGTGATGTGGATTCAAACTAAAGGCCATATTTAATTTATTTGCTAATAAAAAACTTCGAAATTCTATTTCAAACTACTTTTCAGATATGCCTAGACAGCGGCAATTTTAAATACAGTAGAGTAGTTACACTAGATTTACTCCTACATATATTTTACTATAATGCCTCGAAAAATTTTACGAAACGAACACGAGGTTCCCACTGCCAACCTTGGCGTGTGCGAGATAAAGCGTGAAGCTGATTTTTATTCCCTTACGTTACTGCACCACAATGTCCTTGAATCGATTAATGGTGGTATCTATGTAACATATATATGCCATCATATAACTCACAAAGAGTTGGTTCAGCACGTCACGTGATTTATGTCCGGAAGTGATGTCGTGACATGGTGGAATTCTTCGAAACCCGACCGCGAAGACCTAGGCGCATATATAAGCGTGTCGAAGACAAGGGTAATGTTTCTTACCAATTGTGTCAGGTATATACGGAAGGTTAGTGGTAAGATATATTATAGAGGCCGTCGTGTCGCAGTGGCACAATCGTGTGATTGTAAACGTGACGGTTATGGGTTCGATTCTCAATCGGGGAATTGAATTATTATATATTAATATATTCATTTGCGACGTTGAGCTTCGCCACTCAACACGCAATGTCCGTCGTTCTGTCTGTGTGTATACCTTGCTATGTATAGGATACAGCAGCAGTAATTATAACCATACCTATAAGTACAAACTGCTAAACTGATGACTCTGAGGCGGAATAAAGCTCTCTAGCCATATAAATAACTTTTGGATACCATGCGGGTTATATGGTATGTTATTATTAGAAAAGGTAATTTGAGCTTTTAGTTGATTAAGCCTATTTAAGTTCAGGGACGAGACCGTGAACTTAACGTGACGTTCTACTCCATAAGACATAATGACTTTAATTTGGCGGATTTTTGCAATAAAAATTAAAGCCAATAATATTTTTAACAAAAATTTAAATCTACAGACAAAACTGATGGAGAATTATTTGGTTGATCGTTGATTGAACAGTCGAGGAAATAATAGAAAAATAAGTATTAAAATCGACATTACATTAATTACATATTTACAAGCAAGTGTAGTTGTATCTTTACTTTAAAAATTTAGAATATCGTATATACGTACGTTATCAAATTAAATAAATTTTATCGATTTTAATTATTTTCATGCATTATTTTCGTGATAGTTACCAAAATAGAAAAAAATATTCTCTATGATTTATACAATCATTTATGATGTATAAATCATAGAGATGTTGTGAAATGTTTTATTTTATGACGCAATATATAGTTAATTTATCTATAATAGTTACCATATTTAAGCAATATATATATATTTTCACTTTATACATATATATATATATATTTATATAAGTGACAAACTATACAAACTATTGTAGATGATCAAAAACTATTAATTTTTAAATGTTGCATAAATATAAAGTGCTTCTATAACACATAATATTCGTTACATTATCGTGTTTATTAATATCTAATTCAAAACTATATATATATTTTTTATATGTTAATGGTAACCTTAATAAGATTTTTTTTCTTGTTCTCTACTATATACTTATTATATACATTTTGAAATAAAAAGCAGTAAATAGTTCAAAAATTTAAATGTTCTAACTACAGATGAGAATCAGCAGATATCTCTCTCCATCGTCCAATAATATTCTATTTCCAATAACTAATTTTATAAATAACTCTACTTCGTAAATAGAGTATGATTTCTAAATGAACTTATTTTTACTCGCCAGTAATTTAATACAATTCTAAAATTTTATCTATTTAAATGAAGGGTGTGACAAGGCTCATTATAAATTATTGTGGCGATATAAATGATATTTATGGGGTAAATAATAATTTGCAACCCTTCTGTTGGGTGAAGGGATGATGATAATGACTGCTGGACCAGCGACGCGTGCGCTGACACCTGCTCAATGGGACGCGTGTCGCTAATATATGTTTTTAGTCGATTTCATATCGGGAGGTTGATATTGTTTAGTTTTTAATTTTAGTACGTACCTGTTAATAAAAAAATATATATTTAATATGTGTTTGGTCTTTCATTGAAGTTATAATTATTATTTTCTTATAGATAACATAGTGGGGTAGTGGAAGTGTTTTAATGGGAACGGAATGTGTCAACTCTAAGTTCCTAGGTTCTCTCTGCTTAAAAGAAAACCATTAAAAATATATATTTGATAGTTCTACGCGCTCTTGAGATAAATGGTCTTGACAGACGGATTGATGAGGAATACAACATAAGGATCCTATAAGGATTCCATTTTTTCCAGCTGCGATATTACGATACAATATGTGATCAACAGTTGACAAAGTAACTGACTTCTATTTATTTTAATGTACATTTTACCATATACGTTATCGCTGTCGTGACGGCCTTTCGTGTCATGGAAGTTTCGTACTCGTCTTTCTTTTAAATATTCAGAATATGTGTTTGTTTACTTTTTTGGTAATTACACTTAATGACACAAACCACTATCAATTAATCATCATGTAAACGCGACGGGTTGTGGGTTCGATGCCTATTCGAGAAAATGAAATGTTTAATATTTTAATTTTTTTTCGCGATTGTAATGAGGCGAAGCGCCGCGTTGAGTTCCTCCACTCAACACTATGTATCCTAGATTTCGACGGAAAAGTGTCGAACGGGAGTTAGGTTCCCTTTACCTAACCCGATACGTAATGGATATAGGCGTTAAGCTATGCATGATTGTTAAAATGTTAAAAAACACACCTATTTGTAATTTATTGTTTAAATAAAAAATTTACACAGTTCAATAAAGAAACAACTCCGAGGCGTCTGGGTAACTGGCAGGTCCCCCGTTGGGCTCCGACCAGAGCTCGTCCTGTCGAAATGAGACCCAATCCGAAGCCGATATGCGATCTGAATGGTCGTTTCCTGCCAGGCGCTCCACGAGGATCCTCCAAATGCTTTGGACACTTCACTGGAACTTGGGATTTGCCAAGAAAAATTACAAGAAAAGTTGGTAAGGATTTAAACAGATATGGGTAGGTAATTACGTAAACAGTTCTTTCTGGATACTATTGTTTATTTGAGGCCAGTTGTCTGGTTGTGGGTTCGATCCCCCCTGGTTGAAACTAAATATTTATTTAAATTTCTATTTTCGGTGTAGGTTCCATTTGCCTACCCTGCTGTGTGCAGGAGCAGGTAACTGGTATATTTTTTTGTATTTTTAAGTATATATTATTACATTAACAAAAAGAGTAAGCATCCATCCGTCTTCGTGCCATGGTATATTCGCGATCGTAAAGTTTCGTAGTTTTATTTGTTAACACGAGCAGGAACGCTTCTTCCTTCGACATTTTACGTGTTACGAAGTAGTTTACTTTTGCAGATACGTTTTGTACATACAGAACATACGATTCGTAGTTATATTTAATTTGCACGCGATTCAAGAGAATGTCAGTACTAAGTGCTAAGTGGTTTCAGCTGAGGAGTTGGCGAAGGAGCCGCCGGATGGAAGGTTCCCCGATTGGGTGAACATGCGTGTCCAAAGACCAGCGGCTACACGCATGCGCACAGCTAGGCGCGGTAAAGCGACGGAGGATAAACAGCCTGAAGAGGAACAGACATTTGTAGTAAGTGGATGAGATTGCACGTGACCTTTCAGTTTTCAAGTTTTGATTGTCGTTTGTTTTGATATACATGTATGGTAATCTAAGGTAAATCGACATTTATATCACGTGAGTGATATAAATAGAGTGGTAGGTAAATATTTTGTTTAACACCTTCCTCTTGCTTCTTTTTATGTTTTTAATATATTAACATAGTCATTATTTGATTTAGAATTGGAATTAATGTTTAAAACAATAAAATATATATTTATATTAAAATAATTTAAAACTTCTATGTTTATATTAGATATTGTGTTCCGAAATATCTTTCTGATTTTTAACTGACTTCTGTAAAAAGAAGAGGTTGTCAATTCGACTTTCTCTCTCTCTCTCTCAGTTCTCAGAACTTTCGAATGGGTGGACCGATTTTCATAACTTTTATTATTTGAAAGCTGGTGCCCGTGTAGTCCCCATTTTCAACTCAGTTTTTTGTTAAAAGTTATTATATCATATTAATAATATTCTATTAAACCTGGTCTACGTATATTTAAAATAAAAAACCATAGGCATAGTAACTATAGCATTTCCGTTTCAGTTATTTTTCGGCGGGAGAAACAGTTGGTCTTAGTAAAAAAAGGCCGAAGTTAATTTCATTTTCCAAATGTTCAAAATTACAATTTATTTATTATCTGTATTATCTATACTATTTAAACTTTAAACTTTATAAAAACAAGTGCATTATCAAATTATAATCAATGAGTTTTGTTAACGTACACCTGCGGATTTTTCTTCTAGATAAGATTGTCATTAATCCTGTTCGATAAAATATAATAAATTAGATACTTTGTTGCGCGAGGAGCATAATTATATATTAATTATATAATTATGGAGAGATAAGGTTTAAGAAATTTAAATACATACTCTCCCTTTAAAATGTCACTTTGAAAACATTGAATTATCAGTGTAAAAAGAACACGATATTGAGTGCTTTCTAAGATTTAGATTAGATTTTTTTTGTATTTTCTTTAGAAATACCTCCTTGGTTCAAATATTAGCGGAATTAATAAATCTGAGCCCTATTTTAAATATAGGTACTCGTTTAGAAATTATATTGAAAGATTTATTTAGAGAAAGATTTAGTTTTATACTTCTACTTATTAAATACATAAGTGGTGAATCATAAATATTTCTACAATTTTATTATTATTTATATTCTTTACATATACCAATTGAGATCTCTAATTTAAATTTTCTCCTTTCAGACAAATCTGTGTCCATATCATAAGCCTACAAGTAAAAAGAAAAGCAGAAAATGAAGACCATTTTTGTCGTATAATTAATTTTTATTTTCGTTTTTGGTAATGTTTTTTTAAATTCTTGCATGTCTGAACCAAATTAGGAACAAGAAAAGGATCAAGGTCGTAGTAAGGAAGCATCTGGTACTACATTAGAAAGGTACCAAAATTATGATACTAGAGAAAGTGACAGCGATAAGGACGATGCAGATGCGAAAGACGATTTGGATATAAATAAAAATAAAAAAGAACCAACAGATGACGAAGGCCATGGTCCTTACATACCAGGATCGAAAACTGATCCTGATCAGAGACATGAAAACTACGACCTTTTGGTAAAAGATGCTGTGGAACATATTCATGGTCCACAAGAGGATTGCACAGACAAATTTTGGCGCAAAGTAGCTGAAAAGGCAAAAAGAAATGATAATTTACAAGATAATATGAAATATAACAAAAAAAGTGATACAACGAAACTTCCTTATGTAAATGTTTCCCAAAATTTCAATTTTGCAAAAAAAATGCACGCGGGAAATCTAGAGCATGAGCCATTACCTGATACGTTAGGATATCGTAATCTAACAAAAGTTGCTGAACACCGAGATTCAGATATTGTAGTGAAACCTTACGCTATTGGTTGGAAAGGTTATGGTGCATCAGGACCTACCTGCTGTACTAAAATGCGGGTGCATAGACCTAAAACTTGTGACCCTAAAAAAAGTGAAAGTGAAGGAAATGATCAAAAACAACGTCCTGCAACATCAGGTACAGACTTAGGATGTCAATATAAAAAACCAATGTCCTTGATGGATTTAGCAATTTGTTGGGATTTCAAGACCGAAGATCCGAAAAGAGAGCCAAGGCCGCCAAAACATATCGACGGTTCCAATGGATCGTTGGCGCCAGCTGTTTTCACAATGGTCCAAACACCTAAGGAAGAAGTACATGAGTCGGTTTTAGGACACGCGTACCCAATATTTAATCAAAATAAAAATTTAGAGGATATTGGACGTCATAGCGTACCTCATTTTGAAAAGGATATGACTAAGGAGAAAAGAAAAGATTCTTGTGATGTGCAATATTGTCAACAGCATATTGAAACAGAAAAAAATGTTAAATCTCGATCATCTAGTAGGAAAAGTTCCACACAATCTGGAATCAAGAGCCCTTGTGATGGTATAAATGGTTGTGGAACACTTTCAGATGTTAGCCAAAACATGCGTAACTCGATACATAAATCCAAACACATAAAAGAAGCTTGGAATGATGACAACAAAGGTAAACATTTCAAATATGATATAAATCGAAATCGCCACAGTTTGGAATCTTATGAAAAAACACCTTTGGCGCAAGGCAAATTACATCAAAGCTCACCCAACGAATCTCAAATATTAAAACATTCGTCCAAGGAGTCGCTGAAAACAATCGACGTATCCAACAGCAGACACAAAAACTGTAGTTCTTGTAATGGGGCAAAAGTGCCCACGGAAAAGAAACTTAAAGACGATTATAAATTCGCGTTCAAAGCTGGAAATCCAAATTCTGTACAGAGTACCGGTTCAAATGATTCAAAGGAGCTTAAAATACCGAAAATGCGTCATCCCTATACTAAAAAATCGTATACGATTCCAACTTTAGCACCTCCATTCAGTATATGGCGTGATGCAAACGCTACGGGTTATCCAGAACACTGGAGACTTGCAAGTGTGTATCAACACGCATATAAGCCTCCCGAACAGCGACGTAAACCTCTCATTGAAAGTGTATATCAATAAAATACTTCTTTTTATATCATATTAGGTTGAACGACAGAAAAAACCAACACGTTTCAAATGTTATATTTATTATTAAATTTCAGTGACTAATGTTTTTATCATTTACACCTGCGCTGCTATCTTAACTTTATCTGGCTTAGGCATTTTTGAAATGTAAATAAATTATTAATAATGGTAAGGAGTAGGCTAATTTAAATATTCAAAGGTGATTTGATTTGGGTTTTTTGATTTATATTAATATAAATAAAGAACTAATTGCACTTAGAAAGTATATCTACAGATAAATTAATATAATACAGAAAATATGGATAAAGTGAATTAAGAACCCGTCATGACACAGTGGGGTAGTGATTGAATAAAAATGTTTTTGAATTCGATTTTGACTCAGGGGAATGATTACTTGTATTTATTTTAATTTCTCGCTCTGGTAGATAAACATAGCGTTTATATCCGCCACCCAGCTCAGGACCCCTAAAACGGTGTTTTAGCGTTAGGTTCCTTCTGCCTGTCACTTTATAAAAACTGTGTAGTGTAGCTCCTCTTTAAACGTATATCCAAAGAAAAATTAAACAAATTGATAAACATAAACATAAACATAAATTTATTAAATTACTAAGGTAAAAATCGTTCATATTCCATAAAAAATGTGCACTTCCTTATTGTTTCCCATGCCTTGATGCAATACTGAAACCATCCCTTTTCAGAGAGATTTGGTACATTTGTTATTTGATGTCTATTTACACCTAGAAGCAACCACCGCAGGCGTGTCGCTAATTCCGCAAAGTCAGGGTGACCTCGATAAATATCACGGTTATCTGAAAACAAAATATCATTATTAATTTGACATCACGCTGTATCTGCTGCACAGCAGGAGATGCACATGGAAATCATTGTCTTGATACTAATTTTTGACACTAATAAATATGATATACTAATTCAGGTACTCAAATTATGCTTAGAAGATAGAAATGAGATAAATATCCATAGGTGTGAAAATCTTATGAGTTGGAAATGTTTTTGGTTGCTTATTTTCTCTGATATGGTTATAAAAGCAAATTATTTGTTGGGGCCTCCATAGAGCAGGCGCACAATCTTGCGACAAGCGCGACGGTTGTGAGTTCGATTCGTCGAGTTTCCTTTATTGAAATGAGTCATTTTTTAATATAACTTTCGTTACGTTTTCTTTACTAATTTGCTCTATACTTTTCATATCAAAAATTGTAAGTAGGATTAGGCAGAATAAAGTGCGAGAAAATGAAAGAAACTGATTCCTGTGTCGAAATCGAACCCGCAATCGTCACGTTCACAGTCAAGACGGCCTCAAAACATGTATAAATAATAATATATCATAATTATTTAATTTATAAGGCTGGATCTAATCTATAGTGCCGTTCTGAATCATATTTTTAAATAATTAATTATTTTTTAAATAACAATAAAAGACAATAAAGCATTCATGCTATAGTCCTCGTCAAGTTTCGCTCCAATCAAGCTAATAAGAATATTTCTCATAAAACGTTCTCATATAAGTAGTTTTGGGCACTATAGCCGACCCGCTCTAAATAATAATGAAGTCTTACCAAAGTCACTATATATTTCTGGCAATAAAAATAAGTTGATTGGTGACCCGCATGTCTCTACATTGTATGACTTAGAAACATTGTTGATATTTATGCTATTTTTGTTTGTGTCGCTAAACAAATACATGCCAGATTGCAGTTGAAGATTAGATCTTTGGAAAACTTTTCTGTAAAATAAATATTTAAAATTAAGTAATTGAAAAATTAAGTATTAAAATTAAGTTATGATACAAGATACCACCAAAAACTAAAAACTACTAAATGTGGAATAACAAAAACACTTTTAAAGTGTTTAAAAACGATAAACTATTGTTTTACATTAGTAAAACCATAAAGATGTGGCTCTTTAATTCTACCTAGATTTTATCGACACAGCATGATTATAAAGGTAATTTATTATCACATCACTATGTAGAGGGATACTACAAGTAATCATTTTCAAAAAAAAATACACATCCGACAATGAACGAAAAGGTTGTGGGTTCATTCGGGAGAACCAAATAAGTTTCATGCTTGTCACTCTAAGAAGACAAAATGTAGTGTTAAGAAACACAATATCTCCATAATTTGGTGGTGCTTGGAGAAGAAAGAATCTCTTGACACTAGGGTCTCTCTGCCTACCCTGCTAAATCCGAACATAAAATAATAAATAAAAAAAATAATCTCTACTAAAAGTATTCTGCGAAATTTATATTACCTATAAAAATCTTGCATAGTTTTAATGGCCTCCGGTGTAAAATCTTCCAATTGACATCTATTGTGTAAGAGAAGTAAATGTGGATGATTTTCACCACTTGATGTAGATTCGGGATTTTCTTGGTTTGTATTGACAGTTGATGCGGAAAGTGACGGTTTTAACATTTCAGCGGTTTGGATGTAACTGGAAAACAGAAGTAATAAAATCAATATTTTTTAAACTTAAGAAAATACCAATATTTAGATGTGTAAAAATTTTAAAATAGCTGAATTTGAATAATGCCTTTTAGGAACTTCAAACTTCGAAATTTTTTGTATAAGTTTTATTCGTTCATATTTTTAAATATGTAAAATAAATATGCAATTTTTTTTACGATTTATCCCTAGTTAGAAAACAGAGAGCCAAACGCTATGCCTCTCTGCATTATTCTTTAGCCTCTTTGACTGTCATCAACCTCTTCTACCACTATCATCGACAATGTGTTTTCAAAGGTGAACCGAGGTCTCCCGCTGCCTCTCTTATCACTCAATAAATAAATACTTAAAATTTAATGTATGTTAATAGAACTATGTATACGTTTTCTTAGAGGTATTAAAGAGGACACAGAATACTTTTAATTAAAAAAAATATTATTGTCTAATATATAAAAATAACTATGAGCGAGCGAAGTCCCGTTTGAGTCTCCAGTGCTTAAACAAGATGAAAGCATCTACGCTCCTTTTACCGGAGGAGCTGCATGTAAGGTAAAATATTTCAACCCCCTAAACTAAAAAATCGCGGCGTTGAGTTCCGCCACTCAACACTAGGTACCATCTGCCTACCCTGCTGTACCCTGTGCGGGATGCTGATAACTAAAAATAGTCTCGAACATATTTTTTTTCATTTCACGATTTTTATACATACTATATTACGTGTGACGCAGTTACAAATACCGTAAACACCTACTACTACAAAATTAATACTAAAAATTGCTGATCCGCCACTTCTCATTGTCAAAAAACATACTAGAACGAGAAAGTGATATCTCTCGTTTTATTTTACTCATAACCTATTTACTATAATAAATATACCTAAAGAATGTTCAACTTCACCGTCACTCGACATCACCTACAACTCGATTTCGTGAAAGAGGCGTGTCCGACGGTGTCTCTGTGTGCGTCATTTTTAACAAATGGCGTGTTATTTTACAACGATTTTTTTTATTAATTATTTTGTTTGAGAAATTCACTTTTTCATTTTTGGTAAAATATCTTTTGTTTTAATTGTATTAGGCTTTTATGGAGTAGTTGATGATTGATGAACTGTGTTTTTATTTAAAGTGGTGATGACAAAAATACTCTGTATAAAAACCACTAATGCCTTCATAACATCGCGAGTAAAGTCACCAGTGGAGCGCTAGTATTATATAAAATTAAGATTAATGAACTTCTAAAATAGCTTTTTAATAAGTTCTAGTAACAAATCACTTTATTATTGCAATAAAGATAAAAAAATCAATCTTTAAGTAATTGAACACCTGGTAGCTTATGACTAATATCATTATCTATAATATATATTACCATTATAAATAGCAGTAGGTATTAGAGGTCGGCTTGTCGCAGTTGTACTGTCTGATTGTAAACGTGACGGTTGAAGGTTTAAATCTCATTTGGAGAAGTAAAAAAAAAATATTCCCTAGCTCTATAATATGACAAAATGCGGCACTCAAGTTCCACTCAATGTCTCGAAAATTGGCCGAAAAATAATGAACAGAATGTCTTAACACTAGACTAGGCTCTGCTTTACCTAATCTATATGTGATAAAGAGAAAAGCTAAAAAATACTGAAAAAAAATTATCTGCCAAACAATCTTGAACTGCCACATAATGATAATGATAATAAAATGATATAATTCCGTCACCAGAGGAAGCCTAGCGTAAATTTAAAATACAAATTACCGTAAAAAATTATAATCCGCAAACCAATCTTGAACTGCTATTAGCACATGACATACGGCCATTAGGAACGAAGCTATTTGGAGACAATCCACTGTTATAATGTTGGCACTCCTTGCTGTTATGGGATTCGTATTCGTTTCTTCTATCAACGATGGCGACCATAGAGGTTGGCAGTCAAGAAGTATTACACGATCTGTTGTGATGTACATATTTATACCTGGAATGAATTTGTTTTATTGCATTTTTAGCTTAACGTTGTATCGGCACAAAGCAGGGTAGACAAAAGGGAAGTGTTAGAACACTTTTTTATTACGCCTATCAAATTATTTATTTTAATTGAGACTGGGACTCAAACTGGAAGTTGGGAGTTCACTTCGCAGCTACGGTAACAAGCTCTGGAGTAGAGTTAAGTTTCATTGAAAAACAAGAATTAAGTGTTAAAACATGATGTAAAAAAACACTGGGTTCTTTTTTCCTTCCTTCCCTTTCTTACTTTATGAAAGTATTAATTAAGTACTTAAAAATATTTAAATCGATTCGTAATATTCTGTTACATTTTTTAAAACAAATATACAGTCAAAAATATATAAAACAAATGAAATTATTTTAAATACATCAGTATAAAAAAAATAAAATGCTTAAAAAAAATTACAAAAAACAATTATATGAAACTTTTTTTGAAGTTTCTTGCTGTATTCCGCATATAGTGTATAGCAGGGTTCTAATCCTACTATTAAGTGTATGCTTTTTCTGCCGAATTTTGGAGACTGCTTGTTGAGTGGCGGAACTTAACGCCACGCTTTGCCTTGTTAACAGAGCAAAGAAATGAAAATATCAATAACTAATAATTCATTCCCTAGTGTCTCACATGCAAGATAAATTTACTGTTAATAATTTTTACATGACCTTTAGAAATGTATGTACAAAGAAAATAATAAAAAAATATAACCGGTATGGAGTTCCCGAGATTACTCTTTAGTCTTATAATATTATTTTAATTATTTATGTATATTACCTTTAGTACAATGTACCCCTCTCTCTATATATTCCATATCTTGCATCTTAAACTTAAATATATTCTCTTGAGTTTCTCGTGTTTCAGTTATATTTATGATGTCCCTTTGATTTTCTACTGATGTTGCTTCATTAGAATCATTTGTGGAATCCACAGGTACTTCATTTGAATTAAGTATTTGCTTGCACAAATGATCAATCGGACTATTTTGGGCAACTAAATTTAAAATCATTGATTTTCCAACACCTTGCATTCCTGGAAATTATTTTAATCATTAAATTTGTGGGTCCATTTTTCACTACAGAGATTTAATTATTTATTTTCTGTCTCTTTGGTGAACAAAAGTGCTATGTTGAGTCTTAAAAATTGGAATGTTTACACACTATCCAATTCCTTAACATAGATGTCAAAATAATCTATGTTTACGGGAGACCAGAATAAAAATTCATCTTGCTCTTAAAAATTAAATGAAATTGTAAATATTTAATATACTTTTATATTTATAATTTTAGTTTAATTTATTTAGAGTGAAACAAACTAGTCTGTCCAGCACACCTACTCTTTTGAAATGTCAGTGTATATGTAGGGACCATTGATTTGTACATAATATACCTGTTATAAGACTTCACATTGTTTTATAGTTATTTTTATTAAAAAATATAATTAGGTATATAAAATTGGTGTAGCTTCTTGTAAATATATAACTTATGGGTTGCTGAATTAATATACAAATTAGATGCAATAATATTTACATACCTATTACACCCACAACCAGATAGTTACTGTTAGTGTCAGTTAGAAATTCTAATGCTGATGTATTGAAATCAAAATTTTCATCCAGCAATTTTACTGGCCCAGTCATTAACTTAGCTGGCTGATTTAACTTCTGTTCTAAAAATAATATTAAATATAAAAAAGCACATCATTTGACTGTATCTTTGACTTGAGGGTTTAATTCCCACTTGGGGAATGTGTTGTTTTCATTTCCTTATTCTGGTAAGAAGTTTGACTTCTTACCAGACTACAGAAGTTTGTCTTCTTACTTGCTTCTATGTAGCATCACATTCCGCCATTCAACATGGTGTGTGAGGAACTGAATATATAAAAGTCAAAGTCAAATAATTTTATTAAAAATAAGAAGTTACATGTTTTATTTTTTGAAAGTCAAATGATTTTCCACCATTTCACTAAATTTAATGCCTCAGACCTCAGGAGAACTGGCGCAAGAAGCTCAGTTGGGCTTTTTTTAAAAATCACATTTACAAAACTACAAAAAGATAAGAAAAAAAAATACAAAAACACATTTTAACATTTATGACAATGATACTTTGAAACAGACTGGAGCAGGCATTTCATTCCCAAGGCATGTTATCATTTATATAATCATTAATTTGGTATTGACCTTATCAACACACAAATGTCTTTTCACGTACTTTAATTTGTGATGTATAACATTTTCAGACGTTTTTTGGGATCCTATCCCGGCCCATAATAGAATTACGGACTTAATGTTATTGGGTTACATACATACTATATTCAGTATTGATGTTGTGTATAAACACTTATTTCCCTGTGCCCTCACTGCTATGCAGAATACAACGCCGAGCTACTTTAATCGTCTATTTATTCTTATTTTATTTATAACAACAAATTAACAAGTAAGAAGTGTGCATTCAATATTTGATTACTTTCTTAATAAAAATACCTTTCTTTTCGTTGTGAGCAATTTTTGATGGCTGTGTCGATTCAGCTTCTGTTCCTATAGATTTAGGGCTAGTTGGCCTTTCCTCTTTCGGTGTACTCTGCTCACGTGTTTTTAATATAATGGTAGGCTGTTTCTCTTTTTCATCTTTCATCGAATCCTTCGTAGAAGTTTCTCGGTCTGATTTCAAAATAACTGGCCGCCTTGGAGCACTCAAAGTTTCCTGTAGCAATATTATTTTTAATAAGTACTTACATCCAAAAACTTTGAAATTTGAAAATTGTTTTTATAGAACGTACTTTTATAAATATTTTTTTCTTTTTGTCTGCCATGTTTTACTTTTATTGGACTTACAATTACTAATTAAATATAATTGTCTATTGACAAATTTTCAAAAAGCACATAAAAAAAAAAAATTAAAATTTTTGCAATATTTAAGAATCCAAACAATATACAATTTTGACAAGTGTACACAGAACACCCAAAGCAAGTGACAATGACAAAGTGCGAGGACAGATGTGAATGTTACAGTTGTTCAACTCTCAAAATATGTCATTTTTAAATTATAAAAAATCGCAACAAGCGAAGATAAATATATGAAATTAATTCGATTTACATGTAAAATAATTCTGATTTTTTTTCAGCATTGTTATTCAGTTTTAAACAAAAAAATTATATCATTGGTTAACTAAAATTTACATTACGTTAATAAAAATAAAAAAGAACGGTAATATCATTGTATTGTATTTAAAATCCTTTTTTGTTTATGCCGCATCCCTATGGAACCAACTTCCTAAATCTATCCAGAAAAGTCCATCTAAAATTTCCTTTAAAATATCTTCTCTAATAACTACTAGTTGTATTTACTAGCAACAGAACCGCTCCCAGTGCATATTCTTATTATCCCATTTTGTGAATTTTAGTTGACTGATGACTTTATTTTCGTTCAACCGATAACGACTTCCATTAATAAGTCGTTAAGACCTCTACCACATTGCCGACAGACAATTTGACTTCTACTATATTGCCATTACAATACGGTACCTGCGGTATTATCCATAAGTGCTTATTTCAAAAATTTAATTTATATATAATTAAAATTTAATTTATATAATATTTTGTGTAATATTTTGAATTGTTGGCAACATTGTTTTTAATGTTGACAAGCACGAATCATTTTCCTTTTGACTTTTATTGTTACGTTGACATTCATGATTTGTTAGAAAAATATAGCAGTTGGGACGAAAATGGACAAAATTATAAATTTTATTTGGTGTTATTCAGTGTATATATTGGTATTATTATCATTAAGTTGTAGAGCAGAAGAATGTGTACCAAAAGGACCTTGTTCTTGTGAATTTTCAAATGGCACCGGTATTGACTTAGCGCCTGCTGTAAAAGCAACATTTTATAGCACACATACATATCAATTAAAGAACAATGGAGCGCAATATGAATTGAACACATATTACTACCATCCTTGCTTCGATGTGTTACTTAAAGAAAATTCAACAGCTGCTGTTAACACGTGCTTGTTGCCTCTATCGGTAAGAAGTTCAAATCTGTAGATTATTTAAATAGATTTTCCTTGTTTGTACAGTCTTTATGACTGTTAACTACCTACCTACCTATATATAAAATAAATGATATATTAGGACTATTGCTTAAAAAGTATACTATAGATTAAGAACCAGTTTGGGAACTAATTTTAGTTTTTTATTTCTACATAAATAAATAATAATTAATTTCAGATATGTCGACATAAAATTATCATGAGCTTGAATTCATCAGACATATATAAAATAGATGGTGGTAATAACGAATTTTTGGGAAAAACAAATGTTTCAAAATTTAGTGCTGATGGATTATCAATTGTGTACTTTAATCCTCCATCGTAAGTATATATTTTATTTTACATTTAATGTATGTTTTATATGTACACTGCCATATGCAGAATACACCATGAAGCTTCATGGTGAGAAAGCCTAGTTTTAAAAACAATCTCATCACACAAATTTCTTTATTTTTTTTTATTGTATTATATTATTTTTATGCTATGTATTATTTAATGGTTTTCATTATTATGCTATATTTACAAGTACAATTAATACAAACTCAACCATAAGATTATCAAAATTCACCTTATAATTTTAGCATATATTGAGATATAGTTAAGACAAACTACATTATTTATACTATAGTATATTTTATTTATTTAGATTTATTTAAACAATACAATCTTTTTACTTAACATATTTAAAATATGAATAAATTAATCAAAGTAGCAAAAATACAAACAATATATTTTGTAATCCAAATCTATAATCATATGCTAATATGTATTGCTTAGAGCATCAACAGTTTTATACTTCAAGAAAAACTGGTATTGTAAATTAGTGCTGTCCAAAATATGTAGTTTCAAATAGTATTAGAAACCAGTTGGAGGTCAAGATAATACTGTGGTGCCCATAACCTGTTTATGAAGGAAAAGTAGGGCTTATTTATATGAGTATAATGATATTGCACATTGTTATAGTAATCATGGTGTTGAATCAAAGTGTGTTGTTATATTCAGACTCTGAAATAAACTATAATTTTATTGCTCTGGTAACAATACAAAATCTAGGTTCCTCCACTCAATATGCAATGTCTGAAGAATGCCACTCAATGCACTAAATCCATCATAAAATGAAATAAAAATATTATGATAAAAATACACTGTTTAGAGGACATTGCGGCGCAGTAGATGCGTCGGTCAAATGTGATGGTTGTGACTTTGATCCATACTTGTACAAGTGAATTATTTTCATTGCCTCGCTGTGGTTGTCAATGTGCGGCATTGAATTTTACCACTCAACACTTTTCTTGTGTCTGTCTTTTAAATTGAGTGGTGCATGGGTAATGGAGTGTCTTAACAAGAAATTTACACTGCCTATTCTACTTTATGCCACTAAATTGGAAAGTGTGAAACTGGAAAAAACACTACTAAAATCATGCATGGATATTGGAAATGGCTTATTTTGAATTGAATCATCCACAACCTTTCCATTTAAAAAGGGATACTGTGCTGCTGCACCACAACATATAAGATATTTTTCTTTTACAGAGAAACACTGGTAATGCTAGTATGTGCTGAAGTTGAGGGTAATCTACAGGTGATTTCAGAAAAAGAGCCAAATAATTTGGTAATTATTTTTTTTTAATCTTGATGAATAACCTCACTAAGAGGGATGTTTCTTTGATTTATTATCAATAAACCGATGAAGGGTGGTGTTTAGTTCCACCACTTGACACATAATGTCCTTTTGAGCGGTGCGTGAATAACGGAGTGTCTTAACACTTGGTTCCCTCTGCCCTGTTATATGTGAGATACAATGTGAAGCTATAATAATATTTGTTCTATTACATAGGTATTGTAATGTAAATTTTTTTTGCCAAAATATCTAAATTTATCTTATAGTATGCATTGAAAACTACCAGACTGTACACATTAATGGTTCTATCTCCCTCATAACTCAGTAGAATGATATACTTAAAAAAAGAGAAAAAATAATATAAAGGTAAATATTGTAATATATATAGATAATAAAAGCATATTTTTTTACAAATAATTTTCTTAGTTGCCATATTATTATGTGGTTTTAGATTTACCATACAAGTTAACATTTTTGAAGGATTCATATCAAATACCATCACATATTTATTTCGCGGTTTTAATAAACTTCTTGTAATTGGATCCATTTAACGTATGATTATATAAAATAGTTATATAAATTAGATTATATAAAATAGATTATATAAAATAGTAAATCTCTCTACAACCTACTGAAAGACCTTGGCCTGTCGAGAACTGCAGTAAGTTCTACCTTAGAACGAGTATCTAAAGCAGCATTAGCAGGCTCCTATGAAATTTGGCTAGGTAGGGGGGGTAAACCTGAGTAGTAAAGGTGAGTGTTGATGATCATCACAAAGAGGCCTCTTTTAAACCTACACCCGGAATCACAAGTCCCGGGGCTACTCGGGGTTACTCCCTCTGCCACACGATGGACCCGGCACCCGCACGGTGAATCCATGGAATGCTAAGAAGTTCGTCTCTCTATGTACTCATCTTATCTACTCCCACTTTATATATTATTTTATGTTGTGTTTTCGATCCCAACGGAAATGAAATATGAATTTATTAATTTCTTGGCTCGAGTGTCGAGGCAAAACGCGGTGAGTTATGCCATTTTGCACGCAATGCTTTTGCAGAATTCGGCGGAAAAAAAACCCGTTTTAACTGTAGGTTCCCTCTGCCACCCTGCTGGTTATACAAGAAATACTAGGTCCATTTTGTATATATTATATGCCCACAAATTAATCAGTTGCAATATAGAGATACTTATAAAATATCGCGTGACTTTATTTCATTATTTCATGCAATCATCATGCGGCGGCATATAGGCTACATACATACATGAATTACGCAAAATATTCAATAGAAATGTAATGATGTTGTTTAATAATAGTGTTAGAAGTAAAACGTTATATTTAGAGTAGTAAAAAATTCACTTTTTTCTAAGTCGTAATTTTACGTAATTTGAAATTGAATTATATAACGTGTAATATTATTGAATTATAAAGTGTTAAATAGGTCGATCATGAACTGAAGCTTAAGTTTGTTAAATATTTTAGCTACATCTATATGAATAAAAATTACTAGGGAGGAAAGGGAGTGTCCTAACACTACCTTCCTGGGTTTCTTTTGCCCACCCTGATCTAAGTGAAATCCAAATCAGCTTTACGCTGTACCTCGCACTCAACCATAGTTGCACCTAGTGTTGAGTGGCGGAACTCAATGCCGTGCTCTGCCTCAACACAACAACGAAGAAATGAAAATATAAATTGAAATAAATATTTCAATTCCTCGAGTGGGTATCGAACCAGTCGATTTTGTAGGCACACACTACCCTGATCTGTGCGGCATATAGCGTGAAGCTACTTCTAGAATAATTATCACAGTTATATATATGTAATTTCGAAACTTATTTGGTAAGATTTATAGTGAAAAAATATGATTTCAGGTTTTAGGTTTCTATTCAAGAGATGCTTGCTTAAAGAAACTTAACGAACCATCTAATGGGGGCCGTTCTGTGGGATCAACTTTGCTCGTCATATTTTTCTCTTTCGTCATATTATATATCGTATTGGGAGTATGCACGAAGAAATTCCTTATGGGAGCTACGGGACTTGAAGTTGTACCCAACCTTACATTCTGGTCGGAACTACCGAATCTTGTTAAGGTAATAATAGGAGTTAAATTTGTTACTAATATAGAATTCTAATTATTTTAAAAGTGGGGAATGGAGAGTCTTAGCACTAGGTTCCCTCTGCCTACCCTGCTGTGTGCGGGATACAACGTGAAGTTTTTTGCCTAGTTAGTTTTTTTATGTATTTGATACAATGCCATAAAATAATATAAAGATACCTAAGAAAACGTAAATTTTTTATCACTTAAAATATTAAGTGCAAATCAGTTTAATATAAACATTTATGTACTCCGCTATTGCATCGCAAATTTAAAAAAGCGTTGAAAACTATCAGCGCTGTGTATTTTGAAATCCTGGCCCGATTACGATGAAACAAAAACTATTTGTTTAACTATTTACTATATCTGCACGAGTACGCCCATTAAATGTAATAACTTATAGAAATTAATACCTCGATGCGGTGGTGTGACTCATTGTAAAATAGTGATTATACGATTATTACAATTGGAAACAAATATAATTCGTTGTGGCGTAGTCTTTTTATAAATGCTTGTGGATTCGTTTCCCAGTGGAGGGAATTAAATATTTCCATTTCCATGCTTTGGGAACAAGACAAAGTATCGAAAATTGAGTTGTGCTTGAGGAACCGAGTGTCTTAACATTATGTTCTCCCTACCTACCTTGCTGTAGGCTGGGAAAGCTAAAAAAACAGGCTTGTGAAGCTAAAATAAAATTATATATATATATTCAATTATAGGATGGCTGGGCTTTCGCGATAAACGGTTTCAAGCTACCAGCAAGAGGTCCAGGACCAGTGATCTCCCCCGACCCCAACAGCTATGACAGCATATAACATCAGGTCAACGAAGGTCAACTCGTCCTCATAGAGTAGAGTAATCGATGTATCGGAGTTTGTATCGATGTCTCAATCAGCGTGTTTCGATATATTGTTATTGAGAATCGATTAGACTGGACACGCCACTACAGATGTTCCATTTGCAGGTAATTTCAAAGTATCCAAAATGTTGTATTATTCCGTTTGATTATATTTTTTAATAAAAATAACAAAAAATATAGCTAAGACTTAAACTTGCTGAAAATATTTTTACCATCCAGGTATTAAAAAAATCTATATTTTTATACATTTTCTTGTGGCGTGTTTCGTCTGTTGCGTTTCTTTTCCTAAATGTCATAAAGTGTATTTTATACAGTGGTGGATTCACTTACAAATTAGCAAGGTACACACGCAGTTTCTTTAATTGTGTTGTTTTTCGCCATTGTTTCTATAATTGTCTGTAAATAAGAATTATTTTAATATAAAATTAATTTTATAAAAAATATATTTTATAAAAAATAATTATTAAAAGAATAAGTTTTATAATTTATTCTAAACACAACCTGTCTGGATGTATTTTCTCAAATTTGCTGCTTTAGTTCAATCCTTCTAAACCTACTGGTGAATTCCCCACTGCTCTTACTAAATTTTTGTTAAATAACATAAAAATAACAAAAATATTATATGCCTATTTAAGACATAAATTTTCAAATATAATATTAAATTAAATAATGAATTATCCGATTTTTGTTGCTAATATAAAATGTTGCTGCTAACTTCATATGTATTTATTTATTAGATTTTACTTTAGAATCGATTTCATATTAAACTACTACTTCAGTTTTGAAAAATAATAGAGTATACTTTTTGTTAACATTTTTATAACCTGTGTCTTTTTATGATACTGATCAATAACTATGATATTATAAAAGATATTACCTAACGCAAAATAAGATATTTTGTAATATTTTGGTTATAAAACTTAAAATGAAAAATGTTTAAACTTATCTAATTGTTGAACATTTTTCAGAAATGTATCAAGTAGTGTTAATAATATAAATGATAATAATAAAAAAGATATTATTAATAATTAACCTCAAAGAAATCTTTATTTATTCTTTATTTTTTTGTTATATCTCGCTCAATATAGATAAAAAATATTTATTTATTCTTTATTGTTACATGTTTTTGTGTGGTTTTACAAATTTTTTTTATTTACATTTTTCTACTTTAATAACTCATATTTTTTTCAAGTGGTAGATTTATCATTAAAAATGTATATCAAACATATGTCAAATGTTTTGTTACTTCACTATTCAATTATTATTTAACACAAATCATTTGTAAGCATTTTTTTTAGCTTCACACTGTATCCTTAACTTGACAAGAAATTAACTAAAAAGTTAAAAAATAAAACCCTTTAAATGCGGTATACATTATAAAACTGGCTTCCTATTAAATAAAATAAAAAATTCGCAAACAGCAGGATGAGGCCTTTGTATAAATATTAAGATTGATTCTATTTTTCATTGGTTTATATTAGAAAATAAATAACAAGAAACATCATTTTACTTATAAAATATTACAAAATTATAACATTGTCACTTAAGTCTACTGACTGTATACTACTTCCTGTATTTATAAACCGCTCTCAACTCTGAGATCTATCTCGAGAGCAACCTTGAGATGCCATTATCATTTATAGATTATAATGTATGAATGAAAACGGCATCTCAACGTTCCCTGTACCTTTCTCGCTTCCTTACATATTAACTATTGAAACTCGTTTAAAAAACATGTCAAATATTATTTTTGAATGGGATTAACAGTTAAGACATATTTAATATACTATTTAGCTTTTTTTTTTAAAAAAATATTGACGTCTTTATTTTTGTTATTTCAATAAAATATGTCAATTGAAACTTATGCAATATGTTTTCGTGTGTTGTTTTGTATTTGTATGTAGATTTTAGGATTAACATTATATATATTGTAGTCTTAGATATATTAAATTGTGTATATTTTGATTTAAACGAAAAAGTAGTTACGGGCCATTTTTTTTTTGTTAAATACATTTAATTTTTAGTCGAACGTTTTGTTTTTAGGTCGAATCCTTTTTTACAGGAAAAATATTTTTTTATATATTGGCAGTGGGATTTTAAATGCAATGTTCAATAGTGTTTCATAATAATAAATGCTCTGATCACGTTATTTTCTGAAAAGCCATTCATTTATTTTATAAAGTCTTGTTTGTAAAGACATGAATTAATTAGTAATCTATTTTTAAGACTTAAACATTTTTTTAGGCTGTCGTGGCGCAGTGGCACAAGGGTGTCGCGCGTAAACGCGACGGTTGTGGGTTCGATTCTCACTCGAGGAAGTGAAATGTTTCTTTACGTTTATATTTCCATTTTTCTTCGCTCTGGTGTCGAGGCAAAGCGCGACGTTGAGTTCTGCCAGTCAACATGCAATGCCTTCAAAATTCGGCAGAAAGTGGGGAACGGAGTGTTTTAACACCGAGGTTCCCTCTGTCTATCCTGCTGTGTGCGGGATACAGCGTGAAGCTAAAAAAAAGCTTTTTTATGTCCAAAATTGAAAAAAAGATATAATATTTTATTGATATATCCTTGTGACTGAGCTTTTATATATTATACCCTTTTCATAATATCTGCTTCTATTATATACAACATTATTATAGTTCTGTGTAATTCTGATGAATTTATTGGTAATTCTTCGATGAAATGCTTATTTAAAAATGTATATATATATATATCTCTATAATCTGTTTAATTTTGAAAAATATATATTACAGTTATTTGAATTCATTGAAGTTGTATGATGAACGAAAAAATTATAAACTTGAAAAAATAAATAATATTTAAAATGTAACATAATAAGGTACTTTGTAAATGAGTACATCAATTTTATGGTAAAAAATTAACGAAAACTTGTAATTACATTCTTTTGTCTTAAGAGAAAGTAAATTTTTTTCTTCAACAAAAAAAAATTGTTCTTGGCAGTGCCCTTTTTCATTATTATACTTTAGTTGTAATAATATAATGTATAGTTTATCTATGTGCCAATCATCAATGTATAAATCATATGTAAAAAATTATATTTTTGTAGTTACGAAACTCATTCAAATGTTAAATGTCAAATACAAAAAAAATATTTTAATATATTAAATTAAAATACTTGTATCTAATATTTAATACAAAGTGTTGTAGCGCCTGATAAGTTGCTGTTGACTAACTTATCTGAATGTTTATCAGATATGGATATTTAGATATTCAAATAGTTTTTTTGCAAGCACTTTTCAATCGAGAAATAACTCTGTAGCTACCGTCGTACACTGACTTGAAGCTACAGATTCAAGTTATTCTTTTTCAAATTCAATTTTCTAAGCATTTTTGAATTTTTTAATTTTTAATATTCTTTATTAAAATTAACATTTGCAAGCGCATTTGAATCTTCGAATGAACTTGCAGGCAGGCATTAACAAATAAACGTTTGCTTATTTCTAATAAAAAGCTACAACTTTAATCAGAAATAAAATGGTGCCCTGCAAAAAATAAAATTACATTTAGTTAACGGCAGCTTATCAGTTAGATCTTTATTTTGTATTTTTCTAGTACTATATTAAAACATAGTGTATTTATATTCTGTCACATATCTATTTCATTGTTTTGGACCAAGTGTTTATTATTAATATCTACGTTATAATAACCGTGTTTGATAATTTCGCTTTGCACAAACGTTAAGTCAACGGTGTGGAATCTCTTTCAATAAAGATTTAAAGATTAATATATTTTTTTATTTGTTGAGATAAATATAATTTTTCTTTTTAGAATAGTGAAAACATAGAATAGATATATGAAATCTGGGTAAGATTTAATAAAGAATGCTGGGGTTAAGCAATAATTCATTTATCACTCCGGTCTCCACTGTTCGTTGTAATTCCAGACGCTGCGTAGTGGCAGTGTCCTACTAGAACAGGGAAATGAAAATACTTGCCGCCGAATTTTCTAACCGTACAATACGTCATAAGCTCAGATATCATCCACTACACCTGGATATGTGGCACTCCACTACTGTACAGTTTCGTAGGAACTTCCTTCTACGTGCCACGAAAGTGTGGAATGGCCTACCCGCGGCGGAGTGTCCAGGTCGATACGACATGGGTACCTTTAAAAAGCGCGTCTATCTCCACCTTAAAGATCGCAACGTAGCTCCTCTGGTGTTGCAAATATGTTTTATTAAAAATTGGATTAGGTAGTGTTAAATGAAAACGCAAATGAATAAAATATTTAAAAATAATGTTTTATTTATTAAAATTAAATTATATATGTGTTCGGTAGAGTTGAAAGTGAAGCTACAATATCATTGCATTTGTAGTATGTAGTACAACGTATTGTAGATGGTATTACTGTAATACGAATCCATACTGAAAAACCAAATTTTATAATTATTAGGTATATATTTAATAATTTTCATGGTCGGTTCTCATATCTACCATACGGTAGAGATAAAAAAAACCTAGTTTCAAGATATATATATATATATATATATATATATAGCACGCAACAAATAACAACATGAGAAAAGAAAAAAATTACCTTTATACAAGATATAGCAATTTACAAGTAAAATTAGATTAGTACCTGGTCAGCGTTTTCAGTCAAGCAAATGGCTAAGAGATTTGATCTCTCGCAACCTTGTTCACCATCGGAAACTGTCTCCGAATTTACTGAAATAAAAAAGAGCCTGGTTTTAACATTAATTTACTATTATTATGTTATCTGTAACTGATATTAATTAATTATTTAATAATAAAATAACTCTTAAATCATATATAAGTATGAAAATACTGTAATTAGTCACTGTCTGTACATGGATGATATATGAAAAAAAAGGGGTGTTTACTGATGTAAAAGAACCCAAAAGAGTAATTTTTTATTTATTATCTGTTTGTGGGTTTGTCTGTGCCTTTGTTCACGCTAATGTCAAAAATGGCTTTACCGATTTAAATGCGGCTCCCGCTGCTATTGTTCTTTGTTTTTTTTTATTGCAATCATTCATAATTAGATAAGTTTTACATGTGTGGTTTATTAAATTGGCTGAAACTTTATCTATCTAAGGATTTTATCTTGATAATTATAACGTTATTGGATCATGACAGTAATTTAAATAAATAAAAAAAAATAAAATGTGACATCTTAATTTTAAAATACCTTTACTGCATAACTCGTACAACTTCTTTGCCTTCTCCAATTTTACTTGATCGTTCAAGTAATCCTTTTCCGATGTTTTATATGCTTTTTCTTTATCAAACATGCCCTTATCATCAATCTATATGAGGATGAGGATAATACAAGTATTTAAAAATAATTCAGACATATATATTACAATAAATTGATTGATTTCGAAATAATATATTACCCATTCGATTCTCTTGAAAATACATGCGACAAGGCATTTGGCGCTCATGGATTCAGGTATTTTATGTTTCGTCTTCATTTGTTGTAGCTCTTCGCCGGTCACAGGGTGCTCCTTGCTGCATTCCACCGCTTGTTGAATGAACCATTTCTTTATTTCGATTTCGGTTCTGGCCTAATATATAAAAAAAACTGTGTCATAAAACTTGTATTGGCTTTACTTTAGTCAATTTTGCTTTTATGTCTTAAAATAAATTGAAGATGGATAAATGGGGAAACTTTTTTTTTATTTAATTGTTTTTAGCTTCACATAAAATGGTAGGCAGAAGGAATCTGGTAACATAACGATAAGACATTCCGTTCCTTTTAAAGAGTTGTGAAGATCTTTTATTACTTATACGTGGATATCTAAGGGATTATCTATATATTACAGTAAGCATGAGAGACATAAAATACGCACGAGTACTTCGATAGGGCTTACTAAGTAATTAACTGTATGCTTACAAGTGTCGCTCCCATTAAATAACAAATAAATAAAATTCGCAGCAAAGTCTCCATGGTGAAGGCTGATATTTCACTAGCTTAATTTTATAAAAATACCATGTTATATAGTATTTATTACCATGGCTATACGCCATAAATATAATGTTCTTTTAATTTTTGGGCAATCAATGGTCTGTGTGCTGCTCGCAAAAAATAATTATTATATTATGTGTTTGTGAGGTAACCAATTTAGGAACATACCTGTAATTCCATTTGCGTTGAGGTTTATAGTTAATAATTTAAAAATAATAATATTTGCAAAATCTATACGTGTCTATAATAAAATCGTAACTGAACGGTGTCTGTAAATAGAATATTTATAAATGAGAAAACATGTTTTTGGGGGCATTAAACAATGTAGTCGAATCCAAAACAATGATTTTTGTCTGTCTGTCAGTTTGTCTGTGCGTACATTACGTGTCAGGAGGCCGGTCGTGGCGCAGTGGTACAAAATGTGCTGCACAATCGACTGGTTGTGGGTTCGATTCCCACTAGAGGAAAGGAAACATCAATGGCTGACATAATACTGCACTACTTTAGCTACACACACATCATTCTATATCAGAGGAGGCAGAGGGAAGCTAGTGTTAATACACTCCGTTCCGAACTTTTTCAAGGTATTGCGTATTTAGTGGCGGAACTCTACGCCGTTCCTTTTTTTCCATTGGGGTGTGAAGTAATAACGGACAAAAACAAATCATTTTAGATAAAAACAGTGTGATATATTACTTGTTTGATTTCTATTAATGCTGAATGCGGTATATGTATGTGTGCAGATGAATTTCTGTATGCATTCCGAGCGATTTTTTTTCTAACAATGAGATTGCATACAGCTAATGTTAATTGCCGTAACAAGGAAGACGTTCAAATAACTATGAATTAGTTTCTAGCGGAAAAAAACGGTGCCAATGGATAGTTATCTTTTTCTAGAATATAATTTTATACACACTTATAAGAGGTACAGTAAGGTACAGTTTTATTAGATTTATATCAATTGCATTATGAATTTTTTTTTCCAGCTTCACGCTGTATCCCGCACACAGCAGGATAGGCAGAGGGAACCTCGGTGTTAAGACACTCCGTTCCCTACTTTCTTCCGAATTCTGGAGGCATTGCGTGTTGAGTGGCAGAACTCAACGCCGCGCTTTGCCTCGACACCAGAGCGGAGAAAAATGGAAATATAAACGTAAAGAAACATTTCACTTCCTCGAGTGGGAATCGAACCGTCGCGTTTACGCGCGACATCCTTGTGCCACTGCACCACGATGGCCTGAATATGCTGCGGCATGATATATCGAATTAAATAAATTTAATGTAGATCTAGAGTAGAATAGATATAGATGTAGATCTGTGCTAATAAAAACGGGAAGAGTTTGTTTGGTTGATCGTGCTAATCTCAAAAACTATTCATTGGTTCGGTTTGATAAAATTTACTATATAGAAGTGGAGAAAAAATAGAAAATTAAAAGAAAACGAGAAACTAGAGCACATCCGTGCGCGCGCTGCGTAAGCGGTTAAAGCTGTAACTATTTAGATAAGATTTTTATGTAATATTAATTCTTGATATGTTCAGTTAGATTGTGCTTCTCTGTTGTCTTCAATGTCTGCAGCGGGATATATGTTGTTAAGGATGTTTTTAAAAGCTGTATCTTGCTTGGGTTTGTATGTCTTAGGCTGTATTTTGACTTGATCTTTTGTTAGATCTTTTCTTTGTATAATATTTCAAATATAATTGTGATTTCTTAACCAATTTTGTCTAGAGGCAGGTGATAGATGAATAATGAATAAAAGACATAATAAAATTATAAAATATTTTATTAAGGAAAGAAAAAAATCGAGGGGTTATGGTTGTAAATACATTTGGTTACGTAGAACGAGGATTCACATAAATCTTTGTAGTCGTCAACTGGAAAAAAATAGTAAATATATAATTATATTATAGTTGAATCGAGACCAGTTCAAAAACGAATAAATAAAATTTTATTTGCACAAAATTTTATTTATACACGGACTGTTATAATGTATTTTAAAATGTGTTATGATGTACATTAGTTGTGGCGCAGAGCCACAAATGTGGTGGATTGATAACAACACAGGTTGTGGATTTGATTCCCACTCGAGGAAGTTAAATATTTAATATTTTCATTTTGTAGCTCTTGTGTTGAAGCAAAACGCGGCATTGAGTTTCGCCCCACAACACGTATTGCCTCCAGAATTCGGCGGAAAATGGAGAAATGAGTGTGGTAACACTAAGTTTCTTCTGACTACTGTGTCAAGCTTAAAAATATATTATATAGTGTCACAGAGTAGCATTTATTAATAGTGAAATATTACTATTTTTTAATTTTTTAATAGCATTTAATGAAGAAAAAGTTACTGTTTTTAAATTTCAAATGACTCTTTTGCTCGAAAGACTTGTGAAATATCATTTTTATTTCTTTCTTAATAAGAGTGTGCGGGGTTGGGGGTAATGACATAGTCAAGACATTCCTTTTCCTTATGACCACTCACCCACTTTTCTGCAAGCTGTTATAGCCTCCTTAGCGGGCTCTTTTATTTCGTCTGGAAATAGCAAATCAGCCTGCTTGATCGCGGCTTCGTAATTCAGTTTATTGTTTTTAATCTGTAATTATTATATATACATTGAATTCATTACATTCCAATCCTTTTCTCAGCTATGCCACAAATTTTATATATTTAGCAATAGTCTACAATTACTACAATTAATTGCAAAAACATATTTTAATTAGTCATTATAATATTTATATTAAAACTTATTTTATATGTACCGTATTAGCCATTTTCATAATACAGGCTACGTAGCACATTACTTCTTTTTCCTCAATAAACTCTCCTTTATTTAATGGGTCAATTTTTTCTGAAAAAATTATAAACTTTATTCATTGACATGGTAAATTATAAATGTGAATAAAATAATTTAATAATTTATTAAATATTAACTTTTGTTTGTATAAAAAAATATTTTTGAATGTACAATATTTTCCTCACATGCTTTTCCTCGATATCAGAGCGAAAAAAATTTATATATATTAAATATTTCATTTCCTCGAGTGGGAGTCGAACCCACAACGTGTCGTGCTTACAGCCTACTGCCACAAATTACTTATTTAATATTATTTTATGTAATTTACCGTCTGCAACATTATTTTTGGGTTGACATGTTTTACGCATCATTTTTCCGGTATTTCTTATTTGCTTCATAGTCATCTGAGAATAACATTTAAAATTATTATACTCCACATAGTTTATTATCGAACATAAGGAGTATGACTGTAACGCGATATTGTGGGTTCGATGCCCACTCAAGGAAATGTAATATTTATTTAAATTTATATTTTCATTTCTTCAATCTGGTATAGATCGTGCTTTGCCTAACTTGAATTCGACGGAAAGTGAGGAAGTAACTGTTATAACACTAGGTTCTCTCTGCCTACCCTTTTGGGGGACACAGTGTGAAGCTCATTTGATTTGATTTTTTCAGCCATATTTTCTGAAAATGCTTAGGTGAATATAATATCTATAGAACTAATCTATAGCTATATGCTCTGTTATAAAAATGTCATAAACCATTCATGTCTTATAATATACCGCTAAATATTTGAATGTAATATATCAGTTTCATAATTAAATTATTTAATAAAATATAAGCTTACCGCTTCACTGGCTGTTATCAACATTAATAATTTTACAATTACAACGAAAACTGTCATGGCTTATTGGCCCTTGTGTAGGCCTTGATCTTGTCAGTTCATTTATATGACGCGCGATAATTGATTCATGATAGTCCTTTACTTGTCACGTATTAATGGTGTCGATGCAGACTCCATGTTACACATGAAAACAGGACTTGTGAAATTTAAATAAAATTTAATTAAAATGCATTAAGATTAATCTATTTATTATAAGTAAATTCTACCCTACATATTTTAACTTGTGCATTTGTTAATTATCATCTTATTGTTAACCTTTGTTAAATTACCTTTTAATAGCAGGTGTACTTTTTGATTCGTTTGACAGTAATAAGAGGACATGTCTGTTATCAATCAATCATGTTGAGTAAAACGTTGTTGTATAAATAACGCGTGTCCCTCTCAGCATCATTCCTTAGTATCTTTCAACATGCTTCAGGGAAGTGTCATTTTTTTGGTTATTTTGTTAAGTTTTATTCATATAAACATTACTTACGCGGTAAGTGCCTATACTTTTTTAACTTTTTTGTGCCCATTCGATAAATAATGATGACATTATATTTTTTAGTTTCACACTGTAATCCACGCGTGGTAGGCAGAGAGAACGTGAAAACCCAGTGTTGAGACACTTCGGTCTCTATCAAGACCCTTCCAAACTCCAATTTCTGCCGAATTCTCGAGACATTGCGTGTTGAGCGGAGGAACTCGACGCCGTGTTTTGGCTCTTTTACTGGAACGATGAAATGGAAATATTGAATATTTTATTTTCTCGGGTGGGAATCAAACCTACAACCGTCGCGTTGGCCATATTAAACAAAATCATTGTATATATTCGAGATTATTATAAAAATCTCAGTGACACGTGTACCTACGTTAATGTAATAGCAACGTTTAATGACACCTATTAAATATCGCTTTATCTCTAATGATAGCTATAAATGACAGATAAACTTTACACTTTGCTGTGATATAGATGACAAGGCAACAGCTTAAGAATTCTGGGAAACTGATGAAGAAATCGTGTATGCCAAAGAACGATGTAACTGAAGGTAAAATACAATGATGTAGTATATATTTAATACATATTAAATATATACATCATCATTAAATATATACATCATCATCATCATTAATTATATACATCATTGTACTTTTTTATTTTTAGCTTCACGCTGTATTCAGTATACACTAGTGTAGGTAGAGGGAATCTAGCATTAAATCCGTTGCCCATTTTCCGTCGACTTCTGAATTTATTGCGTGTTGGGTGGCGGAACTCAACGCAGCGCTTTGCTTCGTCACCAGAGCAAAAATATGAAAGTATTAAATACTTCATTTCTTGGGAATCGAACCCACAACTTGTTGCGTTTATAGTTTACTCATATCAATTTTATAACGTAGAATATAATTTTAGCGAGCGTATTTTTATTGTATAGCTATTTACTGTGATTTTCCTATTTCTATAGCAACGTGGTTAACTTAGAGATAAATCTCTAATTAGCAGTTTTGTAATGGATTTAATTAACAATTATAAAACAGTAATTATTCTGTGATCCCATTTAAGATATTCTAAGTGTTCAATGTTCACGCATATTTGCCATTTTTCTTTACTATTCAAAACGATATATATATATATATGTTTTATAAAAAAACTGCCTGTGGAATATTTTTATAAGTTATCAATTTTAATGCCGACTTATTTGTGATAATTAATGCGTCAAACATATATGTTATGTTTTACTATTAAGTATATAGTTTAATATGTATCCCACAACACTTGGTGGATTACAAATTTTTGCACTACCCACCTAATGTGGATATCAAATGAAAAGGCTTGATTTATAAAATAAAATAGATTATAAAAAAAACCTAGAGACTGGATACTACAACTGACCTTTTGAATAAGAGCTTTTGAAATATTAAATATTTAATTTCCTCGAATTGGAATCGAATCCACAATCCTTTGTGCCCCTGCGCCACGATAGGAATGTTAAATCTTGTTGTAATAAAGCATTAAATAATATTTTCTGACAATACAGATCAAATAGGTCAAATAGACCAAGGGAAATTTCTAGAAGATAGAAACGTAATGTGCTATATTGCATGTGTATACAGCATGACTCAAGTTGTAAGTATCAACTTCTTTTTATTATTTCTTTTATGTTGCAAAATAGTGAATATACGTTTTTATTAAAAATCCTTTAAAGTGCAATTTACTCTGTACTCTGTACTCTGTACAGGTTTTATGAGTGCATTGTATTTTTTATATATTATACATATATCTAGATCTTAATCTAAGCGTATCAATCTTAAGCACATTTAAATATCACGTTTTTCAAACGTTTTAAACAATTATTAATAGACTAATAGATTTGTATTTTTTATATTTAAGGTAAAAAACAACAAATTAAACTACGAGGCGATTATTAAACAAATTGACATGATGTTTCCACCTGATATGAAGGATCCCGTTAAAGCCGCAGTAGAACACTGCAAGGATATAAGTAAGTAATGATTATGATAATCTTAAAAGTGCTAAGAGTAATTCCATAATTTATTTAATTTATTTTAGCTTCACGCTGTATCCCACATGTACCAAGGTAGGCAGAGAAAGCCTAGTCCTAAGACACTCTGCTCTCCAGTTTCTGCCGAATTCGGAAGGCATTGCGTGTTGAGTGGCGGAACTCAACGCCGCGTTTTGCCACGATACTAGAGCGAAGAAATAAGAACATTAAATATTAATTACGCTGCACAGTGACGGGCTTCCAAAGCTAAGCTACTAAGAAAAGTATATCAAAGTTGATAATTTTATGGGAATTTATACATCGAGAACCGTAACCCCTATCAACATATAAACTGACAAAACATATTTAACTGTTGCTTTTTTCTGTTCTTTTCTTCTTTCTGTTCTGTTCTTTCTGTTCTGTTCTTTTAACTGTTCTTGTTTCGTTTTAGGTAAGAAATACAAAGACATATGTGAAGCGTCATATTGGACAGCCAAGTGTATGTACGATTTTGATCCGAAAAATTTTGTGTTTCCTTAGTTTTTGTGAAATAAAATTTCGAAATATCTATATATATATATATCACTATTATTTATGTTTTTTTTTAAATTATTTAAAATGATTATTTATTCTTGATCGCCCGATTATAATTCTTCTTAGTCTCGCTACAATTGAATGCTTTTCTCTAACTAAAAATGTACAATTGGAATTATACTGAGATCCCAGCGCCCCGAGACCTACGTCATTATATCGAGACAAGAATTTTGAGGAATATTGGTCTAATATGTAGTTAAGACGGTATGCGTACTTATTAACTTCATATTCAATGTACATAATACATTTTTATTTTACTGTTTTATTATTGTATAGATAAACGTTAAACCATTACATCATGTAAGGAGTAATTTATTAATAAAGACATTTTGTTGTATTCAATTGTGTTTGTCAAGTTATAAGGTCAACATTTATTACAGTATACAATTATAATCTTGAACACTATAAATGCTTATTATTATATCTATTAATATAGTAGAATAATAAATGAGTTCTGCCACTCAGCATGCAATTCCTCCAGAATTCAGCAGAAAGTGGGGAACGGAGTGTCTTAACACTATCTGCCTACCCTGCTGTGTGCGGGATACAGCGTGAACCTGAAAAATAAATGTAACTTGTACTAAAATACATATAAAAAAAACAACTAATTTTTAAACTTTCCAACTTGTGTTTTAGGTAGTTTTATAAAGTAAAAAATCTATCTATGCGTAAAAAGACCCTAAACGTTTTGTCGCAACTATTATGTTGTTATCTCAGTTAATTATTACACAGGTAACTTAATTACGTATCGAATATAACGTTTTTGGACGTTTATTTAAATTATAGACTAACTTTGAAACGTGATTTGTGTTTGAAGTCTCTTCATTCTCAAATTACCATCGGGACAAATTTGTCGAAATTTAAATCAAATGTTAAAATGAATAATTTTCCAGCGTTATTGTTATTGATAGTTACGAGCATCGATATTGTCATTGGGGTAAGTACTATTTTGAAATGTAAAATTATTTTTGATTTCTTATTTTCTATTTAGATCTTGTTATCATTAATAATTAATGTACAAAATATTTTTTAAATACAATCTTTTAATTCATAGATGACTAGGCCTCAACTGAAGAAAACTCTGACGATAATGAAGAATCAATGTATGCCAAAGTATAGAGTCACTAACGGTAAATAAATATTATTTTCATTATTTGGTGTAACATTTAAAGTATTTCCAAAATTATTTGTTTTTTCATATATTTTTAATGTGTATATTTTAGAAAAAGTTGGGCAAATTGAACAAGGTGTATTTGTAGAGGACCATGATGTTATGTGTTACATAGCGTGCGTTTACAAGACAGCTCAAGCCGTAAGTAAAATAGTATACATTTTTTTAACAATTATTTAATAGTATTAATTAAAAAGCGCATATTGTTGCGCATATATTTTAATATATTTTTTAATATCCAGTATCTCGAAAACAGTTAAATGTCGGGCTATGCTGAATGTTATAAAAATAGTTAGAAATTAATTCCTCTATCAGCTCAGCCTGCTCTTATCTACTTATAAGAAAATTTTAAAATTATAATATGAATAAAATTCTGGAATTTTAATTGACATGGAGAATCATAGTGAAAACGGCAATTAGTACAATTTACATTTAGAGAAACGCCCATTTTTTAATTTTCTTTGCACCGGTGCGACATACTGCGTCGTTAAGTTACGCCACTCTACACGCAATGTCCGAAGTTCGCATGGAAATCTGAGAAGAATGATAAACTTCACTGATAAACCACTGGTAAAAGTTACTATCATGGCAAGGTTCATAACCTGCAGATTCCATTTAATGGAATCTGCAGACGGACTAATTCTAAACTATAAAACTTGGAATTTGATGGCAAGAATTGAATTTACACGTCTCTGACTATACTTTTACAAATATATTATTCAGTATATTTATAATAATATGTTTTTTTTAAATATATTTCAGGTTAAAAATAATAGACTAGACAAAAATTTAGTTTTCAAACAAATTGACGTACTCTACCCGGCTGAAATCAGGGAAGCAGTAAAACTTTCAACCGTTAAATGTATTCCTGTCCGTAAGTATTACATATTATTTAATAGACGGAAATAATTTGGATTTCGATTAGAATACATTTCGAATGAAAATATATGTAACTCGATTTTTTTTTGTACCGGAGTACAAAAAAAATCACTTCAATGTTGTTTTAATAGACTTATGAATTAATAGTTTTATTTGAAATAATATTTTATATAGTAATAAAATTTTAGAATTAATTTTATATTTCATAAACATTCTTTTATTAACTTCCTCTATATCTAATATTCAATTAATGAAAAATTTTGAACGCTATTATAACTATAACGTAGAATTTGGCGGGAGGTCTTACTGGAAATTGTCTAAATAATTGTCCTGGTTCCTTCTGTCTACCTTGCAATATGCGCCTAATATTAATACCTACGTAAAGCTAAAAAAGCACAGTTCTTATAGTTGTACTATATGGAGTAGATACTTTTAGGTATATTTTTTAAGGCTTTTTAAATTTGTATACAACAACCAGGCATTTTTTTTCCAGAATACAATTATGAAGACGGATGTGAGGGAATATTTTATTCGGTTAAGTGCTTGTATGAGGATAATCCAGCTAACTTTATCTTTCCTTGACTGATAATTGTGCATTTGATTTATATAAAAAGAAACTCATAAATCACAAAATTATATAACTCTAATTATTTATAAAATATAAATTAACAAAAAGCTTCGTAGTTTTTATTTTGCTAATCTCGAATGCATACTGTAGACTTTCTGTATATTTTAACTTTACACGTATAAGTATGAATATAAGTAATTACGTAGAAAGTTAGAACATGAGAAAGTTTATAAAGTAGTATACTGATATTTTTAAGCTACAAACTATATTTCTTACAAACATTGTATTACTGATATATAACATATTTTGTATACGTGTTAGTATAGATTTATTTTAATCCGTGCAAATTCGTAATAACAACATAGTAACTTTTTAGAGTTTAATGTTACTACTGATCTGTATCATTAAATAGATCCCAGGGCCCCCAGACCTATGTAATTCTAGCAAAGCTGAAATTTTGATGATTAATATTCAAATGTAAACTTAAGACGGTATGCGTACTAACTTGATAGAAGAGCCCTCTCACAGGTAGCGTCAAGTAAAGGTAAACGCTCACATTTACATTCACATATACAAATATTAAAGAAAAAAAAGAAAAAATAAAAATATTTGTTTTAAAAAAATATTCAAATGTATTGTGAAGATTGAACGCCATATACAATGATTGCTAGCTCACCCACTAATTAACTAAGAAAATAAAACCATATAGGTATGTATTTTGCAAAGTCCATATTTACTCTGTATTCTATAATTAATTTTCCTTTATAACAGAGAGAATGCAAGCAAACTGATTGTTTACTGTACCTCTTCAGGAATAGATCTGTTGTGTGATCTTAATAAACATGGATCGAAAGGAAATATCCTTATTCATTATTTTTCTCATATTTGGTAGCAACACAGACGCTGTAAGTATTAACTTCATTAATGTAGAGCATTTTTAACTGACTCCTGTAAAAGAAGGAGGTTATCATGATTTTTTGTGTTTCTTACCTCAGAACTTTTGACTGGGTTAGAAGTATGAAAAAATATTATTATTTTTTATGTATATAAAGTTCAATTTTAAAAATTAAGTCTTAGATTTGCATTTAATATGTGCGCGACAAACGGACAAATAAGTTAATATCACGAGAATACCAAGAATTATTGGTTCTTCAAACTATAATCTTTGTTATAAATTAAACATTATGACTCAATAATGTCTCTATATAAATATGTTTATATGAAATTCTCAAAAGCCCAAGCTACATGTGATTAAAATAATTGTCTTGATTATACCTAATTCTCTGTTCGCGTCACGCGCCGGTAAATAACTATTATTTCCTGCCTGCACATTTATGTTATACTTAATTTTACTTCGATTCTATAATTTTGAAATGTACAAAACATACCTATTGTACAATATTAATTAAACCAGTTTATATCGTTTTGGTTTTTCCACTAACAACTATAATAAAATAGAAATATAAAAAAAAAAACACTATTAAAATTAAGAAGATTACATACAGTGCGACGAAAATTGTCTTATTTGAATATTAGATATATATATTTGTTATAAAATAAAAAAAAATACTAAGTGCCTTCTCCGCTCTTTAATTTTAGATGACTAGACAGCAATTAAAAAATTCATCAAAAATGTTAAAGAAAAACTGTATGGGGAAAAATGACGTAACTGAAGGTATGCTGTTGCAAATTTAATACAGGCTAACTAAAGGATGGTCGAAGAGTCGTGCCCACCGTGAAGTTAGGCTTCACGGTGGGTACGACTCTTCGACTGCTATCTATCGGCCATAAATCGGCTGCTATCACAGCCGATTTATGGCGGCCATGGTAGAGAAATGCAATTATTATTTGTCTATACAGATCTAGTTGGTGATATTGACAAAGGAAAATTCATTGAAGATCGGAAAGTAATGTGTTATATTGCATGTATTTATCAAATGTCACAAGTGGTATGTAACACTTTATCTATGCGTATATTTTTATTTACAAATTTCCATTATTTTTAGGTATATTTCTATTTTCCTTTATTTTAACATTTATAACTTGGTCTATTGTATAAAAAAATGAATCAAATGTATATATAGATAGATATAGATTTACAATAGTTTCTTTTCAGGTTAAAAATAATAAATTAAATACTGAAGCTTCGATAAAACAGGTGGATATAATGTTTCCCCCGGAAATGAAAGATGCAGTGAAAGCTTCGATTGAAAATTGTAAAGATGTTTGTAAGTACTTTTTTTATTAAATTAATAGAATCTCTTATTATAATACAAAATCAATTGAAATATATATTAACTAAAATAATTTAATGTAACATATATATTTTATTTTCAGCAAAAAAATACAAAGATTTGTGTGAAGCATCGTTCTGGACTGCGAAATGTATCTATGAAGACAATCCTAAGAATTTTATTTTTGCATGATTTCACATAATTAAAGTTTATATAAAAACAATTTGATAATATATATAGGACAGAAAAATATATATCCCTAAACTTGCATAATTTTTGTCAGTTTTTCATAATTTGATTCATAATTTTAGTAATATGTATATATATATATTTAACTAACATATTCTGTTTTCATTAATAAACGATTTATAGCGATAATTTAACTCCCGGCCGTGGGAATGGAAAGGTGCTATATGAATTTTGGAGTGGGTCTCACAGAGCCATTTCTTGATTAACAGTTATTTTAACAGTTTCAGATAATGACAATAACGGTAACGTGACACATATAATAAATTAACTATAAGTGAAATAAAATATAATAATTAACCCTGCGTCAGCGGAATTAAGTCAGATTCAACTCCGCTGATGACGCGAGGATCGTTAGTTTTACCAAACCAAACACTTTGTTTTCGGAAAGTCATCGTGACACACGTTGAAGGTTGAACAAAAATGAACAAAAAAAAATTAATTTAACGTACTTTTATCTGTTTATGTATCGTCATGTTTCCTTTGCTATCTTGCTTACGTGTAATTGCCGAGTGTCTGAATAGCCACCAATTATATCAAGGTCTAGGTCATCTGGCTAAACGTATTTTTATATAAAATTTATAGGTGTAATGTCTTTTTTTTATTGAAGTTGTTAATATATTGTCTATATTCGCATTTATTTGCATTAGGTAATTTTATTTGATTTATTTATTTATTAGGTCACTAACAAGATATACATTTTTACATTAAAGTATTTTTAAAGTACCATCCATGAATTAAGCTTAGTTTTTAAACGATAATTCCTACCCATTGCTTTCTGAAAAGTAGATGTTGGTTTGATTTTTAGGGGAACCCTGAAATTTTTAAGGAAAGAAAGAAATAGATAATAAGATTCTGTTGTCTGTCTATCAGTTTGTTCAGACCATCTCAACATAGCGTGAAGATATTGAGCTGAAACTGATATCAAATATTCAAGTCTACGATCTCTTAGAGCACAGAATAATCAAGCTTTTATTATACATCAACACAATCAAAAGATACGAGCATTTTATTTATTTATTTATGCATCGTTTTGCTGAATTTTTTAATTATTATTTTGTAAGTATTAACTTATACACACATTTGTGTACATAAAATACATCTGTCAAATTCACTGATGTTAAAAAAATGTTCTAGGACTGAATATGTATGTACAAGCTATTATTTAATTTTTTTTGATGGGATAGGACAATGCAAATGAGCATTCGGGTCACCTGATGGTAAGTGATCACCGGCGCCCACGACCCCATGTAACACCAGAGGAGTTACAGGTGCATTGCCGGCCTTTAAGGTGGAGGATGTTGGGCGCCGGAGCTCGGCATTATCTAATGCGACACGCAGTGGTAAGAGCCACTACTTCACGCCGGTTGTAAATGCCGGGGGTGGTATTAATCCGGTCGAGTCTGCCCATACGTGTTGCCATTACTGGCAACGTGACTACACACGTCCACACGTACTTTTGTCGCCTCTTACGACACCGACAGTACCAGGGTGCTCTAAGCCGGGATCACATACACAGCAAGCCAAGCCAGCGTTTTTATGCAAATAAATTTTTAAGTAAATGTAGTCAAGAAATCTAGCCTCTAATTAATAAACTATGTTAATTATACAAAAAAACATAATATAATAAAATAATATAATTATAAAAAAATCTGCGAACGTTGTATCGCGCATACAGCAGCATAGGCAAAGTGAACCTAGTGGAACACATTACATTGACACATTACATTGAGACATTGCGCGTTGAATGGCGGAACTCAACGCCGGGATTGTGCCCGAGCGGAAATAGAAAACGTTTTATGTCTTTACATATTACTACTTATTTGTTAATACGCCATTAATATGATATAACAACTCACTTGGCTTTCATAGCTATTTAATTTATAATGTGTTCTATAAAGTAGACGTAAGTAGACGATGTAAGCATTCTATAAAGATGAGAAATATCCGCTTTTATTCCTAACTTGGCGATTAATGCAAATCATAAATACTGTAGATCACATATGCATCCTTTAATGTATATTGCATTATTTTTATGCAAAGTTCACTTCATTTATTGTTTCCTCACTGCTTCTAGTACTTAATAATAAGTTGATTCAATATGGAAAAATACCGGTTGGATATTATAAATATTAATCATATCTTTCTGGTGGAAAACATAGAGTTGTGCGAGCTTGAAAATATTATTATTAAATAATAATATTACTACCAAAAAAGATATTTATTTTTAAGCTTTTGATACTAATGTACAAAAGCAAAACACTAAATGTAACAATATATTATATTAAGAATTAATTTTTTATCGTTTACTTTACTCTAAGGATTATATTTATAATATCGTCTAATTATTGTAAAAATATTGTCTATTTATTTTCTTTTTAGAGTTCTGTACTCTAAAAATATGGAATTCTTATAGCCTTCTTTTTTGTATCAAGCTCGTTGTCCATCTGTTGTGTTTGTTGTCTGTACCGTCTCTTCGTCTGTCAAGAACATTTATCTTAAGAGCATGTTCTTTGAGTTATCTAGTTGAAAGTAATATCAAAATAGCTAGGATAAAAATTAAGCTTCAAAATCAACACAATCCAAAGATACGTTAGTAAAATAAATAAATAATAAAATAAAAATACGATAAACACTAGTTTAGGCATCGTTATTACCGCATTGTGTATTAGATATGCCTATAGTTTTCCGTGGACCTTTAATAATGAAATTTGAAGACAAATGAGAACCTTCATACACAAAAAAGAAAAGAATAACATAAACAAACCTATAATTACCTTAAGGCTATAATATTATTATAGAAACGATTATTACGATATGAGTGCATAAGCTCGCAAATTTAAGCTTGTCAACTTTTACGAGTCACTCTCACAGTCAACGAGAAGTTGACCTACAGATATGAAATTGGTAAAGAACCCTCCGTGGGCCAGACCGACTTGCACTTGACCGTTTCTTTACAATTCAAATATTTTAACCTAAAAGAAAAATACATATAATCTGTTTAATAATCGTAGGAAAAAATAGCTATGATAGCAACTAAAGATTGGTTACAATTAATCAGTAACAGGTTCTATAATAATTTCCATGACGCATAAAACAAAGGGATTAAAATTGATTATATATAATAATGCATATATAATATATATATATATATATATATATATATACATATACATATATGTAACAAAGATCATGAAAACCAGTTTGTACGTCGGTTGTAATCGCTAATATGACGCTAGCTTGTGTTTAGATAAACATCTTAGAAAAAATATACTGCCTGACCATGCTCTTGGATATATAAAGGATTAACTTCCTCAGAACAACTAGTATTAAGGAAGACTGCAGTTGAAACACCTCTATTAGGACACTGTATTCATATTAAACATAAATATAATGTCTCCACAATTTGTGCTTTTAGTTTTTGGAGTAGTAGCTGTAAGCTTAGGATCTGTCAGTGTAAGTTCATATAAAGTTGAGGTATTTCAAGTATAATGTATACAAATTACGATGGATAATTTTCTAAGTAATTTATAAAAAGAATAATTTTTTTACAAATAGTATATATAAACCCTAAGAATTTCTCCTTAAGTTCCGTATTAATCGCAATAAAATAGCAAATATCGTTATTATTATCTATTTTTTTAATAATTCTCGAAAAGCTTTCATTGCGTTGCCTTTTGTATTACCTAGATATTTTTGCATGGCATTAGTCCTGGTTGTGTTTGCCAGGGTTTGAATTTCCATATTTATAAGTCAATTTATGTCACATCGTGCCATAAGACTTCTTAATATCATCATAATACCCAATCTCTTATAAATAGAAATTAAATGTAATTTATTTACATTTATATTTTCATTTCTTCGCACCGGTGTCGAGGCAAAGAGCGGCGTTGAGTTCCGCCATTCAACACCCAATACCTCCAGAATTCGGCGGAAGCTGGGCAACGAAGTGTCTTAACACAAAGTTCCCCTTGCCTACCCTGCTGTGTGCGGGATACAGCGTGAAGCTGAATTAATTTTTGATTTAAGTAATTTTTTACCCAATTTAAAATAAGTTACATTGTTAAGCGCTTGTGATTCAGTTTCTTATTTCATCTATAAATAAATATTTGTATTTATGTTTATATTTTTTTACATTTCTCTATAGTTATTTGCAAAGTTTCTATAATGACTGCATGATGTCATGTAAGTTCTGTAAACTTTCTGTTTTCAGGCATTCTCTGATGAAGAAAGAAATAAAATTTATGCTGGAATGTTACCGTTAGTCTTGGAGTGCAGCAAGGACTACGGCTTGACAGAAGAAGATTTAAAAGCTGCTAAGGAATCCGGTTCAATCAGTTCAATAAACCCCTGTCTCATGGCGTGTGTGTTTAAAAAAATTAATGTGGTATGTAAATAAAATGTGTTAATAGCGCAGCATGCAGGGGCACAGGTGTGTGACTGTGGACGTAACTGATTGTGAGTTCGATTCCCAGAGTTCACCGGAAAGTGTTCCCTTTGCCTACCCTACTGTGTACGTGAAGCTGATTTTATTTTTTTTACATTTAGTATAAACAAAGACAACACAAATTATTGTAATTTTTTTAGATAAACGACAAAGGCTTATTCGACGTGGATAAAGCGGGAGAGCTAAGCCAGAAATTCTTAGCTGACACTGATGATCAACAAAAGGCTACTGAAGTTATCAAGACTTGCTCGTCAGGTGAGAAATACTTTACATTTTAAAAGTAACTTAAATTGTTTTACTTTCTACAAATTAATACAATATAATGGTATATTTTTTTTTAGTAAACGAAAAAGATGTGAGCGATGCAGAGAAGGGTTGTGACCGGAGCAAACTTTTATTCGATTGCTTACTTCCATTCAAAGCAGAGGTAAAGTTATTATAATATTTATAATTCTTATAATACACGCAGTAGGACAACGTCGGTTATGGGTTCGACCCTCACTTGAGGAGATTAATTATACATTACACTGTCACTTATTTAAAAGGAAAGTAGAGTATAAAATGTCTGAAACACTAGACTTTTATGATCTACACTTCCAAAAGTGGTATACGCCGTGAGGTTAAAAACAAAGAATATAAAAATAGGATAGAACTTTACTCATATAAGTATAGAAAAAAACTAAAATAGAAATTACTTAATACAAAAAATAAATTATTTTATAGATTTTTAAGATGACCTTTTGTTTCAGTTTGAGAAATCTCGTTAAGAAAAACAGAAAAAACTTCGGCATCTCTTCCTATACGATGTTATTTTGATTTTATTTTGTTATATGTAATAAAGCCTGTATAATTCATGCAAAATCTTTTAATTATGTGTTGATTTCTGTCAATTTTACGAAATAAAAGTATAATATGTAGTTAATATAAATGTCATTATGAGAATTGACTAACTTCTATAAATATAAGAAAATCTAAGAAAATATGTGGAAAAAAAACTAGAACCGCAAGCGATGGACTTGTCGTTGCTTCATTTGCCAATTTTCTTCAAGAATCTGAAGTTTTTCCATAAAATTGCAAATATTTGCTAAATCACTGATAAATCGCTGAACATACATGGGGGTGAAACAAATAGATACTGACGTCTCTTACCCATAGACCATTAAAACACACACAACCGGACCACATAACTGTTTTGAGTTTAATTATAGAAATTTTATATACAGAGCCAATTAGGTGGCTTTAACAAATGTCCTAAATATTATGAATTAAATATAAATTAATTGAACTGATTGGTTAACGAGTTATGACAAATTGTTCTGTTTTGTTCGTTCACAAATATCTACTAAATTAATACAGTAAACTCATTAATTTAGGTTGAAATTATTTGTGATTGCATTCGAACTACTTGGCAGGTTTGAATGAAACTTTTTTTTTTATTTTGAATGGCACACCTGATATAGAATCTTACTGGACTAGTATGGTTCTGACCTATTAAAAAGAATTCGGGCACGCCCACAGAGGGTTACATACAAAAATTAGAGATTTCGAGCTTTTACTGAACTTCAAGGTTAGCTTACCTTGAAGTTCAGTAAAGTTCAGAAAAGAAGTCATTTTTAAGATTTAACCACAAATCTATAGTTTTAAATTTTTTTTAACTTTTTAGAAATTTTAACTGTAAAAGAATTAAATTATTATAAATAATGACATGCGCTCAAAATTTTAGCGCATTCTCTATAACATTTATTCTATAACATCTGACGAAGTAATATACTCTAACTAAACTATAATAAATAAGAAATTGCCGCCTTAGCTAAAGATACTTAGTACGGCGGGCAGTTTTGATTGACAAATAAAAATCTTTGGAAATAGAGAGAGGTCTTCGGAGTACAGAAGGACTGCGTTTAACTGTTATTAGTATGGTTGTAAGTTCGATTCCCAATCAAAGACAAATAAAAATATATTACTTAAATTATTTTTATTTGCTTGCGCCGATATCAGTTAGTGTAGCTTTTAGTTTTGAGTCTCGAACTCGCTGCATCGCCCGTAATATATAGAATTTTGCGACTATCTTTGCCTGCCTGTTAGGCGTTTCAGTAATAAAGGATAGTAAATGGAACTAGCAGGATAAGGTCAAATAGACAACGCAAAGTAAGTTGCGGGCATCAACTAGTATTAAACTATTTTGATACAGCTTGAGCCCATGGTAAAGTTCGGATGTTTGAAGTCATATTTAATGTACGTATATCACTTTAACGTAACACTTTATGCAAATAACCATATTAATTAATTAGCTTCACGCTGTATCCCGCACACAGCAGGGTAGGTAGATGGAACATAGTGTTAAAACACTCCGTTCTCCACTTTCCGTCGATTTTTGGAGGCATTGCGTGTTGAGTAGCGCGACTCAACGCCGCTCTGCCTCGACACCAGAGCGAAGAAATGAAAATATAAATGTAAATAAATATTTCACTTCCTCGAGTAGGGATCGAACTATATTTATTAACTGTTTCAATGAAGGTATTATTATATCAACATTACACAAGATGGTTCTGTGGATACAATACACAGTTTATATGGAATTTGTCTTTCAGAAAAAAATAAAAAATATGGTGGACTTACGACAAGACATTATCAGCTTTATTTTAGCAATGAAAATTGCCGGAATATTTTTATAATATATTACATACTGAAGTATCATTTTGTTGCAAATTAAAAACAGATTAAAAACTTATCTCATAATTCACAATGTTTAAGTTAAACAAACAAAGAACTAAATTGCTACAGCTTGTTTTTACATTACCTGTATTCAGTAAATTGATATTTTTTATTTATTTAAAATTAGATAAAGATTTAAAAAAAAAAGCGTGGTCATAGCTTTTTTGTTTGAATACATATAAAATATAAGATTCAGGTGCGTTCTTTCATAATATACCGAAGAATCTTGAGGTGTGGACTTATAAAAGAATATAAATAAATATAAATACGTCTATAAAATGTCTCTAAAATTTGTGTTTCTTATCATTGGAGTGATAGCCGTCAGCATAGGATCTATCAGTGTAAGTAGTCTTTTATATTGTTAATATCGTTTCAACGAAATATTGCCATTTTTTTTAATATGGAAAAGGCAATAGGATTGCTATTTATTTTTGCCGACGAATTTCTACTTAATGGGAACGGAGTGTCTTAACTCTAGGTTCCCAGGTTCTCTTTGCCCACGAGCCAGATATAGTGTGAAGCTTATAAATATATATATCGAAAGAAACAACCAAATGTAAAACAATGCAAAGTAAAATCTTTAGCGATAAAGATAGCGATACGCTGTACATTCATTTAAAGACATACTTATTGAAGTTATTTATTTTCAATCTACCAAAAAATTAAAACACAAAAAAAATATATAAAATGTATCTTTATATCTAATATTTTTAGGCTTATTCTGATGAGGAGAGGGCCAAAATTTACACCAGTATGTTACCACACATATTCCAGTGCAGTAACGAGTACGGTATAACCGAAGATGAATTGAAAGCGTCCAAAGAAGATGACAAGATTGGCTCAATCAACCCGTGTTTTATGGGATGCGTTTTTAAGAAAATGCATGTTGTATGTATAAGGGAAATTATTTTTTCTGAAAATTTCACTATATGTTGAAATAATTCCCTTTTATTGTCCTGTTGGAAATTAATTTAAATTACGCTTGACTTATGCATGATCTCATTGTCAGCAGTGGTCGTGGGTTCAATTCTCATCGGAGAAATTGTGTACATTTATGACATAAATTCTAAAATTTATTAATGTTATGTTTACGTATAAATATTATAATTTTAGATAAATCAAGATGGAATGTTTAACGTTGAAAAAGCAGAAAAACTTAGTGAGAACTTCTTAGTTCACGACGAGGATAAAAAGAAAGCTTCAGCAGTTATAAAAGCTTGCGCTACAGGTATTTGCAACGTATTGAAGAACGGAGTGTCTTAACACTAGGTTCCCTCTGCTTACCCTGCCGTGTGCGGGATGCAGCGTGAAGTTGATTTTCCGTTGAACTCCGTTCCCCACTTTCTGCCGAGTTCTGGAGGCATTGCGTGTTGAGTTGCAGAGTTCAACCCCGCTCTTTGCCTCGACACCAGAGCGTAGAAATGAAAATATAAACGTAAATAAATATTTCAGTTCCTCGAGTTCCCCACTCGAATCCACAATTTAGGCTGGTCGTGGCGCAGTGGTACAAATTGTGCTGCACAATCGACTGGTTGCGGGTTCGATTCCCACTCGAGGAAAGAAAATATTTATTTATGTTTTCATTTCTTCGCTCTGGTAAAGTCAGCCGTGTGGTCCCGGCTTAGAATAGGATCACCCTGGTACTGTCGGTGTCGTAAGAGGCGACTAAAGTACGTGTGGAAGAGTCACGTCGCCAGTAATGGCAACACGCATGGGCAGACTCGACCGGATTTAATACCACCCCCGGCATCTTAAACCGGCGTGAAGTAGTGGCCCTTGCCACTGCGTTTCGCATTAGGTAATGCCGGGCCCCGGTGCCCTTCATCTTCACCTTATAGGCTGGCAACGCACCTGTGGCTCCTCTGGTGTTGCATGGGGTCGTGGGCGGCGGTGATCACTTACCATCAGGTGACCCGAACGCTCGTTTGCCTTGTCCTCTCCCATAAAAAAAAAAAAAAAAAAAAAATCGTCACGTTGCAGTCACACCGTTGTGCCGCTGCACCACGATTGGTCTCAACAAGAGAAAGATATAATGTTAAATAATAAATATAAGATATAATGCTGAAATTAATTAATTGTATATTTATTTCAGTAAACGACGAAAGTGTGAGTGACGGTGATAAGGGTTGTGATAGAGCCAAGCTTTTATTCGAATGCTTACTTCCGTTCAGACATCAGGTAATTTTAATATAACTAATAATTTTAATATTAATAATGTGTACATAGAAAAAGCTACCAAAATGTAGTTGTTTTATGTTTAATTAGCTTTATAAGTACATCTAAGTCCAGACACTTCTCCCAAGAAACTATCTCTAGTTAAGCTCAAGAACTATGCATTATCTAGATAAGAATTTCTTACAATAACTTGGTTTAAAATTTTGTTTCAGTTCATCAAAACCCGCTAAGCGATCGATTTGTGTACGACATATTTGGGCCAGTATTTTCCTGTTGTTATTATTTTCATAAGTTTATTTTAAATAAAACGGTTATAATCTATGTAATACATTACATATAAAATAAATATACTTTGGCAAAGGTTGAGTGTTTGATAATAAAAATTATAGTTATTTATTGATATTTTAGACATTTTCCTATTTTTTTTAATAAAAGTTCAAATGACACATACTTTTTTATAAGGGACAACGTGGTAATTCAAACTAATGAAGTCGATCGAAATGAAAGCTTTTATTAATTGTCTTACTTAACTTAATACATCAATTAAATTGTTATATTTTTGTTTGATTTTTTTTTTGATTTAAGGGACACCCCGTCGCATTTAGCACTTCACATTTCTATTCCAAACTGAAAAAGAAAATTATATTTCACTTTATAAATATCTATTTACAACAGTTATATCCATTTACGCTGCCTAGGGATTAGTTGAACATCAAATGTATTTTATAATTGACTTACTAAATTACATATAATAATTTAATTAAAAGTAAATAGTACCTGTGAAGCATTGTCAATCATACATTTATACGCCATCATGGATCGATCACAGCCTTTGTCGCCATCACTTACTGATTCGGTATTAACTATAAGAAGCATAACATGAAATGCTTAAAATAAATCAAATAAAAATATTGTGGATTTTTAGTTTCTGGTTTTTTGGAGGAATTAGGTTTTCATACTCCTGTTACCACTCTTATCTCTATAAAGATATACTATACTATAGATTGTGGAATCCTGTGCCGTACAATGGCTCATCGGATCAGAGAAAACAATAGTTTAAATATTAACATTACTATACGGTCGACAAGCTGTGGCCGCAACGAAGCTATGTTTTCTGATCTTTTGCACAATATTTACTCAAGAAGAAAATATTCAAAATAAGTAAAATCATAAAATGGAATCTGCGCAGCCAACCACACCTAACTTCAGAGGGGCCACGATTTGTTGACAGTACTGTACTTTGAGTATGTATCGTCAACGGAATTATAGCAATCGAGTGACATGCGTAAGCTTCACCGCGATACTGACCGTAAGATAATATTATATATTTTTAATAATGATATATAAACTTACTGTGAGAGCAGGAATGCAGATAATCTTCAATTAGTTTTAATTCGTCTTCATCGTTAAACACTTTCCTTGCTAAATCTAAAACTGTTTCCTTTTGAAGCATTCCCGCATCGTTCATCTGTAATAATAAAAGTACTTATATTTAACATTTATTTTCTTTTATTCTATTTTTCACCTTCACAAGATTGTTTTTAAGGTGCTAAGGTAAGTTATTTTTTTGATGTTTCAACATTTCTTTGGACTAATGTCATAAAATCTGACCACAGAGAAATAACTGATAGGCCAAACAGGAATATGATCACAATTCCTATTCCAGGTATAATTTAAACCACAGCTAAATAAACAAAATAAAGGGTGTGATAGTAAACGCGAAGCTGCAGGTTCGTTTCCCGCTCGAGGAAATTAACCATTACTTATTAATATTTACATTTCTACGTTCTGGTAACAAGACAAAGCGTTGAGTTCCGCCACTTCTTAGCATGCAAAGTAAGCAACGGAATACCTTCATCAACATCAGGTTCTTTCTGACAGTAAAAACACTGACAGAGGAAATTAATTGTATACTTACAATGCCAAGTTTTTTAAACATGCAAGCCAAAAAGCAGGGAGCATTTTCTCCGCTTGGAATCTTTTTCGCTCTCAAATCTTTGATGTCATCAGCACTTATGTGATTATCTTTAATACATTCTTTTCCCAAAATTTCAAAGTGGCTGTGGATCATGGCTTTTTGTTCATCGGTTATGGCCTGAAATATTTTGAATACATAAATTTTGGTATGAATAATATGTATATGTCCCCTTGCTTATAAATTTATTCTCTTAAGAATAAAAATTCAATCATATAAATCGTGATCTATATAATTTGATTCAAATTTCAAAATATATATATATGACGAGCGATGGTAAGCTCTCTAAGTTTCCTTCTAGTTAAGCTACATATGTGAAACCAGGTCTTATAGCACCAATGTTAAGTTCTTTTTAAGTGCTAAGAATGTAAATTATATTTCGGACTAAATCTATAATATTGAATTGAGTAAATATTCACTCAAGTTTAAGCTAATATTTTTTTTTTGACACTATGAATCTGAAGAGAATTAATTAAAAATAATTTATAAACATAAGTAACTTACTAAAACGCCAAAGGAATTTATGAAGAATATGGAACAAAATAAAACGAGGAACATTTTGATAACTGTGTTTTATCTAAGAGATCACAAAATTTTCTGTTAGTTTCATAATTCAAATCAGCTATATATACACAACAAACTATTAATTAAGGTAATGATATAGTCACTTTATTATTGGGCGGAGATGATTTTGGGACATGACTAGGCGTTATTATTTAAAAAAAAGGTAGTTTATTATTGTCAGAATTACAAAAATAATGACGAATTTAAATCGTTTATCATTCATCTTAAATAAGATATTATTTATAACACCTCTTTGCACCTCTTTTCATTCATTATTGGTAATGCTGCGACTTTTACAAACTAAGTTTGGTGAAAAGCAAATATAAGCATGAGGACCCCCCGGAGGTTGATAAACAATGGACGAGGCGAAAGAGGTATGTAGAGACCGTAGCGCTTGGTGCTCTGTTCTCTCTGACTATCCCGCTAGGGATACAGCGTGAAGTAAGTTAAGTTTGGCAATTTACAACCTACAAAACAATAAATAAAAATAAAAACCACCATTTTAAATTTCTTTCGAATTTTTGAGAATTACATCTTGTATATATTACATACATATATATATGAGATTTAAAACTAATAGTTCATGGGAATCATACCCACGGACAGAAGAACTAAATAGTAATGTATTTAATAATACAGTGCGGATAAAGAACATAACACTCTTTGCATTTTGATCATAATAATTTTTCGCATTACTTAACATATGATTTATTGTAAATGGGACAAATTTTTCCTTTATAAGCCATGGTGTTTCAGTTTATAGCATTTTAAATCTTATTTACTTTTAATATTAGTAGAATATTTAAATAGCTCTATACTTTATTATATTTATAATGTGTTTGACAATAATGTGAATGTGATGACATATTGTTAATTGTGCGTGTATATATATAAAAAACCATTCATAATTATTTACACATTTTCACATCAGACCCGTGACGAAGTAAAGTCGTAGTGAAAGATTGTATACAATGTTAAGAATTTTAGTAAAAATATTTTTTTATAGCATTTTATTTTTCAATGTGCGAGTTTATGTAAGTTATAAATTATATTTAAATATTATTTATTAATTTACTATAATTTCTAAATTATAACTAGTGTCTTCAGTTACATTTATTGATCTTTTTTGATATCTTATTAAACTACGAATATACGACACATCTAAATAGTAAAATAACATTGTTTTTTTATAATATTCTTTTTTATCATAAACTAAAATTGGGTGCTGCCCTCGGCCCTTTCAACTTACTTTTTTTTTAAGACAAATCTCTCTATTATAAAATTTATCAAAAATATATTGTGATTGAAATGGTGTTAAATTTGATCAAATAATTTGGTTTCATATTTATTTTTCGCTTCACGCTTTAAGTTGCTTCAAAGTTTTACCCGCAGACCCTGCTGCGGGTAAAACTTTGCTGCTTTTTTTTATTGCTTATTCTTTCTTACACTACAGACTTATGGTCCGAACCTTTTGTGATTTTATACATCTGTCATCTTATATTGTGATGTATGTTAAATTATTTTTCAAAATGAGTGCCCTCTTCCTGCCGCTGTACGCGAAGTAAGGCAAGGAATAGTATATATAAAATATTTACATTTCTTTATAGGCAGAGGATATCGAAAAATTGAAAGAAAAATATGCAGAAATCATTATGAGTTGTGCCAAAGATTATCCAATAACACCAGAAGATATTGAACAGCTGAAGAGCAGTAAAATGCCTGACAACGCAAAATGTCTTTTTGCATGTGCTTACAAGACTTCAGGAATGGTATTATAATAACTATAATATTGTGGCCAATCAGGGAGGGAATCAGTAGGCGAGGTTGTGGAAATGAAATTTTCAATATTTTAATATTTTCGCTCTGGTGTCGAGGCAAACCGCGGCCTTGAGTTCCGCTACTCAACACGCAATGCCTCCAAGATTCTACTTCTACGAATCTGAGAAAAAACATCATTATCAATAGTACGTTTGAGCGTGTGTTTCTTTTATTATTTCATACATATAAGTTTAATATATTTTAAATCTACTCGTACTGGTCAAACTACTATGAACTGTACATAAAAAATATTTAGGCGGATATAATTTTAGGGAAAAACATATAATATATTACAAAATGGCACATTATTAAGCGTTATGACAGCCACAAGGTCAGTATATGTACATAAATGTCCGCAATTACTCGCTTCGCCTGTTCTATAACAATGACACTGACTGAGAATCTGGTTCACGTACCGGAAACGCATTTTTGGGTTCAGCTACATATATATTGCATACTATAATAATTTTTTAATTTTTTTTTAAATTTTTTTTTCAAAATATGCCGCATTTAGCAGAGATCAGAGGGAGCCTAGTGTCAAGGCACTCTGCTCTCCACATTCCGCCGAACTCTGGAGGCATTACGTGTTGAGATAACCTATCACATTTACAGTTATACAATTGTACCCACCGCCACGAACAAATACAATTTAAAATTGTAGATATTTTTGATTTAAAAAATTGAACAGATTAATAAATTTTAAGATTGTGTTTACAGATGAATGATAAAGGTGAACTTTCAGTGGAACGAGTGAATGAGTTAGCGCAAACATTTTTGGCTGATGATCCTGAACGATTAAAGAAAGCTGAACAGTTCACTGACGCCTGCAAAAGTGGTAAAAATATGTTTTTGTAAATATTTTACTTATCTTATCTTATCTAATATAATGTTGGATGGACTATGAATACTGACAGAATTTACTGAGGGTTATTACAGATATACATTACTCAAGCATGTTAAAAATATTTTTTTTATTATATTAAAAACATATTTCATTACCTCGAGTGAGAATCGAACCCAAAAATTATCACGTTCACTTTCGCAGGCTTGTGCCTCTAAGCCATGACTGGCCTACAATAATTTTATCGTAAATATTCTTAATACTTACAGTGAATGAAGAAGAAGTATCAGACGGTGATAAAGGCTGTGAGAGAGCCGCTTTAATATTTAAGTGCAGTATTGAAAAAGCTCCTCAGGTATGTGAAATTAAATAGAGATAAACTGTAATATAACTTTTGTGTACTTATTTGACATCGACATCTTTATTTGCAGTTTGATTTCATCATATAATGGAGGAAGACGGACAATATATAGAATAGTCAAGACATTTAGAATATATACTTGTAATGAGATGTTATGTGTAAATGTAGAGTGTAGAGAAAACGTTTAAATTATAAAATAAATTAATAAATGGTCTTTAAATTTAATGTTTAACTCCAATCACCTCGTTTTTTTAAAGCATACATTTTTAAAGCATACTTAAAATACGGACCCAAAATGATATATTATTCAAATGATATATAGATAATAGTTATTCTAATTCATTGTTATAATAATTTATTAAATATTTTAAAGTAACTGTATTTATCCTATTAAGGTAGAATGGGGCAAAGTGTACTGGGGGTGATTCAAAGCAATGGTAAAATCTATAATAAACACTTTAGAATTTATATACATTAAGCAAATTAATATAATTTTTATACATAGTCTCCTACCATGTCTATAACCGAGACCTCAAGATATCAATCAAGCGACGGTTGTGGGATCGATTCCCACTCGAAGAAGTGAAATATTTCTTCACGTTTATATTTCCATTTTTCTTCACTCTGGTGTCGAGGCAAAGCGCGGCGTTGAGTTCTGCCACTCAACACGCAATGCCTCCACAGTTCGGCAGAAATTGGGGAACGGAGTGTCTTAACACCGAGGTTCCCACTGCCTACCCTGCTGTGTGCGGGATACAGCGTAAAATATAGCAAGGTAGAACTCATGGCTTAGTATGTCTCTCCAACCTAGTTAGTCAATACACTCCTTTTTTATCATTCGCTTGAATTTGACTCATTACGTCTTGAGTTACGGAATTAAACATCGCAATTTGTATTGCTAGAGCCGGAAAATAGAAGTAATTTACGCATGTAGGGGGTAAAATTACAATTTCTCGAATAAATATCAATACATATGTACATTATATATTCTAATTTACTATAGAATTAGTGCCTCTTCTCCCCTATTCAATTAAATAATAATAAGTTTTATCTAAACAATAGACGATTATTAGAAAAGTGTCATTATAACGAATTTTACTATTGAAATTTCGTAATTTATCTTAAATACAATGGTATAAATATCTACTCGTGGCCATTCATTCAGTATTATGTGAAAGTATTGATTGTAAGAACTAGAAGCAATTTCAAAAATTTTAAACGCAAGATGAAAACTGTAAAATTTCTGATTTTATTGTTTGTATTCTTCTTTGATGAGTCTCAAGTAAGTTCTTTTATAGTTTTATAATTTTTGCATTTGCATGCATAGAAAGTTTTCTTCCAAAATTTATTCTATCAGATAATTTGAATTAAGTAGCAAAATCTAAAATTGAAAATTAATATTATAAAGTATGAATTAAGGGAATGACCGATGATGAGATGAGGGAGGAATTTATGAGGATAACAATGATCTGTTCCAAAGACTACAAAGTTGATGTGAAGGATTTATTGAGCTTACAACAACTAAATATTCCAACTAAAAAAGATACCAAATGCCTACTCGCGTGTGCTTATAGAAAGACAGGCAGCGTAAGTCTATTCTATTTACTTTTACATAAAGTCGTTAATGAACTTTGTTCAAACTTTTAAATACTTATTTAGTTTGAAAATATTACCGTAACATTAGTCCTAGTCTTAGTGTGGAGAAGCTGATGAAAACGTAATTTTTGAATACTCTATTTAGAATATGTACTTTTATTTCTAGAGAGAATAGTGTCAATGTGTAATTTCCCCAATTAAACATTATAGAATTAGAAAAATACCATTGCGTTCTCTTTTAACTAACCAGTAAAAAATTAAAAAAAATACTGAAAAAAAACCTTTCGAGTTACGTTCGAGAAGTAAAATAAATAAAATTATAAATAATAAATTAAATGAAATATATATTACAGATGAATAAGGAAGGCTTGTACGATATTGAAGCAAATTATAAAATCGCTGAAATGACAAAAAATGGAGATCCTAAAAGGTTGGAAAACGCCAAGAAATTAGTAGATATATGTGCTAAAGGTACGTATTACATAATGTAATTTCATTATTATATTAATAAAGTATATGCACTAATGGCACCGCCAGTACAGCACTAGCTGAAAATTCTCAAAAAAGAGCTCATAAAGAACTTGATATACAAATTATTATGGGCCTGTAAAAAGATTCGAAATTAAGCATTAGAATTTGAAGAATTATACCTATAAACAGCATCTTACCTTGATAGTATAAAACTAGCCTTGAGATGTCTTTATTTTATTAAAAGAGAGGTTTCCCCCCTAGGTCCTTCTAACCGTTGAAAAATTAGCCCTTCTATCATCATCATCAGTTCTAATATATAATGTCATCAAATGTTGTTTATAAAAAGCAAATATAAATATATAAAGTAATCTATGAGATTCTCTATCTAAATACTCTCTCTCTCTCTCTCGAAAATAAATTCTATGAAACTTTTTATCTATTCTCAAATGAAATAAATAAAACTGAAAACAAATGATTGATTAATATTTTAGTAAATGACGAGACGGTATCTGATGGTGAAGCAGGATGTGATAGAGCGGTGCTAATATTCAAATGCATTGCGGAAAATGCACCTAAGGTAAATCATTATTTATTTATATATAATTTCGTTTCTTTGTTATTTTGTTATTTTGATGTTTTTTTTACATATTTTTTTTTATTTCAGCTTGGATTCAAAATAAAATAAATGAAAATAAAATGATTACGAATACGAAGTTATGAAAATTTAAAAATTTTTATTCCTCTCTTCTTTATTTTTTCAATTTATGATATTTAAATAGTAAAGGCAATAAAAATAAATGAGTAGTTTTTATTTATTTGTTCTATTTGAAAAATATGTCGATGACTTGAAACAAGAGGGCCAGTCGTTGTGCAGGGGTACAAAATATGGCTAAGCGCGACTTGTGCGAAACCCACTCGAAGTAATACTATATTTATTTAATTTATACGTTATACGAGTTTGAGTTTTTTTCCTGTCTATTATTCAGTACCATTTTACACTGCATAGTGTTGTTATCTATATTTTTTAAAACACTCATTCTTTATAAAACTATAGAACATTATTTTTGTACTTATATTTCATTAGAAATATTTATGAAGATAAAATAATCCATATTTTGTGTTTATAATAAAAATAAGTAAAATATATAAACATAAATTATACTGACATCTATATAATTTACTACGAAACGGTCTTCTCTCATAGCGAACAGCTGAGTAACCGGTTCAACACAGTTCATCACTTTTCATGCTAGTTTACAATCAACATCATAGATGGCAATGACTACCATTTCAAATAATTATTATTTTTAGTTTTATTAAATAGTCTTTAAATAAAAAAAATAAATGATTTTTTTTTAATCAAACGAATATGTACTTCGATTTTTTAAACAAACATTGTATTTTTGCATGTATGTACCTTTGCAATATCACAATTCGCTTTTATCATTAATATCGAAAAAAATACGCATATATGTTTTTTTTAAATTTGTATTTATATATAATAGCGCACACATTGATCAAGGCCGTTCTCCACCCCGCGGGCTGCGCGGGCGCATACACAAGCGCACGCACACATCATTATACATCGGGCAACCAACTTCATTCAAAGTTGAAAGTAGTATCTCTTGATCCGCCGACCGACCGATCGTATTATTCTAACTTCGTCTCGTTCGATCCATTGATGACGTATCGTGAAAACAATTGATTTTACAGTATTGTTATGTCAATATCTCTTGCTTAGTGTTTCTTGACGCGAGCAGTGCGTACGCGCCGGTTGTTGAACTTAAGATGTTCGAAGGTGTTCATTTTATGTGTTCGTGGTTCGTGTTTTTGTGACCGTGTTTGTTTATTGGGATACAGACTGCTTGATCTTGAACTTGTCGTAGGTAGGATTTCATATGTTTGATGGTTTTTTTTGTTTTAATAGATTTTATATGTTGACATATGTAAATGTTTATATTTTTTAAAGTAGATTAATTTATATACATTAATAGTATTGCACATAAAAAATAACCCAGAAATAATGTAAAAAAATTATATGCTTCTATTGTATAAAAAAATAAAATATAAAATTTACCTTACATAAGTAGATATATTCGGTAACTTTGTCCATTTAAAACACTTGACACAATGACATTTAAATCAACATTTATTAAGATAAGTACAAATGATACAAATTATAATTATCTATAAACTATTCGAATATTGTCAAATTAAATTGCTTATTTAAACATGCTTTACGTTTATCGGTACTGGTATATAATTGTCATCCGTCTCCACGCTCACTGGGGCATACACGTCGAATTCTTCAATAGGGGATCGCGTCGTGGGACTCGCCTTAAACAATTGTTGTTTAGATTCAAATAGTTTATTGCTCAAGACTTTTCTCTGGCTGAGTTTTCTTTGTATATTTCTATTATTTTCATCTTGGCTAGCGCGGTTAGTTCTTTGATTTTCTTCAGATTCGTTGTTCCATTTTGTAACAAAAACATCTAAATCATCATCAGGCCCGGTGACTTCTTCAGTGTCTCTTCTCTTTCGCTTACCAGACGCTACTCCTAGTTGTAGAAGTATAGGGTTGTTGACCAAGGCAGCAGCTGCTCCAAGAAGTGCGATACCCGCAATCGGCCATAAGATAGCCTTAGCGGCTAACGCCTGCAAAACACGTATTCATATTTCTAATTTAATACAGTTATTGCTTCTGAGAATTCCTGTTTACGTCGAAAAGCGGAGGAAATGGGGCAACCGGAACTAAATATGCGTACACGATTGTTTTTATTATTATTATTTTTTTCACCTTTACGCTGTATCCCGTATATCCCGTATTTTCCGAGAAATTCTGGAGATATTGCATTTTGAGTGGTGGAACTCAATGTCGCGCTTTGCTTCAGCCACAGCGAAAAATTGAAAATATTAAATATTTATTTTACTCGAGTGGGAATCGAACCTACTACCTGTCGCGTTGACAGTCACACGCTTGTAGCCTAAGCCACTACTTACCCCAAACATTTTTATATACATTTAAAACGTATTAAGGAATGAAAAAAGATCTAAGTACACCCCTATTTATTAATGATCGTCTTAAATATGTAACGAATACAGAATATTAATAGCAAATTAAATCCGGCCTAATATATCCTGAGGTGTAGTGTAACTTACATATTTATGTTTATTAATGTTAAGACATTTGCTCGGTAATTTACCAGCTTGAATTGAGTGGGCGAATCTAATTCAATCTAAATTAATATTGATATATTCTACCATGGTTCGAATGTAGGCGCAAAGGCTGGTATACGTTTTGAGGACTTTGTAACAATTTTTTTTTTCAGGGAAATGTACTAATTCGTAGAATTTAAATGCGTGCAGTTACTTAATTACGGATACTACGCTAACTTGAAATAATGTAAAAAAATAACTGAATACGTTTCTGTTTCTGTTGTTTCGTCTATGAGATATATTTGTCGATATATCAAATTATCAATTGCTGTTATTAAATATTTAATCAAGTTTGTATGGCTGTTAACGCGATAAGTTATAGGTTCGATTCCCATTCGAGGGAATAAAATATTTAATATTTTTATTTCTGGTGGCGAAGCGTGGCGTTGAGGTTCGTGACTCAACAAACGATATCTCTGGAATTCGGTGGAAAGTGAGTGTCATAAAACTAGGCTCTCTGTCTACCCTGCTACATGCGGGATATAATGTAAAATCGAAAAAAAATGTCGTAACAATTTAGTTTACATGGTTGTAATGTTTGTAGTGATGGCCCGCGTAGTGGTGTCCTTCATGGCCATAGTGATGTCCTGAGTGGTCAAACTCCTGTACATGATGATCGATATTCGGCACGTGATAATCGTATTCGTAACCGACGTGCGGGTATTCCTCGTAATCATGCGGTAGATAACCTGAGAACGAAGAGATTTTAATTTTACATTTCAATATAAAAACATAAGAAATATTAATAAATAGCATAAACAAGTGTATATACTAAGTATAGAAAGTGGCGGTTTTAAATTACACTTGTTTTTTATCCGTCTTAAATGTAACTAACTTGTTTTAAACGTTTAATGACGGTAGTTAATATCGATTATATTAACCGGTATGTCTGACTATGTAGCGAAACTTATAACACTATTCGGTGAAAAATGAGGAGCGGAGAGTATTAACACTAGGCTCTTTTATCCTGTTAATCTATGCCTATCCTGCTGCTACATGCGGGATACAGCGTGAAGATAAAAAATTACAAAAAATATTAGATATATGACTTACAGCCATTCCGTCGTCATCGCTCGATGAAGCCTTACTTATAATGCTAAGTTAAATTCACACAATATATGTATATGTGTACATATATAGTGAATATAGTTTAGTTATATAGAGTTAAAATCAAGTTTTACCTAAGTGGTCTCTATGTGCGAACCCTCGGCTGTAACTTGAACTAGAGTGTTTGCTGTCGGAGACATCCTGTAAGAAAAAAACAAAACTTAAATTTTTATATTACCTTTACCTAAAACCTGTAAATTAAAGCTTGGATTTTGTAGTATTTTATCTAAAATTCATTAAGTAAAAACACCTTTTCAGTCTGTGAATTTGACCGTTTTTCTATAATTAAATCTAATTACACCGTCCTCGGGCACACTTCGATAGATACATGCACACGTCTGGCCGCTGCCCTCTTTTCACATTGCACTTAATGTTTCTTTTCCGATTGAAACTCTTCAATTGAATTAAAGAACGATTCGTAAATAGAGATGCCTTTATACAGTTTGTAGATAAAATAAGTGCGTGTTATACTTAAATTTTAGAAAAGTGAGTCAAGTGAGTCAAGTGACTCAAGTGAGTCATTTTTTCCTTTTATTACTCAAAGATACCAAGAAGTGATCTCGAGTCTGACTAACAGAAGGTGCTTTTACAAATCTGTAAGCTTGTCTACGTCAGCATAGACCTATAAATTATAACATTTCTCTAAAATATTGTGAAATATAAAAAGATTACGGGTGATATTTTCAAGTGCCAGATATAGTTATATAAAATATTTTTATTCAGTGAAAAGCACCGAGTTGCGGCGTTGAGTTCCGCGACTCAACATGCAATGCCTTAAGTGGGAAGTGGAGTTTCTTAGGTTTCCTCTGCCTACCCTGCTATTTGTAGGATAGAGCTGAAAGTACCAAGTTGATTTATTCTGTTTCTTAAGTAATTTAAGTAAGTATAGTCCTAATAAGAATTCGATAAAAATAAATACATGAGCAAAAAGGAAACATCTATGTTAAGGTAATTACTTAGTATATTTGCACACGTATCTAAAATTAGTACTATTAAATACACATACAATTAAGATTATGTAAATATTGTTACACAATTAACGACATAATTATATTTAAAATTGCAAGAGCAATAACCTGTTTTATTTCAAAGTTGGTCAAAAATATGATTTAAAAATATATATATAACATAATACTTAAAAATGCATATTCAATTTACATAGTACAAACTATTTTTCATTGTTAACAATTATCTCATGTGAAAAGAAATGTGTGAATAGGCTTCTTAAGACAGGTTAAACGTACGCCGTCACGGGAAAAGATTTTCAACTATGCAGCCCCGGTTTTGACGGCAAATTGCCTAAGTGTTATTGCGATAGTACCAACTTAATCAAAAATGCCTCACGCTGGATCCCGCACACAGTAGGGTATGCAGAGGGAATCTAGTGTTAAGACACTCCGCTCCCCGCTTTCCACCGAATTCTGGGGGCATCGTGCTGAGTGGCATAATTCGACGCCGCGACACCAGAGTAAAAAAATGGAAATGTAAATTTAAATAAATGTTTAATTTCCTGGAGTGGGGTTAGAACCCACAACCAGTCGCGTCTATAGTCACACTTTGTGCCCCTGCGCCATGAATGGTCTGTTGTAACTACTATTGTACAATTATTTGATTAATAATTATTGACTGAATAAAAATTATATAAATTATATCGGTAGTAGGTACTGACTCATGTTTCCGCTACGACAAGTTATCAGGAATGTGGGCCATACCAGCGATACCACCAACTCTACATTCAAAGTACTATTGCCAACATAGGCTGATGGTTTATTTATATTTCAATTGACATTTACTCTAGTTCTTCAAATAACCTTAAAATATCTGTAACTTACAAATTTAGCGGTGTAGTCGAAATTCTACTGTATACATTTTAAAATAACGAGTTTTAGTTTTTTTAATATATTTTTTAAATATATGCCATTAGTTTGATAAAAATCTGAATCGATACCCGCCGTTTTTTTTTTTTAATTTTATGTGCCGATTAACAACTTCCGTTCCACATTACTTGTATGCTTTTAATGTGTAACTATAAAAGGAAATTACGTAGCGCGTAGAATTATTTAAAATATATAATATATTTAATGGATGCATTTTATTTTATTGCCTATGCCTTCAAATTTATTAGTATAAACAGTACTTTTTTATCATAAAAAACGCATTTCCTGTATTTTGCTGGATATCAGTGCAGAAAGAATCAAACAGCATAACTCTCAGTTTTTTATATACCTCACAAACTTATGTTGATTTCATTTTAATAACAATTTATGTTATATATTTAGGAAGTTCTAGCATACCTTAAAAGCAATAGGCCGCTTCTGTTCTTCTTTTTGCAATGTCTTAACATGGTTAGTATTCTGAAATAAAATAATACATTACATTCAAATGTAAATAAGATATGAAATTCAAAAAATTTACTCATGTTACACTTACATTATCTTCCTTTAAGGAAAACTCCCTGATGTCTTCGTTGAAATTGGTATTTGTAATAGGATTACATTCTCCAAGGTTTAGTCTCACTGACATAAGTGTTATTAGGACGAGATCACATAAAAATATCGAAAAATTTATTATATGCATTTTACATTTATAAAATTTTAGCACACCCGCACAAGGAATAAATATTCTACGAAGCTGACGTTACATTAGAAGAATTGTGGTTGAAAACGCATACTTTATAAAATTTGCAATAGAAGAGGGGGTGGTTTAGATGACAATTTGACAGGCTTTCAAACAATGGAGTCCGAGATATGGTCACAGCCCGCTGCGTCTGTTGCGAAGTCATTTCTATTGTTTCTTATCATAATGATAGCCACGTTATTGCAGATTGTTACATGGTATATGCACTTATACCCATATAAGTAAAATATATTAGATTCACTGTACAATAAAATAAATTGATAACTTTAATAGAAATATAGAGAAAATTGGAACAGTATGTACATACTTTTGTCGAAGTACCAGGAATAGAATCCCATCAAGCAAAACGAAAGAAAAGAAAGTCGACATTTCCGCACCGCATTACGAGTTCACTGTGTGTAAACGAACATTAGTTATGCCATTGTAAGTTTTGCTCATATAATATTAAAGCTTAATTTTCCACGCAGTTACTGACTGCAGAGGAAAAACGTGGCCTTAAATGCATAGTGGTCTAAATGATATGTTATATTAGTTAGTTCGAGGCCGTCGTGGTGCAGTGGCACAAGGGTGTGACTGTAGAAGCAACGGCTGTGGTTTCGATTCTTCTCGATTTATTATTTATTAATATTTTAATTTTCTTCAGTCTGGTAACAAGGGAAAGCGCGGCGTTGGGTGCGAATTAATACGCAATGCCTGGAAATTCGGCGTAAAAGTAAGGAACGGAGTGTCTTAAAACTCGCTTTCGTCTGCCTACCCCGCTACATAATAAAATAGTTAAATTGTTCAAGTTTTTTTATATAAAAGAATAAAATACATATGCGGTATTATTTGAATTGCAATCGAAAAAAATACTATAACTTATATCGTATACTTATTTATGTGGGTTACAGAATTTCTCATTTAAATATATTAAAAACCCACCCATTGCCCCACTGCCTCAAACGTGCTGGCTTCTGGTTTATTAGTTTAAATTATTTATTTTGCGGCAAGCAGATTTACGATTGGCACAGCGATATATCAGGAACCCTCCAATAAAATTCTTTTAACGAAGATCTAAAGGAGAAAGTGTGACAAACGGAAATTATTTTTTATATAATATATATTTATATTAAATATATATCAATATTAATTTATATATAATAGTAATTTATTTATTTGTTTAATAAGTCTAAGAGATCTTGGAAAAGAAAATACAACCTAATAATCAAACTATATATCAATAATAATGTTCAACATGTCATGTCGTTATGTGTAAGTAATAAAACTATCTTTTAGAGATATATTCTGCTCATTTTTGCTATCAATTAAATCTGTTTCTTCCAGTGTCCTACTTTCTTTGTATTCTCCACACGGCATTTCCTTTTTACTTTACGATCTTAAATTCTTTAGCAGATAGATCCATAGGTGGAAAAAGTATCGAATGCCTTTTCAATTGCTTCCACACGGAACAAATTTAGAAAGAAAGAAAAAAAAGATGTTTTTGTATCGAATTCTTCGATGTAATATATAGGTTCGATAGTATATAGGTATATAGACGCATACATATGCGTCACATTTTAAATATGTACATATATACATATTACATTTTTTATCTTTACTATATATCCCGCATGTCATGCCTTAAAGAAAATCGCCACGATCGATGACCTCAAGTAGGATGCTGTTTTTATTTGTATATTCTTTCTTTTTAGGATACAGTAACTTAATATTAAAAAATGGAACCCTTATAGGATAATTTTATTATACGTCCGTCAAGCGAAACCCTCTTTGGGCGAGTCCGACTTGCTATTGACCTGTTTATAACTATTAATACTACTGTATTTTAACCAAAAGAAACAAACAAATGCTGGAATAAGTTAGTTTAGTTGATATAATAATATATTCTTTAAAATAAACTAGATTGTAGGTAAATAAGATTTACTGAAACACGAGCGAAAATAAGTGTTTTAACATAATCTTCTCTATTATTATTCGAGTAGAGAAAGTAGCTACAAAACGAAAATGCTCTCTTGAATCTGTATTTTTACATCTTAGAAGGCAAACATCGATCAACGTCCATGAGCATCAAAGAACGTTTGGAAGGTAACGCAGGAGGTGTCACGTTAGATAGATCGAGACGTAATCGAATATCAATAGGAACAAGATTTGTGATTGTATTTGACTTAGGACTAAGTGACTGATGGTCTTCGTAATCTAATATCTGATTGTCTGGTAGGTCCAGGGTCTGCAGGTAACAGATGTTAATCATAATGTCTTACTTTGAATTTGGATATTGTAGAAATATATTAATTTTATTGGCGTGACACAAGCGCACAAGCGTGTGAAGATAAGCCCGATGGTTCTGGATTCGATTGCCATTCGGGGGAATGAATTGAATGATTATTTATTAATATTTTGAATTTTCCGTTTTGGTACCAAGACAAAGCGTGGCGTTGAATTCTACTCAATATGCAATGCTTCAAAAATTATTGTTTAGGTTCCCTTCACCTACCCTGCTATATGCGGGATGCAGCGTGAAAAAATATACAATCAAGAATAGCAGTATTCATTTGATGAATAGAAATATATTTCCATTCTGTAATGCTACATATTACATTTTTACATACAACTTATTACATATCCATTATATCATCGCACTACAGAGTTACAACAAAAGCGACATGTATCTGACATCTCTGTTTGAGTAATAAAATGCAAAAACTTTAGCGCTCTTATCGTTTTCCATTTCATCTTTCGTTTCATATTCTAAAAATCCTTTTAAATTTTGACATTTACGTTAAATGCGCTCGAGGGCACTCCGAATGCATCACACGAGGAGACATGAGAGCTGTTTTTGTGATTCCCTCAAGTCTTGAGAGAGACGTGGTATGAAAAATACGGTGAGTCGGTGACGCTCGTGAGACGTTAATGCAGCTAAATATGCGAGGGTGCAAATGTGCAGACGTATGGGGATTCGAAATAGAAAAGGGGTGACTTTGAAACAGCATTGCTTGTGAATTGTTAGAAATATTTATATTAATAAAAAAACTGTGAGGCCTGTCGTGGCGCAAGAGTATATACGTTTATTTTGCTGGATGAAGGCAACGGTTGTGAGTTCGATTTCCGCCCGAGTAAATGAAATATTTTATATTTTTAATTCCTTGCTCGTTCACATTCTCCAAAGTTTGACGTCAAGAATTCAAAGGTATTGCAATTATTTCAAATTTGTAGAGGTACGTTTCTAAAATAATATTTTTAAATATTTCCTAACACTTTAAAAATGTTAAAAAAACATGAAAGCACATTCGTCTGCTATTTGGTTGCGGCCACCAATATAAAAAAAAATCCAAAGGTGTTGAAATTTCCAACCGAAATACCTACTGGACTATTGATTAATCACCCATAGCTATTGACAAATAAAAGCCAGAGCTATCTGTTGGTGATATATATTCGTAATAAATCGTAAAAGCCGCAAACGAAAACACACGTCGCGGTGCCCAAAAGGAAAAGCCCGGGTTAAAAAAATTACACTCGTTAGAGCGCGAGAAATTGGCGTTAATAAAAAAACTCCTCGTTTCGGAAACGAGGGCGCTGACAAACGAGCGGAGCTGGAGCCACCTAATGAGGCAGTATCAGTATCACCTGAATGAAATGCCTATCTTGTATACTTATCAAGGGTTCAGCGTTTTGTAGAAAGATGTAATTATGTCACCACCATAAAATATATTGTACTATCTGTTAAACTTCTACAATCTCTTCCGTCTCTTTTCTCTCTTCTGCCTGTGATTTGATATATTTTGTATTATTTGAATTTTTGATTTTAGATGTATAGTAGATATTGAATGTTTGCCGTTTGCAGATTGCCGATGAATCTCCATAATTCGGTATTCTATAGAATAACTCGGCAATGTATGTAATAATAATATTATTTATTTTATACAGCAGCTTAGCGGATTTGAAGTGCAGTGTAAACTTACCTAATTTGCAGTTAAAACACGCTAAACTGAAATAGATTGAACTGATAAAAAGTCGTTATTTTATTGTGTGTTAGCTGGTGAGTATTTAAATACAAATAAATAATTAATATTTTTATAAAACAGACAAGTCTCAACCACAGAGATCTTGTAAAAATATACCTATAGCATGTTTATTATATTTCACCTGAAGCGTAAAGGAAGTAAATTAATGACTGTCAGATGAACTGCGCCCTTCATTTCCTCTAAACAAACAAAAAGAAAGGGCTTTTTTTGTTATAAATCATTAAATTTTTCCTTTCTCTCTTAAAATAATGTACCTATTTAAAAAATATCTAGTCTTTGTGCGAATATGAATCCTTCGGTGTCGTTTCTTTTACGTGTCTTTAACGAAGATAAAATTCGCAGTATCTGTTCTCTATAATGTCAACTGTTCAAAAAATAATTAGATATTTTAAAAAATATATATAATTTAAAGCATATATAACATTCGTTTTCTCATATATAAAAGTCTGAAAGGGTTGTATAAGTTCTATAGATATTATTCAATGCTATCATTTACAGTATAGTTATTTTTATAAAATATAATAACTCAATCAATCGCGACATGTAAAATAACCTTTTTCTGGTTTGTATATATATATATGTATTGTATAAATATCTCCTTTAAAAAACCTTATAAGTATACTGTATATTTAATACGAAAAATAAGGTCAAAAAGAAAGTTTGATTATTAAATATAAAGTTCATACATTTAAAATAATTTAAGCGTCTCTTGTCGGTTACAATCAAATAAATTGTGGATATATAGCGGCACTCCGAAAATCCTTTAATCTGTTACTCGCACGGCCGCTGTGGCCAATAAAATGTGCATGCCTCATTTTGAAAACCTCACAAAGGTTTGCTATAAATACACATAGGAATTGATTCGGTATATTATTTTACCTATTTAATATATTTTTACCCAGTCAATATAAATAATCTAGCGTTAGCTTTCTTCATATATATTATAATAGCATTAACATACTTTTGCTATAGGAAAAAATAAATATTTTTTTTTTCGTTTATCATTTCTTAAATATTTGTTTCATATAATTTTACTTCGCTCGCTTAATTCTGTACTACCTTAAAACTACAATCCTGAAATTGGTACGGACTCCATCCAACACGCACTTGTTAACCGGTGTTTCATTTTAAGTAAAAAATAATTTAAATAAGTTATAAAATGCACCATTTTAGCCCTCGTGCGCCGCACAGAACACAGGTTGTATAGTTAATTTGCAAATCGAAAGGGATCATTGTGTCTATTATTTCAGAATCGGCACGTTCCGCATCTGTGTGGACCGGCGACAAATATACTACTTGTTTTGCTCTTTTAGCCTGCGATATCAGATTTAAGTGCTTTATAGGCTTTTTTAAATTAAATTATTTTATATAAATGAAGCTATATTAAAGCCTGAGTTATAGAAATACTTATCTATTTACTTTTGAGGATATGAAAATATTAAAAATGCCGATGACAAACGTATATTATCTAAAGATTTTACATATATTTTAAAGTATTACACAAAAAACAGAACTAGAATAGGTAAAAAATAAGATGGTATATGAATCAGCTTATGGTCGAGTACTGGAGGAGAACACCTGCATGAGCTGCGTCTAAATCAGAATACATTTTACCTTTATTAGGCATGAGACTGCATTCTTATCCCACAAACAAGTAATTGTCTGGGGTCTAACTATATATCATATAGCGTTTAAGCTAATAACTTTTAAGCATTTAACGATTATTCATGAATAATGTTTGTTATGCTATATAATGACTCAGTTAAACATCGTATAATAAATATATCAACACCCCTGCTACAAAGGAATAAATAACCTTACCTCTGCAATGCCTCAAAAAATTCAGCAGAAAGTGGTGAACGGAGTGTCTTAACACTAGGTTTCCTCTGATAGGCTAGTGCTATAGTAGAAACATTTTGTAAATATATATATCTCACAAAATCTCTATGCAAATTGGTGTCGTCACCACGTACATATCTCACGCGCGGGCACCACGTACCACCCTTTTTGTTAAATGACACTTATTTTTGGTTGCCAGGAAATTGCGTACATGTAACTAGGACGCTTAAACGGGTGAATCTAAAAGGCAATTTGTTAAAACGCTTAAGCGGGGGACGCGTCAAGTTTAGGCAATGTTTCATACATTTTAGACTTGGCGATACGAAATTTATTAAATGCGATGGACGTTTTATGTAAATTATGTTTATTTTTTGTTTTAGATAGTTATATTTTCGATATACATTTTTATTTTTTAGGCTTCATGCTTCACCCCGCTTATAGTAGGGTAGGCAAAGGATTCTAGTTAAGACACCCCGTTCCGCACTTTACGGCGAATTTTCTTAGCAATGCGTGTTAAGTAAATTATCAAATATTTCATTTGGGAATCGAGTGGAAACCGAACCCACAACCTGTCTCGTTTACTATCACACGCATTAGCCACGACTGATCTTTTTCTTTTTTTATAAATTTTATAACATATATTTATAGAAACATATAATTAATGTATTCGACATTATACTATGTTTCTATAAATATAAATATTACTTTTATTTAGTAGATGTAAGTATGTCTACGTAAATATAAATTTATTTTACCTTTATTTTAGCTCGGCAACTCTGTTTATTTTATTTGATTTTTATTTTGTTATGCTAGATGGCAGTTATTTATTTACCGCTTCATGAGCTCGAGTTTCTGTTTCCTTTTCTTCGATCACACACACCGGATGCGAGAGAATTAAATTTGTCGAAGCTTTTCATACACTTGGCTTCATCAAAATGGTTACGTGTAACTCTTCAGATCGGTTCCCAAAACATTCAATTTGTTAGTTAACCAACTATTTATAATCCCTTTTGACATTTGAAATATTTTTTTTTTAATGGGAGAGGACAAGGCAAACGAGCGTTCGGGTCACCTGATGGTAAGTGATCACCGCCGCCCACGACCCCATGCAACACCAGAGGAGCTACAGGTGCGTTGCCGGCCTTTAAGGTGGAGGATGTTGGGCGCCGGGGCCCGACATTACCTAATGCGAAACGCAGTGGCAAGAGCCACTACTTCACGCCGGTTGTAAATGCTGGGGGTGGTATTAATCCGGTCGAGTCTGCCCATACGTGTTGCCATTACATAGAATGGAACGTCTACACAGGAACATATTATAATATATTTGTGAATAAATAATTATCTCTTTAATAAATAAATGTACCAAATTCATATAAAATGTATATTTTATATAAATATTTATTAACTTTATATTTTTTCTTAGAAACATTTTCGTACTAAAGTAGATTTTTGTTTCAGACCACAACATGTCAAATGTTTGCCAACGGTACATTCGGAGACACTGCGGGGAGAACAGCGGCGGCTCATATATGAAGGTAATATTATATTTATATTATATTATTCTTTAGGTACTTAAGGTAAGGTAACTACCACGTAGAGAAAAAAAAATAAGATAAAATTAATTAATTACACTTAAAATAGTTTTTTTAAATATTTTCTATATTAAAAAAAAAACATATTTTCGACTGTGCTAATAATGCTTCACAGATTTATATGAGGATTCCAATAAACCTTTGATGCAAACAAAGTACCTATAAATCAAATACGATAATATTTATTGTGTGATGAAATGCCATTACGAAGGCTTTATTTCATTTTTGAAAACAATTTAACTTTATATTTATAAAGCCTATCATATAGCAGACAGATATTTTTCTTATGGTAGAAATTTTGCTGATATTTTAATTTAAATTCTCTTAGATTAGACTGATATTACTACTACTAGGTAGTATGTATATCTCTACTATAAAAACAAATAGACATATAGGTAGGCTGTATCGCACAGGCTATTGAAGGGATTAAATTGAGTATGCTTTTGACACTTTCATTTCCTGCTTTGTTAACGCGCGTCCCTTGTGGTCAGCGTTAGACCTAACTTTGATAACTAATATAATAGAATAATTATTGAAATAAATTTAAGATTTCACATTTCTTAAGATTTAATCTTTCATATTAATTTAATATAAGCTTAAAATTGTGATAATGAATTTGAATAGTTAATAGTTTTAAGTAGGTATAATATTCATTATCTTTTTGGAACAGATTTTAGATAGTATTTTTTTACAGAAAATTAAACATGGTTAGTGTAAAAAGGAAGTCTTAACCGAGTTCTGTAATTGGCATATTTCCGAGTTAGGAAACATTTACAAATCTGCATATCTACCTACAATTTCGTAGTCACGTCGATTAGCTAGCTGTATGCACACGTACTGTTATCATAGCAAACGTGGTTCAAAACGAAATATCTTTTTTAAAGGTAATATAAATCTCGCTTCTAATTTTATTTATTTAATATAAAATAATACATTAACTATCATGACCATTTGAAAATATGGAATAAAATATGTAATTTAATATTACGTAATAAAAGGAAAAACAAATATTCATAGAATTAATTAGTTATATATATATATATATATATTTCCATTTCTTTACTCTCGTGTCGAGGCAAAAGCGCGGCATTGAGTTCTGCTATTCAACACGTAATGCCCCCGGAATTCGGCAGAAATTGGGGAGCGTAGTGTCTTAGCACTAGGTTCCCTCCACCCTCTGTCTAGCTGTGTGTGCTGTGTGCGGGATACAGCGTGAAGCTGATATTTTTCGAGCTTAAATTATACCGATTAATAACTCTAGTAAATATATTCTATTAATTACAAGTAACACTGAATGGGTAGATGCGTCACGAGCTGAATGCTTAGGCCGGCCGTGCCTCTCTATCGTTTCAATGAGTATCGTGACAAGGAGTTTTGACGTCCAAATAAAAACATAATAAATATGCTTAACTATCAAGATTTTATTGTTGAAATGTTGATTTAAATTAATTTGATAAATTAATAATTGAATATTTTACTTTCATCGTTTTCGTCGGTGTACAAGTATATACACATGTATATATATATATAGTATTTTAGATCAAATACCTAACATTCATAATAATGGAATTTATGAATAACATTCTAATGCGACGACGACGGCTTTATACATTCTTTATACATCGCGTCGTTCGCGCAATACAGCGGTTTATTTATTTACATTAAGTAATAACGAAAATGTTTGACATTTCAAGAATATACCATAAGAAACGGAAGATTTAAAGGTAAAATTTTATAATTTAAACTATAAATATCTATGGTAAAAGTTTCCAGAGGACATTGGCAAGTTATATTGTACAAATGCCTGGCACCGCTTTGTGTTCGCGAAAATTGGTCTGCACCGCACCTAGTCCTACGCTTTTCAATCTCGTGCATTTTATTTGTACCCGACGTTTGAATTTTGAAGCTTTGCAAAAGAACTTGAGGAAAAATATAGTTGTTCACACGGATTTGATTTTATTAGCATGTATGAAAAATGGAAATCTACAAATATATATATTTTTTAATTCTTTATTATATAAATAATACATTTTTGAGGGTTGCCACGTTTCATTCTATTCGCTCTCTTATATCATGCATAAATAGTATAAACTTACAATACAAATGAAGGAAATAATCCGAAAAATGTACATGCAACCGAAAATGGAAATGGACACACCTGTACCCTTAAGTTTGAGAACTTATATAAATTGCATATACTTCCCGTTGGCCTATAATCTTGAAATAGGTACGGAACCCTTGTTAAGCTAGGTCTACTCGCATTTGACCGGTCTTATTTAGTTAAGCTATTTATCAGATACTTAAACATTCACAAATAAACAATTTTTTTTTATATCTCTGCTTGTCCTGGCTAATCTCCGAAACACCTGGGCCGATTTAGGGAACCTTCAATTTTCGATAGAAGAGGAAATGGAGCAACATACTACCTACTCATTATTTCGGGATTCTCAGAAAATATGGATATACGAGTGATCAACCGTGCCCGCGTACCTCGATAAATATGAAATAGCCAACCATATTTCTACTACCTACGACTAATGCGATTAAAATAAAAAAAAAAAAAAAAGATCATATTAAAATAACCAACCAATCAATAAATACACTTAAATAATATCGGGGCCTCTACTTATTAACTAAAAAAGCTTATTAAGCAAATAAACCAACTCCTTCCCCGAAATACGTGTTGACAAAACAATACGTCGACTAAGCGACATGATTTCGTATCACGAGATCCAATCATAGAATAGCGGTAATTAAAGCTCTGGCCCTCAGGCTGTTTGTTCAGAAAATTGCGCCCATCGCTTATGGACAATTTTGCGTGATTGCAAGTCAAAGTTTTAATGATCATTTTGAAACTTCTTCGAAATGCCTTTAAAGTTTTATATGATTGGATTTATGAGCATCTTTGAAGGTTGCCTCGTTTGAAACTTTCAGTTTTTAATGGTGTTTTAAAGCATTTTTTTTTTCAAGTTTACTTGAATTCACTCACCTGTGTCTAGCTTAATGAGTCTTCATTTATTAAGTTCAGATTTTTATATATGTACTGTTTTCATATATATTTGTTTGATTTGTTATATTTTATTTAATACTTTATAGTTTATCAAGAGCAATAAATAATGAAAGCCTACCTGTCGTATTGCTTTATTGAATTGCAAAGGCGCTTTTCGTGAAATATGTGAACTTTGGACTAGAAATATTAAAATATAGTAAGTTTTCAGTTAAAATATTATAATTATTACGCTTTATTCAAAACTTCCTAAGCGTTGAAGTGCGTTATCCCCATTGCTATTATATTCTGTAATTGAGTTATATTTTACGCGTCTGATTCACACGTTGCACTGACGCCAAAAAGTATCGAAATGACGCTTCGACAGAATGTAATTATGACTTACTTCCCTACCTGAACCCTGGCCGTCTCGAGTTTTAACTCATTTTGTTGCGTAACACAGTCAGGAGCAAAATAATTAACTTTCAACAAGTTTTAATAAGTTTTTAGATATGAAAATGCCTTAGCATGTTCTTCAGTGTTTTTTTTTATATTTCTGGCTTCTACTTTGATGACAGAGTTAAAAAAAGAAAATATTAATATTAATTCGTTTCCTCGAGTGGGGATCGAACCCACAACCGCCGCGTTACAGTCACACCCATGTGCCGCTGCTCCACGACGTCCTCACACATTTTTCCTTTATACATACTGTAAAACAGTAATCGACACTTTATCCTTTACGACATAATTCAAGCTCGTTTTGTAGTCGGCTATCGGTGTAGAATAGTTGCTTATCTAGACTACATTTTACTCTCAGTATATTGTATTTGTTGAAAAGCTTACATTCTTTTGTTATTTTAATACATCGTATTTACCTGCAAATCTGTATTATATTTATTTCAATATATATAATATTAATTTTTATTTTTGTTTTGAAATGGCATTACTTTATATGGAATTGAATAAACCAAGCATTAATTAAATGTTAATAGCAAAATAAGCCAAAATTCCGAGATATTTTTAAGAGCAATCTTTGGAAATATTTAAATTTCTTTTACACGCATATCCTCGCAAAATAACAACAATAAATACATATATGTACAATGAGAAACGTAAAGTAACATGGGTAAATATAACTCGACAATAGCACCTAATAGTACTAAGATAAGTTGGCGGCGCAAACGATTGTCATAACTTTCAGCCAATAACATTAAGTAAAGGGTGTGATTTGACGTTTTCGTTTTACTTTATTAAAGACACGACGACATTGTTTGCGAATTCTTGTCTATTTGTTAAATTTCATTTATATATGTGCCTTGTTGTGGCACTAACATGTGACTATAAACGTGACGGTTGTGAGTTCGATTCCCACTCCAGGAAGTGTTTCATTATTTGTTAATATATTAATTTCACTTCGCACGCAATGTGTTGAAAATTCGGATACGGAGTGTCCTAACACTTAACGCAAAACAATTTTTAATAGTATAGAAAAAAAAAATATAGGATCTTTTATTATTTTTAATTTAATAGCGATAACGATAATAATTAATATATCATACTTGTATATAAATTAAAGCAAATATAAAACTATATTTTCAATGACTTATCTAAATTTTAACGCTGACTATATTAGCTTAAATTAAAAAGCTGATCTGTACTGACAACCTTTGGCTTATGAAAGGGATCGATCAATGGGATGATCAATGGGATCGATCCCACAACCAGTCGCCTTACAGTCACAGTTTACGCTCCTGCGCTACGATTGGCCTCAACATATATTCATGACTATTCGTAAATCTAGTTTAATATTTGTGATTTAACAATCACTTACTTTTTAAACAGCAAAATTTGTTTGCCAATATAAGACCACTTTACAAAATTACCAACATAAAGCCTCATCTCATGTCTACATATAAGTATATATGTATAAAAATATCTATACAGAAATGACACTTTGTCGAGGCTGTAACGAAAGACATTATTCATAAATGAGCGGGTGTCGGGCGAGGCCCGGGGGACGTGCAGCTTAATGTCGAAATTTGCATATCACAGTGTATTCAAATTTTTTGGAAGAGTAATGAAATTTTGGCGAAAATAATTTCTTTGGGCTAGTATTTTACTAATGCTTGGCTAAATCGAATTAATAGACAAATATATTTTCTTCTTAGAGTTTAGAAACATTATACAGAAAACTAAATTTTCCAAAAAATGTGCAGAATTTAAATTATGGTGTAACTCATTTTTAAATGTAATAAATTGTAACGTTTATCGCATGTTATAGAATTATTTATTCAAAAAAAAAACATATTAAACGAAAAGTAGAAAACAGTAAAAGCATATCTAAAAGAAATCTCTACATTTTGCTTACACTATGCAAAAGAAAATATCGTCTCACAGAATTAAATGAAAAGAAATAATAAGTTAAGCGACGGTCCCGCCAACGATATAACTGACACTTCCAAACAATTAGACGGGCCTCGTTAGCTTTATGCGAATTTTGAAGCTCATTCTAGTTTTGTACTTTATGAGTTTATAAAATGTTGACGGTAAACACAATTAAATAACTGTCTCGGGGGGCTAAAAAGAAGTGAGAAGGAGTAGGATTTTTTAAATTATTAAAGATATCTTGTGAGGCTAGTTGTAGCGCAGGGGCACAAAGTGGGACTGTAAACGCGATTAGTTGTGGATTCGATTCCCACTCTAAGAAATGAAATATATAATAATAATAATAATAATAAACTTAAAAATAATAAAAAAAAGTATAATAAGATTAACACTAAAAGTGATCTCTTCCAGGCAACCTTTGGATGTTGAAGTTTGTATAAAGGCGGGCGGTGCAGTTTAAATAATATTTACATAATTATATAATACTAAATATATATTAAGTAAATAAAATACAAATGAATAAATATATAATTATTCATCTTGATTGAGTGTAATTAATTATCATCAACTCCATAAGAAGTAGTAGATCCAATCAAAATAAACGAATCGATGGCTTCTTTGAGCCTACACCATATATAAGTATAGATTATAGACGTTTCAAGATTTCACATAATTCAACACATATTAAATTAGAAAAATTATGGTAATTCATCGTGCACGCCATGTCGCACAAAGGGTGCAGGGATAACTCGTGGGGCGTTGATGGGCCGCGCGGCTTAGAGATTTTTATTTGAAAAACTTTTTACACGCTCTACCCCGGCCCTGTCTGCGAACTAAGCAAATAACTTACTCATATACACACGGTGACTTCTAATGACGAACTGCGTGATAAATATGTAAATTTATTATTCTGGTTAATTTGGACGTTACCTATATTTTTTTAGGTTAGGCAGTGTGAACCTAGTGTAAAAAATACTCAATTCCCCATTTTTTCCCCGGATTCTGGCGACTAAGTGTGGAGAGCGGAAACTCAACGCCGTGCCGCTCTGACACTAGAGTGAAGAATATGGAAATATCAAATATTTCATTTCTCGAATGGAAATCGAACCCACAACCGCGTTTACAATCACACTTTGTGCCCTTGATCCACAACTATCCGTCCGGTGCTATGAAGTCAATTTTAAGTATAAACATTTTTATATATTTGTAGTTTTATAATATAAGTATAACATTGAAATTAGTAGTAGCTTACTTATATTTATCATAGTTACCGTACTATCGCTTTATCCGTGTGTCAAGTGCAAATAGCTAAAGCTGCGACTGTGGTGAACAAGGTTTAACTCATTTCCCGTACGATTCCAATATGTGCTCGGGGGTGAATAGAAAATCGAACTCGCCGTTTTCAATGTGGGGATTATGCACAATTACCGTCGAATTTTCATTTCACACTCCCTGATAGTTTAATTACTTTTGAAATAACTATTTCACTTTAAAAAAAGACAAAACTATTCAAAATGGCTTAAATTTTCTTGTATTGATGGAGATTAATAAAAAAAGTTTACCGTTTGTGGTATATATATATATATATATATATAAAAGTTAACACAATAATTAGAATAATATTAACAAATAATTGAGAAAATAATGGATCGTATATACAGAGTATCATGTGTCCTTACCGGTTCTACCGCTTTCATATATAAGTAGTAGTAGAAATAGTAGTAGAATTTGGTAAGTATTTAACTATAAAAATAAAGAGAAATATTGTAAAAAATATCTACCAAAAATGAACTCGTATAAAGATATTTTAGTCTACAAATAGCATATCTTGCAAAGATTTAGTTTTTCTTCATATAAATGAAAATTTTCATATGCTTCTTTCATTTCAGTTGCTGAACACGCTTTCAACAGATCTGGAAGAAATGCTCTGTGAGATTTACGATGACGAAAATCTTACCAGGTAAGTTATTACTCACTTAATAGTCGGCGATAGTTGTCGGTCGAATTACATGGATTTTTTTTAATATTTCAATATAAATAGAAGTACCTATTATAGTTTTGATATTTTAATATTTTATATTATATTGAGTATAGGCCAGTTACGGCTCAGTGGCACAAGCGAGCGATTGTAAGCGCGACAAGTTGTGGATTAAATTCCCACTCTAGGGAATTAAATATTATATTAGTATTTTACATAAATTAAAAAATATCGTATATATTTTTATGTTAAAAAGATCAATAAGACTGATAAATACAATTACTTATTGAAATAATTACAATATGAAATTACATTAAGTGATTGGTTGAATAGCGAGAGTATTAAATTACAGGAACGGCGACGCGCACCGGCGAATAACAAATTGAATTACACGCGTTTTTGAACAACTCTTGATTTTAAAGTTCTTTGATATGTTCACCCCTTGGTCATTTTGATGTTTTCTTATCTGTAATATATATATATATATATTAGTAGGTATAGATATTTAGAAATCCATCATATAGAAACAATATAACACCTAATTTAATAGATATGATGATTATTGGATGATAAACAAGTCGCTTTCCACATGAAAGCAAACAGAATCGAGTGAATTGAATATTTGGTTTCCAAAAGGAGTAAAAGTGACCCTTTGTCGTCGTCCAGACACGCGACTGTGAAGCACCACAGACACCGCACCGCACGCTTATTCAATTATTACCTATCCTGCTAATTTGTAAGGTTTCTCTTTGCTTTTAATATTTCCATTCTGTTTGGTTTTTTTTTTCAAATAAATCACATTCTGGACAAATGAAAATTTTGTTAAATTTTACAGAACTATGCAAATGTTTTATTGCTATTTAATAATAAAAATAGTAATAAAAGTCTTAATACTAGGTAGAAATTGTTAAAGTTAAATCGAAACGCCAAGTTCAATCTATATAATTATTACAGCTTTTACAAAGCTTACAAGTTTTATTAAAATAAGATAATAAACGCCTAAATAACCATTTCACAAGGACTTATAACCGAAGAGTTACCTGATTTCGTTGTATTAAAATATCAGTTTGAGCTCGTGAATACCGACATGAATCAATAGTATGAAAAGCGTCCGGCCGCACAAATCATAGCTCCCGGTTATAAAACGGACAAGCGCTGTCCGTGCCATTGCCGACACTTACACAGCCTTGTTTAGAGCTTTTACACAATACACATGTCTGATTTGCAGGTTTTAGAACTGCTAATTCTAAATATTAATATTAGTTATGAATATGAGGTATGACGTAGATATATGATACATATATATATAAGAAGGAAAAAATCTAATCTAATGTCTAATAAGCTAATGTCATGGCACAGGAATATAAGCGTGACTGTAAGGCGACGGTTGTGGGTTCGATTCCCACTTGGGACAGTGAATTATTATTTATTAATTTCAGTGAAGTTGAACAAAAAATCGACTGTTATTCCGTTTTCGAAGCCTAAGGCACAAACAACGTTTTAACTTAACCCGCTTCCTTAATTCAATATTGTATTATATCATAATTATATTACATATTTTACAAAACGTCTCTCCTAAGCGAGGATCAGGATATCTAATATTCACCAAGTAAGTAATATAATATATACCAACATATTATTTTCTCTACGACGTCGTGGCGACAATAATGCTATTTGAATGCAGATGTGCTGAAACAATATGGTGGCTCACAGTAAAAACTGACTTTATACGTCTGTCTTACATAAAATTTACCCGAAACGGAGATTTTCAAATAAAAATCTGAGTGAATCGTCTCAACACACCATCACATTATGCGCCCAATGTGAATTATCATAAACGAATAACGCAAAGGTAAAGTCTACCCTTGAATATACGCTTATATGATTCTTACTATGGATTTGCGTATTTAAATTTTATATGGAGTAGGTAGGTATTTTTATTTTTTTTTCGTCCATTTCATCTCTATTTAACTGCTATCGCGATTGGGTATGGACGACAGAAGGATTTAGGTTGATGGGTTGAATTTTATTTATTTGATAGTTGTTGTTAAGTAATTGAAAATGTTTGGAAATATTATAATTTATTTAGGCCAGTAATTGATGCCAGTCGTGGCGCAGCGGCTCATACGTGCGACTGTGAACGTGACAGGTCATTGATTCGATTCCTTCTCGAGGAAATTAAATATTTAATATTAAAATTTTCTCGTTATGGTAACGAGGCAAAGTGCCGTTTTTCCGCTACTCAATACTCCGTGCTTGCAGAGTTCGGCGGAAATTGGACAACAGAAGTGTCGTATGGAAGTGTCGAATGGTAATAGAGTGTCTTAACACAAGGTTCCAAGGTATTTCTCGAATCCGAATTATTAATATTATATTTGCATATTAAGAATTTAAAGTCCTTTGACTATAAAGTAAAAAAAAAACTGATTCAACTTCATTAGCAATAAAACAATAATCTATTAAGATATGTCTTGGAAAAGTCATTCACTTCAACTTTTCCATACACAAGTGTAGTCAAAGTGGTCCCGTCAAAAACAACAGAACACGTCCAAAACAGGAGCCCAAAGTTCAGAACAAAGCATTATGAATAATGAAATACACCCTGTATAAAGCGTTGCGCCCCGCATCGAGTACATCCAGCCTCGTACTCAAATTTTGCGGTGAAATCCTCAGTAGGGTGACGCGAGTAAAAAACGGGAACGCAAAGTGTTTTTTACGGCTTTAATACGAGTTTATTAAAATATTTAAAGCGTAACTTTAGCGCGAATTTCCCAAAAGACACTCGGAAAGATCCCCCGACCCTCCGATATGGAAGTTTCAGGGATTTCGTGTGGAAATGATAAATTAAAAGTGCTGAATAAGTGCCGTCAGCAAGAGTTGGTTTAACGAGATTTTTTTTGTGATACTTGTGAAATATATCATTTATTTTATTATCTGAGCTAAGCTTTCAGGTTCGTGTGTATTCCAGCATTCTACAGAATGATTTTAAATTGCAAAAATAAAATGTTTCCTATTTTGAGACTTCTATTTAAAAATATTTTCAAAATTATTTTTTTCTTAAGCATGTTTCAGCTTTGCGTGCTATTTTTCTCCTATAATAATATTGCCTTTCTGGTATTAATTGCTGGTATATTATGAATGGCCGAGACAATGAATTGTCGTTGGAATAGAATCGTCTAGGGTTATATATCGAGCTATTAGACGCAGACATATTATTAGTGTGAGTGCCATTTGAGACCTGTTCTAAGTATTAAATCGCTTGTAAAAGTATTATTTTACTCAACACAAAATATAATATTAACTATATAACTATATATATATATATATATATACATTATATAACTTATATAACTAAAACTAAAATAACACTACCGAGTGAGGATCGAACCGACGTACAAACATGTTTAGAGTGTCGACACGTGACAGTGTCACATTGCGTCACGGTGGTCTCTCAAATAATGTAAAATATACTGTTAATAAAACACATTTGAGTAATTATAACAGAAATATAGAAAAGAAAATGTTTCGAACGAAAACTAGGTTATTAATTAAAAACCGTACTTGTCCGAGTCAGGCTCGCCTTTGGTGAAATTCAGGTTTAGCCAGAACCCTTTCATCTGATACCTCATTTGAACTCGCAGTTTTAAAAATAATTAAATATAATTGTAATTAAAAAACTTAACAGGAATTTTATTTTGATAATGAACATCGCATGTACTCTGTATTTACAATAGCAGAACATGAATCTATTTCCATCATATTTTTTCGTTATTAAAAGCGAGCACAATGCGCGTACTCTATTGTGTTTTACCTACATTGTAGCGGAGGCCTTTTGTGGTTCTGTGCCCCGTACACACCGCCTAGGCACGCTGTGCTTTTAGTTCTTAAAACCACCCCC
>JBAIZZ010000276.1:113199-127467 GCA_037355905.1 Heliconius aoede
TGTGGAAGACAGACGATTTCTTCCTATAACATAAATGAAAAAAAAAACCATAAAGATACCCTCACAGGCCTTTCATTAAGAAAGCATTAAGAGGCGTTGCAGTTTCGATTTTTTTTGCTCTCCAGGGGAGAGTGTAGTATTAATCATTTCCAAATTAACCGGGCTAGGGTAACCGCCGGCTGCGCTAAATTAAATCGAACGACGGCATCGAATGGACAACGACCAGACCGTTTACCCTGCGTAATGGCGTCATCAAAGTCTACGGCAAAAATGTGTTGCAAATGACATCCGAAAGTCGTCATTTTGTTTCATACGTTATGGTGAAATTTTTCACTGTACCTACGTGTGATATATACTGTATTTTATATATATTTTACACATATATATATATTTCTTGATAAAACCTAATCAGCTTTGTATCTCGTAAACACAGGATAGGCAGAGGAAATCTAGTGTTAAAACACTACATTTATAATAATTTATTCCTTTGAATGGGAATCGAACTTACAATCTGACTGGCCTCAATCAAATAGTTCTTATAATTATAATACATATAGGTCGGATTGATAAAAAGAACCAAAGGAATGGATAAAAAGACCAAAGTTACATTTAAAATGCTTCGGAGTAACAGAAACGTCTTTGAAAAATTAATTGACATATTAAATAGTGTTATATTTTTCATTTAAATACAGTCACTATAAGTGGGTGGAATATTACATTCTATGAATAAAATCTTAATTATTTTATTAGTTGATAGTGTTACCGAACCAGCTGCCAGCTATTATAAAAGGCAAAAGCAACAGAACTATAACAATAACGTAAGTCTTCGCCTTCATTTGTAAACTGCCTTACTTGCTATCTGACTGCGAGTACTGTGCCAAGTTTCACTTTGAGTCCTTAAAACTGTACGCTGTTTCAATATGTTTCTTGTGTAAGTGTCTTAGGTCGAGCTAAGAATTTCTTATCAAATTTTCCACATAATACTCGTTTTATTAGATATATTCCTCATAATATCAATATCTACTAATATTTCCTTTAATTTTTTAATAATATGAAAAACGTTAATATACGTTAATAAATTGTATTTAATAAAAAATCGTATCTATTAATTCCTATAGAGAAGTAAATCAAATTGAAATTCCCGTAACAAACAGTTGTAAAGAACAAAAATAAATAAAAAATATTTACCCTTATTACTCGTTTGTAAACTGAGAGATCCATTGCTATGGGGAAAATTCCGCGGTATGTTATACTTAAGTAAATGCCAGTGTAATCCGTACTCTGAGGGAACCCTCTTCATGAAGTATGGTGTTTTTTTCCCTTCATTTTGTAAGACACGGATGCGTCTAAAAATTGTTTATGAGCTTTTGCAACAGATTGTCTTAAATACCTGTACATTTAAATTTACGAAAGTATTATTTCAATAATAATTAGTAAAGAATTTTTTTTTTGCAGTTTTACGCTGTATATAGAAGAGTGGGTATAGACATCGTAGTGTTCTACAATTCTTACATAAATTTATTTAAATGGCGGAACTCAACGCCGCGCTTGAAGTAAAACCGATCACAAATTCAAATTTTGCTTAAATATTTTTTAAATCCAGATATCAGTTGGCGTTCATTGAAAAATATATAGTTCGGTTTTTGATAATTCTTATATATATGAATTTTCTATTTAACATAATATAATTAAAAAATATAACGGAAAACGTATGCCAATTTTCCTGATAGAGAATATTTTTCGAGCTATGAACGAGTTATAAATAATTCAGCCCTATATCGAAGTACGCGCAACTTGAGGGTATTATGGGCGACCAAACTTCGGTTTCAATTTACTGAGTGCAGCGTACACTCAAATATTTTATGCTAATGTTACCCGCTATGACGTAATAAACTGAAACTCCAATTTCTTACCTTGTACCTATATTTTTGGTGAAGCATCATTAAAATAAATATTCAAGTCAGTCAAGTCCTGTTTTTATTATTTTCATTTCTGTGTTTAGGTCTCGAGGCAAAAGCGGGGTATTGAGTTGCGCCACTCAAGACATAACGAGTGTTTTGACACTAGGCTCCCTCTGCCTTCCCATGGGTAAATAGCGTGAACATGCGGGTTACAGCGTGAAGCTGAAAAAACTACAGAATTTGTGTATTAGATTTTTGTAAGTCGTACTTAGCATTTTAACTAATCAGTTTATCAAGTTAAATGTTAATTACGGCATAGTCATAATATTTTCAGTTTATTTACTCAGATTTACAACATACAATTCGAAATTTTGTTGAAAATTTCTTATATTATGTGATGTGTTAAAAAAATCTTTATTAAGTTTCAGAACTGGCTGATCAAATCCCGGACAGCCTTAACTGACACATAACTTCTAATAATCATAAATATTTGATTTTACAGGTGACGAATAGCAATAACTATTAGAGAAAGTAAGATATCAGCCGATTCAAACAGAAAGCCTCTGTCTGTGAGATAACATTAAATATCAGATTACTATCTGAAACTTTAATCGTAACCGCTGAAACTGGCCCTTATCACATAAAGAACATCGTAATGTCGAAAGTTTATCGTGAAACTATTAACGGAAGTAAGGATTTACACCATAGCTATTGGCTTAACTATAAACATATAATTAATAAGTTCTTATAATTAGATGAGTGATAAATATTTCATGATATATCAGATGCCACAATTTATACATATAGCAAGATTTTAAAAATAATGCAATATGATACTAATATATATACCCAGCTTCACGCTGTATCCCGCGCACAGCAGGGGAGGAAATATTTCAATTACAAAACTGTCATCAAAATCGGTTCAGCCAGTCGATACTTCTGATGTAACAAGCTTAAAAAAAATACAATCAAATTGATAACGTCCTCGTTTTATTTTAAAAATCAGTTAAATAATATAGAATAAAATAAATAGTAGTTGATGATAATGAATAAGGTCCAGTGTGGTGACTCCGGGCGGTCGTTAATCGCGTTTAGGGTTTGATGCATGAAACTTGTCGCTCACCAGAAAGCTTTCAGCTGTGACAAATACAAATAGATTCTGTGTAGACTCTCATAGATATTTTTGAAATGAATTCAATAGGAATGAATTTACTGTTTATTAATTAAAATTAACGATAGTATTTTTTTAATATAGAATAGAGTGTAATAGAATAGAAATATAAATCTCATAGTCTTAATTATATACTACGTCTTGTTTTCTCAACTTCACACTATATCCTGCATATAGCAGGATAGGTAGAGGAAACCTAGTGTCTACCTTGTGTTAGAAGTTAAAATATTTAAAATTTTTGAAATAAACTGATTTCAGATTTTACCACATTTTACAAATACGATTTTTTTTTATAATTACAGTATTTTATTAGCTCAAGTCCTTCAAAACTCAGTAAAGTCGTACTTTTTATGAGATTGATGATAGTTAATTTACATTGGCATCTTTATTCTAGCGTTAACAATTGTGAAGTCAATACATAGAGTTTCGACATTAGATTAGGTGTAGTGAAGTTTTAGTCGAATGGATCCCGAGCTAAGTGCACATCCCTGTTTGACAAGACCCTAACTTATTTTACTATCCTCAACTTCGATATGGAGTCCACACTTTAGCTGTGCCCTTTTAAACATTTCAAAGTTTCTTAATTGATTTTATTGTAAGAATATCTACTTTGTTAATGGATTTTAAATTGACGAATTTTTTACTATATATTTGTATATTAACAAGTTATGTTTTAAATTTATAAATATATTTTTTTAAATAATTTAAAATTTAGATGTAAAGAAAATCTCAAAACTTTAAGTGGATTGACAAGAAATAAACCCATATGTGTAGAGAGATACATAAATAAACAAAAATCATATCATATCTTAGTTTTTTAATTTCTTAATGAATTTAAGCTAACGATTCACTAAGCTACCGTTCCAATTTATCAACAAAATGTTTTGTAATGACTCATCACACTAGTGTATGGAACGGGAAAGCTCCTTTCTTAAAATAACTTTAGCGAAGGTGACGTTAAATAACATCGAGTCTGGCAGATACCGTTAGTTCCTCATAAATATAATTATCAATATAATATACAAATTTCTATTGAATACTCGCCGTGCTTCTTAGGTGCCTCGAGGCGCGGTAATTATTCACAAGGCGTTCAGACGCATCTGCGCGCTCCCACTGTAGAGATTTTTTTCGTTGTCTTTTCTCATGTTTTAAGTACAACTCGAGCTTAACTTGTTTTTTTTTAATTATTTTTGTATGAAATGGAAGTAACTCATAAATTGTGTATATTTTTATTTAAATATAAAACTTTCATAATATAAAAATGATATTTTGTCAATATAAATAGCCGATCTAGATCGATTTGTATTTTATATCTTAATTTCAGAACATTCATTTATCGTATTATCTATACTTATGATAATAATAGTATTAAAAACCATTATATGAATATACAATTTTCATTCTTGTCTATAGATAGATACTTATGAATGCCTTATCACATCACTCCATACAAACGACAGAAATAATAAAAAAATATATAAGACCAAGTGTGCGCATATATTTCTCAAAAATCGTCGACATCGCGTCGTTACGCCGTGAGGGGATTTAATTAGACAGCTACAGCCTAGTTTAATGGCACGTGAAGATAAAGACTAAAGAAAGGAAAATTTTAAAAGACTTGGGAATTTAACTTTGCATTTATATACAAAAATGATGCTGGAATAAAAATTGCGTGTATATGTAAATAATTGTTTATATTACTAGAATGATTTATTAATAACAAGTAAATTTTAAATTGTGACACTTTTTCAGTTGAATTTCACAAGAAGGCGTGTTTGTTTTCTTACCAGTCCGATGAAAATAATTATATTCATTCCCCCAAGTAAGAATCAAACCTATAATCGTTTACAGTTACACACTGATGCTACAGTACTGCACCACGACAGCCAGGAACATGTGCTACTTTTTACTATGATAAATTACGTATCACGTAATAAATTCAAATATATTTATGTATTGTTTATAATATAAAATTAAACCAAATTTTTCCTACGGTGTCAGTGCGCAAGAAAGCTTGAATATTTAATTTTATTGATCACCATACTATGCGATAGCCATATTAAACACGCATATATGCATATAATGTACAATTGTACATATTCCTAAGGCGATATATATTACAATAGTGGGTAAATGCACAGACTGTGGTCCCCCTAACCGCAGCAGACGGCTACCTATCACTGTGTTAGAGTAATTGGTTAAACATTAAACATTTGATACGCTATACGAGTATGTAATGATTAAAATTACATACATATAGTAATCATTGAATCAAACAAATTGAGAATATTATTTATATCAAAAATAGAAAAGTATTAAAATTATAATCTTTAATCGTTATATTATAAGAAAATATAGATAAAATATTATTTGAAGGTTAAAATGCAACGATCTGTGGGTTCGATCTACACTCGAGCAATTTAAATTTATATTTATTGGAAATATAAATTTAAATTTTATTGTACAGGCTAAGCGCGGCGTTGAGTTCTGCCACTCAACACACACTGCCTCCAGAATTCAGCGTAAAGTCTTAACACTAGGTTCCCTCTGTCTACACTGCTGTTTGCAGAATAAATCGTGAAGCTGATTCTGATTTATTTTATCATCTTTTATGAATGTATGAAATATTTAAACTGACCAATACTTGGCTAGGGTTGGGCGTTAGAGATGAATTTCTTATGATATAAGACGATATCATTACTTGTGCTGGTGTCACGTAACCGAAACCAGCATATAATAGGGCAAAGGGACCGTCGGCTCCATGTGGCATTTAAATCTCACTTATTAGGCTGAAGTCCATAGTCATAAAAATCTTGTAAATAACTATGGATTTTCGTTATATCACATTTTTATCATATTCATGAAGCTTGAAAATATTTTAATAAAATTATTTCATCTAATTTCATTCCCATATTTTATTTATTTAATCAAAGTTCTGTATCTTAAATCGTTTTATAATACAAATAAAACGTTAAGTCTTAACTTAACGTTTGATTAGATTTAGATTTAGCTAACTAAATTATTGTTGTTCACTTTTTGTTGTTCCATTGAATCTACTCTAAAGAATAATCTGTTCTATTTTTTTATATTCTTATATTGTATAAAACATTGTAAAGAAGTAAATCACGACAAATTTACTTCACAAGTGAGAAATAGGCGAAAGTTTAAAATATTAAAAGCGGTCGTTAATGAACGCTAGATAGGACAATAGCCAGTGATTGCACGGACGCGGGCGCTGCGGTTCTCCCCGACCGCAGCAGACAGTTTCTGTTGGAATAATTGATTAAAACTACACGTAATCGTAACTTGTAGTATTTATTACCTAACAGCGCGAGGGCGTGGATGTAATGCGACGTTTGTGGGTTCGATCCCCATTTGTGGAAATGAATTATTATTTATTATTTTTTTTATTTCTTCGCTCTGGCACTAAGGCAAAATGCCCAGTGTAAGGCCCTCTATAAATTCGGCGGAAAATGGTAAATGGAGTGTCTTAATACTAGGTTTTCTCTGCTTACCCTGCTGTGTGCTGGATACAGCGTGAAGCAGATTATTAATATTCTTTTCCTATATTTAGTTATTTTATAAAATAATGTACCTCGATGTTCATATATAGCCAATAGAACAAAATATCACGAGAAAATTTCAATTGTCCCCGGGGAGGAAATGTGAAGGAGAGGAATTTCGATTATCCCTCAAAAGAAATGTCCGCGGTATGATTCAAAGGCGATTTTTTTTTATATAGACCAGCAGAGGTTGTGGGAATTAACTTATACTTAATTCAATTTATAGCGTCTACCCTCTCCCTGTGACTGCTCCAGAGCGATAATGCAATTCGATGGAACCACTCATTGGTCCTTTACCTTTTCATTACTCGAGGCTACTAAATTTCGTTTGAAAAAAATATGCCGATACTGAAACTTTTAAACATATAAAATTTTCCGAGCTTAAAAGTGCAAACAATAAAAGGTCTTTAGTATAACAATAGAAACTCTTCGCTTTGCCTCTTGGCATCTAAAACGTCAGATGATAAATACAAAGCTGACGTTACCCCGCAAAAGTTACGGGTACTTTAGATGTCCCGCGGTGAGTGCAACCCTTCATTCTACGTGCGATTAAAAATAAAGTTACGTAAACTCTCATAATATTTTGCTTGATGAAAGGCTTTATTCGCCGAACTGTGTTTAAGGCTACTTCAGGTTTTTGTTAAGTGTTGATGCCTTTTGAGAGAGCGTTTTTGATTATTTCTGTTATGAATTGTGTTTACGATATAAGTTTTTTATTATTATATATTAAGAATAAATATGTTACACATGCTCAGCTTTTTAATATATTTAATAGCATTAAGTTAAAAAGTTGATCTATATTTTGTGGATTATTTTTGCTGACCATACCCATATGTATTGCTTAACGCTGTATCCCTTGCGACATAGGTAAAGAATGAGACACCAAACGCTACAATTTCTGCATATAGCTTTAACGTCGCCCTCTGTCATATACTCTATACATGCCCTCCGGGTGCTCTCGTGGTTTTACATGATTTTCCTCCAGTATCATCCATAATTTGCTCTCGTAGGTCAACTGAGGTCACTTTTCTAATGATACGATGATGTTTTATCTTAGTGTCAGCAGGATTTGGTCTGCGTGACCTGTCACAATCTCTTTCTCTATATTCTGTCTTTATATTTCGATTATAGTTCAGTTACTATATTGGTTCCATTGCCATAATTTTTCAGAAGCTGGGAACTGATAAATTGTTTTTGGACAAATTCTGGACATTAATCTTGCAACAGCCGATAAAAATATACTTATAAAATATATAGTCGTTTTTTAGTTAGTCGTAGTTTAATTCAACGAGAGTATGTATTATAAAGAAATATAAAAAAAACCAATGGAAGTACTCCTCTGGAAGCATAATGGAGTATAATCAGATCGCTCTCATTCATGTAAGTCGTTGAAATATGGACTTTAATATTTGAGGGAAAGATATTCGAAGTTAGACGGGGTGAGACACTTTATATGAGCGTTTTCTGTGAAAATGAAGTTGCTGATTTATAGACTTTAGAGCGTTTTAATGGAGTCTCGCCTAACAGTTTTAATAGCTTTGAATCGCTCCGAGGAAATGATGACTTGCGCCTAATAAACTTTAGTAAAAGCTCATAAGCCATAGCTTAGGTACAATACAATTTCGAAGAACACAGCTTTAATTAAGGTAAGAATTGTTTAATTATTCTTGTCGTATAATTGTTTGGAAGTTCTCATAATATAAATTTAACTTCTGTCTAATCATGGTAAAATATATATGTTTTATAGGTTTATCTATTACCAGCAATATGCACAATTTGGATATTATTTATAATACCTAGGTAATATATAGAATACAGCAATGTATGAAATATTATTAATATTATAGTCCATTACACATTTTACATAGGTAGTGAATACAATTACTGTGGATTGTATAAATTACCCGCTGTTACACATGTGTAAAATAAATAGTTCTCGAGTAACAGATAGATTGAATGAAATTTAATAAAAACAATATTTAAACATAATTTTCTTATTTAAAAATATATGTAAACGAAAGAGTAATAGATTATATATTTTACAGATTTGTTTCTGGCATGTGCATCTAATAAAAATAAATAACATTCTCAACTAGTAGATTTTCTCTAACAGTCTAACTTTTATTGAATCGACTTAGTGTACTAAGCGACACATTCCACAAACTTTTACATCCTCAAAGGATTGCTTGGTTCGAAGATTTCACGTATTAAACTTTAAGCTTTAAGCAACGAATTTATACAAACAATAAGTTGAAATATCAACGAGAACGTCTCTTTATAAATGATAACTGTACTAAATTGTATACTCCTTCGTCCGCATAATTTTCGTAACTAGAAGTTTAAAGTAAAGTTCACATTTTAACATATAGATTTTTATTTATATGCCACAATAAAAGATATTAAAATTTATTTTCTAAACCAAAAGAAATGAGAAATTTCATTTTTTTATTTTTACTTACACATTCTTAGTGCGAACAAGCCGCACAGTGGGCTCCACTATAATTGACCACATAAATCTCACGGCCGTCGAAATAAGATGTGGTTTCGTGGACGTTGCTCAAATTGTGCTTGCGTAAAACTATAGAGTATGAAAAACGAGACACGCGCGTGTATGTGACGTGAATAGTGGACGAATATATACATATAATATAAACACAGTAAAATGAATGCCCATCGAGACACTTGCAAAGGAAAGCAATAATTAATGATTCTTATAATATTCTAGTATTAGGATATTAAAAACTACAGGTTCAATTTCAAAAATATATTTTCATATAAGTTGTTATCCGATATCGTCATAAATAGGATAATTTTTCTGTCACTTTAATCATTTCTATATGAAATCCTCCCTCTGTACTCTTATGTGTAGTCGAATTACCCGCACCTATGGTTCTTAGAATGTGTTGTATATAACTCTTCATTTTGCCAGTCGATTGAAGCTGCAGCTAAAAGCCAGTACACAAAATTCTTGAACTGAAGTTTTCGAACATACTGAAGGCTAGTAAACCATTACAAATTTTGTCAAAATCGAAATCTGTACAGATTTTAACTATATTTACCTAAATTACGATTATCCTATCCTATATGGTATTATACTTGTAGCTGATCTTGTGGTTCGTGAATTATGTCTCAATATCGCGCGACCCCTGCCACCTGCCACCTGGCACCTGCACGGACTCCTTTTATCACGCTATTGATTCATTGTTAATGGAGCTGGCACGCGACGCTCGTATGATTTGTTGTTGTTTTTTTTGTATATAGCAATATTGGTTGTACTTTAAATATATTCTTAATATTTAGAGGATGTTTGTTTTAGTAAAAAAATCTTAAATTGTATTTTAAGTAATATTTAGTATTTCCATTTCTTCGCTCTGGTTTCCAGGCAAAGCTCGACACTAGTTTCCACCACTCTTATCTCAGCACCAGGTTCCCTCTGTCTACAGCTTGAAGCTAAAGCTTCACCAAATATATTTTAAATGCAACAAATATGCAGTGCCCCATATTCATCTCCATTATAATTTCCCGAAAATCCCCTTTACAGCATCATGTTAAATTTTCTACAACAATTCTCGCCTGCTTATTTCGGACACCGCTTTTTACCTAGATATCTAAAATATCTAAATTTCTGTTCATAACTCAAACGATAGAGTAAGAGCTTTAACATTAACTAGTAGCTTAAAAATATTTATAGTCCATCGATTAAATTATAAATATTAATTAATTCATCCGATACTGGTTCAATCGATGTCTTTACAGGTTGGTATTTAAATAAGCCATGTTAACCCATTACTATTCTATGCGCTCCCGGATCCGTGCGGCCAGTTTATTTGATCTAGCTGTACCGCTGCGTGTTTGTTTGTGGCACGTGATCTGCTTAACTTTGTATACGTTTTTCGTTCCTTATGAATCCTTTGCTTTTTTATAAATTGTTAAGTGGTATGTGCTGTACAACAGCAGTCTTTTAATTTATTTCGTTTTGAATAATAATGCTTATCGAAATCTCCATATTTATTTTATGATTTTTTATGAATAAATAATTTATTTTTATTAACATTTATTAAAAGTTGGGAGAACCTAATATTTTTTTATATACTACATGTATATCTAGTACATAACAATTTTGTTTTGATAGTATTATTATAGCGAATTAGGGACTTTACTCCCTTTGTAAGCTTAGAGGAACGAGATATAGAGCGAGTTGTAATATTTTCGTGAACATTTTTTTTTTTTTTTTTTTTTTTTATGGGAGAGGACAAGGCAAACGAGCGTTCGGGTCACCTGATGGTAAGTGATCACCGCCGCCCACGACCCCATGCAACACCAGAGGAGCCACAGGCGCGTTGCCAGCCTTTAAGGTGGAGATGAAGGGCACCGGGGCCCGGCATTACCTAATGCGAAACGCAGTGGGCCAGGGCCACTACTTCACGCCGGTTTAAGATGCCGGGGGTGGTATTAAATCCGGTCGAGTCTGCCCATGCGTGTTGCCATTACTGGCGACGTGACTCTTCCACACGTACTTTAGTCGCCTCTTACGACACCGACAGTACCAGGGTGATCCTATTCTAAGCCGGGACCACACGGCTGACTTCACCAGAGCGAAGAAATGAAAACATAAATAAATATTTTCTTTCCTCGAGTGGGAATCGAACCCGCAACCAGTCGATTGTGCAGCACAATTTGTACCACTGCGCCACGACCAGCCTCACATACTGTACCTTAAATAGCTTAATATAAATATATTCATATAATTTAAATATGACTAGCTAGTGTGGAACTTGAAGTTCGAACATAGCGAGTAGGCGGTGTTAGTCAATACTAAAATTAAACGTTACATAACGTTTGTCTACTTATAATATTATTTTTATGCAATCAATATGATATTATTATATATAGTAATATACATAAATTCTAAGCAGTTTTATTGATGATACTTTTAATTCCGGAAAAGTTCAAAAGTACGCATACGCCTCACGCTACAACTACAACATAGGGAGTGTTAAATATAAGTACAGTGTGCTCCCATTGAGACATTTGCGGTTTTTATCAAATTCTAGCAGACATTACATGTTGAGTAGCAGAACTCAAAACCGCGCTTGGCCTCGTGACCAAAGCGAGTAAATTACAATATTAAATATGTCATTTCCTCGAGTACTACTAGCTTGGAATCACAGACAGCCCAAATAGTTTACATTATTTTGTTTCTTTTTTCTAGCCTCACGCTGTATCCCATAAATGCAAGGTGGAAATTTAGTCCTATTAATCTCAATTTCTCACTTGTCTTTCATTTTTCGAGACATTTCGTGTTAAGTAACCGAACCCAACGTCTTGTTTTTCGAGAGCACGACAATGTTAATAATTAGTTTCCACGAGTGAGAATCGAACCCACACCCGTCGCATTTGCAGACGCAAATCAAAATTTCGCAATTTATACCTATGCGTAGTTAGAATCTACACGTATAGTTAAGCGCCTACACGGCAACAGAAATATTAACTAAGTTCGCTTATTTCAAAACTCAATACAGCTGAATGTTCATACCGTTCATAAACTTTAGTACTGACATAAGTGGTTAATATATCCAATGTTGAAATTATACTTAGGGCGTTATATTTGAGAGTTCTGAGCAGAACTCAAAGGGTTCTCATTTAATTTAATTAGTGACTTCGCCAACTGCACGAGGCCACAGTGTAAACTAGCTGTGTCATCTTACTATTTGTTCTCTTAATTAATTAAAACAGCAAAGTTTCAAGGGACGTCTCTATTACAGCGACGGCTGTTATTAGATTAGTAACTTCTACTAGGGCCGTTCGTGTACAAGTGTATGACACGCAATGGCACCAGAATTCGCTGAAAAAGGGGAACAGAGTGTTTCAACACAATGTTCACGCTGTATCCCTCAGCTGCATGAGGGATACAGCGTGAAGCTGATTTAATTTCTACTGGTTTAGTGACTACAGATATATTATATGTACCTTAATGTTATTGACAAAGAAAAATAAATAAAAGGAGGATTTTATAGAGTACACAGAAAATTTTATGTCATTCATCTGAACGTAATAATATGGGCAGAAAAAAAATTCATCATGGTAGAGCTAAGAAAATTCTGATAGAACTTTAAGTTTGTTAATTCTAATCTTATTATTATTTATATTTATGGTCTGGTATTACTATGATCTGTTGGGAAAAGCAAGGCCTTTTGATTGAGGCCTTCCACATGTGTATGTGGCAGGCCTCATATATGGCTGACTAACCATTTTCTCACTGCCTATTAAGTAAGAGTCGAATAATAAAATTCGAGTCTAATTAATAAAACAGATTTTTTTCTTTCAATACACATATAAACTTACAATTTTTTTGAATTCTGACATCTAATCTGCTTTCTAATCTATTCTCTGCTATTTTTCCTTTCTAAACATTTTTATTTTATTTTTAATTTTCCTTATCACTCTTAAACAAAATTTATGTGCGGGATCTCCTTCACGGATCATTACTCTAACTTTGTTGCGATTAAGATTTACAACGCCAAACCCTAAATAACTTAAATAGTTCGAAAGCCTTACTTACCCCAGGCCGGTCAACATACATAACCTTTTACTTTTAGTTTCATTAGGATAATTGTAAAAGTTACTTAACTATGTATGTAATATATGGACGCTGATAAAAAAATTAAATGAAATTATGAAAAATCATACTTATTTTTAACTATTTATCACAACCTGTCATATGAACGTTATTTATTTGGACCAAAACTAAGAGCCCGGCGATAAAAAACAAAAGTGGGAAAAGGAGTGTCTTGATTCTTGTCATCCTCTACCTATCCTGCTATGTGCAGGATACAGCGTGAAGCTTAAACTAAGTTAAATATCTTTTATAACATATACGCAACAAATATAGACTGTTCCATATTCATATCCATTATAATGCCATATGCAGTCTATTTCTCCGAAAATCCCCTTTACGACATCATGGATATCTTTTCACCGATGGAATTCTATAAAACAGGATTCAAGGATAAAATAGAAGTACGATTTTTCGAAAAGGATTCTCTCCTAGGAATCCTTTAGAAATATAGAAGGCGAGCCTTATGCTTTTTATATGCTATCATTATATCGAGTATGTACATATGTATATTGTTTGTAATAGATTGTATAGTCTAATGTGTGGTATAATCAAATATTAAAATGAAATGAACTTCATGGTGTAACCGGTACACAGCAAGGTAGACAGAGGGAGCCTAGTGTTAAGATACTCCGTTTTCCACTTTTATAAATAAATATAATATAATACAATGAAATATAAACTTCATCTTCACACTGTATCCCGGACACAGCAGGGTAGGCAGAGGAAACCTAGTGTTAAGACACTCCAATCCCCACTTTCCGCTGATTTCTGGAGGCATTGCGTGTTGAGTGGCAGAACTCAACGCCACCCTTTGCCTGGAAACCAGAGCGAAGAAATGGAAATATAAACGTAAATAAATATTTCATTGAAGCTGATAAACTGAATGTAAATGTTTTTAATTTGTAATCTCATTTCCATATTAATTTTTTGTGTCAATATATGTACATATATTCTGAACAGATTTAGCGAGATGTCATCAAAATTTGTAATAACAGCGCGCCGTGAGCACCTCCA
>JBAIZZ010000277.1:7360-41013 GCA_037355905.1 Heliconius aoede
GAGATGTCATCAAAATTTGTAATAACAGCGCGCCGTGAGCACCTCCAGCCCTCGTCGTATTGTCGTCGACAACAATATGATATATTATCTCCGCCAAAAGTACACATACAATTACGTATTTATATATATATATATATATATATATATATATGTATGTATGTATGTATGAATGGATTTTGTAATTACGTAAGCCTTAGAGAGGTTTTCAATTACACAGACGAGGAAGAGGCGGGACGAATTTATCTGACACAGCGAAAGATTTGTCAGACAAAGTATTGGTACATCACGGATTGTTAGTTATAAAAATTTACCATTATATCGTTTTATTTGTAATAGATATTGTTTAGTTAGAGCTTAGTGTAAACTTTTACAAAAATTACATTAAAGAGACAAAACAAATATATTACATATTATAACTAACAGTATTTTAACTTGTTTTTATTTGTATAGAGATTAGATTGTCAAATTTTACTATTATTTTCTACTTTGCTTTTTTATTTTTTTAATCTCTGGTCTATAATAAATTAAAATTAATTACTTTTCTTTATAATTAGTACGTAAAATGAATAAATACGTAGTAAAAATAATAGCAGCTTCCTTATTGTGATTATATATCGTTTTTTATTAAGCTTAGTAAGCTTACAGAGTATTTCAGATCTAAAACAATAAATAGTACCGACGTACTTTACAAATTTAGTTACCCCGAAATCCAAAGTATGACTTATTCATACTTGGAATACATTCTAGGGTTGTCGAATGAATAAATTTAATGAATATTTAAATATTTTATTCAATAGAATGGGTCAGTTATATTAAAAAAAATAAAAAGTAAATAAAACTATATTTTTCTCTTTACACATCTGTGTCTAATTCCGTGTCTAATTTATTAGCAGTTTTACAGTATTCTGAAACCTTGTGACATCAGCCTATTCTCTATTAATTGCCAATATTCATATTTAGAGGAAATACACCTGTCTATACCTATCTATAGTGGCATTTTTCTATAATTCTGTTGTTTTAAATTTCAAACAATCAAATCAAATCTCAATTCTCTTTTCGTGTCACAATTCTTCTGCTTTGTTACAAAATCTTCCATAAAATAAAATTCTGAGATTGTGCAAACCCTATGACAGAAAATGTAGTCCGTCAAGTGTCCAAGCGGATCGGCGAGGAAATTAATCACGTCGAGGGAGTGCGCCGTTCAGATTTTATTGCTCTTGACTATCATTTACTTGAGTTAAATTCATAGTATACTGTTGGACTTTTCACATTGTGACTTAAAAGAATACCAAAACAAGGTTTTTTTTGAAGATAAAACATGAAGGCCAGTCGTGGTGCAGACCCCTGTACCCACACGCCACTTGTGACTCTATGACAATGTACATTTTTACCCACATCTTTAAATATTATGTGTCGTAGGTACAAATATCGACAATAAATAATATATTAAAACGTAACGTGCTTCAATCGATTAAGAAATTGTCATAATTTTTGGACAGTATGTTTTTATTATTTACTTTATTTGATAGAACTTCATATGTTCATTTTCATTATATTTAGTTTATAATTTCCACATGTGTTTTCGTCATTACTCAAGGGAGCCTTCTGTATCGAGCCTGAATAAAGATGAAGGGGATTATTTATGGAGCTAACTTGGGCTATTTGTTATTTATGTAACACATTAGTTTCATGTTTCTACAATATTAATTATATTTTTGTATTCAATCTGGTGAAGGATTTTACTCTCTCTTTCTCTCTCTCTCTCACACACACATATAATTTTATTTTTATAACTATAAACATTTTGACTATGTAGGGCTTAATTTACATAATAGATTTTTCATATGAAATAATCTAGGTATCTACTCTGGAGTAATTAGACATTTATATCAAAACAAATATAATATATGGATATATTTTATTATTAAATAAGTATAATTTATAGAGAAATCTATGAACCATATTACGAATGAATCGTCAACCCTTAACTATAATGTCCATAAAATATTCTTTCACAGTTTGGTCAAAAAAATCGACCATTTCATGAAGCAGTCGCGCTTTTAGCTTGTGTGGATCATTCACATCATGATTTAATAAATAACTAAGCATTCATGATATGATCGATATCATAAAGTCGTCAATTCTGTGTTATGGCCACGACGTTCGACTGTATTGATATATTTAGCTTGAAATATCAATATTCAAAAACGAACAATTAATTACTTCGTGTCCTCCCCTCGTGTCTACCATTTGAATAGAAACAATAGTCATACAATTTGTATTGAAAACAGTACGATAATATATTATAATACCCTACGACGGGGATGAGTGTGCGTTATCAGTGATATGTTAATAATTAAGTGCTAAAATTTCATATATTTAACCCGCTAATATGTACAGACGAACGGTAATGACGGATGTAATAGTAGATATCGTTAAAATATAATATGAATGTGGATTAATCGGAACATGTATGTAAATACTTTCTAATACAGATATACTAAACTCAATTTTTTCACGATCAAGTCGGTTTTAATAAATGCCCCGTCCCGAGACCCTCAGGAAAAAAGACATTTACTACATTCTTGTTAATACCCCTATACCCCATGTTAAGTTATTAAAAAAATAAAATGAATATATATAAGTTTCTAATACAGATGTAAGTATTTTTGATATATTAACCTATAATAATCTAAAAATTAAAAAATGTATACAAATAAATTAAGGAAAAGTATCGAAAGAGTTCGATCTCCACTCGAGGAAGTGAAATATTTATTTAAAGTTTTATATTTATTTCTTCGTTCTGGTGTCTAGGCAAAAGCGCGGCGTTGACTTCCACCATTCAACACGCGATGCCTCCAGAATCCAGCGGAAAATGGTAACGGAGTGTCTTAACACTTGGTTCCCTCTGCTTACCCTGCTGTGTGCGGGATACAGCTGACTTATTTTACTTAATTAAAAAATATGATAAGGTATAGAGTAATTTTATGTTATTATTGCCAGCTCTATTGTATTGTTAATATTTGTATAATTCATATTTTTTAACGAGTATTAACTATACGTGTATTGTACTCGTTGAAAAATATGACTTATAGAAATACTAGTATATTATGTACATATATCTATAATACTAACTATGAAAAGTGAAGATGTTTCTAGTTGTTTGTTTATATTTTAGAGCTATGTGTGTCGGAAGCTTTTAGTTTCTTTTAGTTTACTTTTTAATACATTACACAAATCATTATGCGTAATTCATTTCTAAAATGGCATTTGCTCTATTAAGTATTATATACACTGATTAAAGAATAACATCGGTAAACATTTGAGATAAAAACTAAACAAATATAAATGACTGACTGACATTACATACACATCCTCTAAGTTACATACCTCAGCGGTCAGTTTCCTAGTTAACTACAGTGATGATAGCAGCTTTAGAATGTTACAAACAAACCTTCAATTCTAACAGTGTTCTTTATATAATCTTGTTGTATCAGTTGGAAAGGTTAATGTGCAATTTATCTGTCATATGAAATTATTATATGTACTATTAAATATTAATTATTTATAAATACTATGAAATCTTTAATATTTATATAGTTATAAAAAACGTAAACGTAAACGTGATAACCTCCTCCATTTTTAAATCGACATTCATTGATCATTCAGTTTTTAAATAACTATTTATTTCACATCATTCAACGTTGTTTTGGCCTCTGACCGACCGACTGGTGAAAAATAGATTACATCGAAACTATTCAGAATATACTTTGACCTAGACTTTCACACAGTCTTTCTCGAGAAATAAAATATTCAACACAAAAAAAAAATCGCATCGATAATTCTTGCGATTAGCGCGCTCAACCAAACAAAATTTTTAACTTTATTATAAGGTATATAAGTAGGTATATATACTGATAAATAATAATATATATTTACAAAATTATATTTCAGCCGTGTGGTCCCGGCTTAGAATAGGATCACCCTGGTACTGTCGGTGTCGTAAGAGGCGACTAAAGTACGTGTGGAAGAGTCACGTCGCCAGTAATGGCAACACGCATGGGCAGACTCGACCGGATTTAATACCACCCCCGGCATTTTAAACCGGCGTGAAGTAGTGGCCCATGCCACTGCGTTTCGCATTAGGTAATGCCGGGCCCCGGTGCCCTTCATCTCCACCTTAAAGACTGGCAACGCACCTGTGGCTCCTCTGGTGTTGCATGAAGTCGTGGGCGGCGGTGATCACTTACCATCAGGTGACCCGAACGCTCGTTTGCCTTGTCCTCTCACATAAAAAAAAAAAAAAGAATTAAACGTTGACAAATATAAGTATATATACTAATATAGTGTTTTGTTTGTTTGAAGCATTTATATATTACTTGTTGCAGTAGTATACATATTTCTAATCCCATTACAGGGTTTTAGCGATTTTACGCTTCGCTTCGCCGATGCTAAATTAATTAAGAATATTGTGCAGTGCGAATAATTGTACAGATAAGCCATTTTAATGGCGACACGTTCTGTATGAAAATATAATTAGTGCGAAATTTAGGTGTAGATATATATTTAGTTTTCATATTATTAATTATGTAATATAATTAATTTATTAAAGTTTGTTTCAATTTCTAGTATACATTATATGTTTATATAAAACAAAACATAAGTTTTTTTTTATAAAAAAAAACCAAAGTAAATTGGTAAATATAAATGATTAAATAAAAAAAAATATTAAACAATTCGTTAAAATTTACAAATTTTATGTATCAAAACAGACATAACTTAATTAAAGTCCTTAAGCTTGTCTGTAACATTCTAAAGACTTAAAAGCATCTCGCTTGTGAAGTGAAGAGCGGTGTTGTTATTAATTATGCAGCATCATTGAAAGACTAATGCTGCAATATGTATTCATAGCCGCCTTCATTTGTCGGGTTCCCGAAGGTGCCAGGTGGAATGGATACAAATTTTAGCATCCTTGCAGAAGCTAAGGAGCTATTCTCTTGATGATAACATAAATTAAAATGAAGAATTTAGTTCTAGTATTTTATTTGGATCTCGAGTAATGTATTTGCTGTTTAATAAATATTAGATATTATATATTCTGTGTACCTTAATTTATTTTACAATCGTATTAAATACGAGGCTAATTGAAACTATTGCAAACGAGTGCGAGTTCAAATATCATCCATCAAGTCATGTCACAGGTAGGGATCAACGGAGGTGAGAGTAGTGATCTATGTTGTGTAATAAATTCGTAAAATTAGGTAACTACGAGTCGGACTCGCCCAACGAGGGTTCTGTATATTGCTTGATAAACTTAAGTTTGGGGGCGTTTGCACTCATTTCGTATGAAATGAACTAAAAATATATAGTTTGTAAGTTTTTTTACGAAATTGAAATGAAAATTATTTATAAATTTTTGTTTGTATTATAAGTTCGTTCTGTTCGTGCCAAATGTCATAAGTGGTAGGTTCACGGAGGTATTCTACAGGTTTTGATTACGCGGCGCATTTCACACAAAATGGAGTGAAAACAATGTATAAATAAATGCTCGTATTTTATGATTTTATGTTGATTTTGAAGCTTGATTTTTTCTGTGCTCTAAGGGCCCGCAGATTTGTATGTTTTATAATAATTTTACTTTGACACCTCCACGCGATCTTAACAGACTGACAACAAAGTCATCTTATAAAAGATCCATATTTTTCTTTAAAGGTACAGAACCCTAAAAACAACTTGGAATAACAAACAGCTTGGACTTAATGAACCATCACGAAAAAGCTTAAAAAGCCAAATGTTCTATAAAAGACTAATACGTGATAATAAAATACCATAACGGCGATATTTTTACTTTCGTTCGTAAGTTAGCAACCTATTCTGTGTAATGGCCGGCTCGTATCATTTCGACCTTTTTTGCTCTACGACTCGCGCACGCCTATAAAAGGATATGTCCAGATAACATTATATGTTCTCATAATACATTCTCATCCCTTTGAAAAGGAAAGTTGTATATCGTTTTTTTTTTTTTTTGAGATCGGTGCCCTTTTAAGGATGTTCAGTTTTATTGCAGAATCCGAGGGGCATTGACTACCGTCAAAGGGTTACGCCGCCATAGTGTGTTTTTTTGTGAATATGTCCTAAAAAGTATCGTTTCTATTATTATGCAGGTCTATTTTGCACTTTTCCTCTCCTCATATTGATTTATTATCTACACAAAAAGTATATTGACCACCTAATGCAATGAACACTGATTTTATTTTATTTTTAATGAGGTTTTTGGACTACAATTTTTTCTAAAACCGAAAATTCTCTGTGGATCTGGATTGATTGAAATGTATATAATAAGTAAACTCAGCTCTACAGTATAATTTTTTTGGACTAAATGGATGTTAAACTACACAATACCGTTATTTCTAATTGTTGACACTGATAAAAGTTTTCCTTATAAAATTTCGTACATGACAGTTTAAAAAGAATGTGTTCCAATTCCAAATTTGATACTGATCCAAGTTTTATAACTCTACCATTACTCTGAATTGCGACCTTGATTGCTTGTGCTTAGATCATTGTTTTTACAGCTTTTGGTAGTTTATTTTTATTTAAAAATATTTGTAAAACTTGTTACTTATTACTATATATAAAGTAATTATTAATAACTTGGAGTCGGTAAAAAGGAAAGTACACTACGATCGATCTAGATTGTTTGTAAGAAAGGCCGTCCACCTTTTACTGTTATCCAAATAATTAATTAAAACATCCGTAATAAGAATTCTAAAATGCGTTTGGTTCAAATGAAACTCGTCCTGCAGGGCGCGTGCGCACGCTTAAGTCAGTGCGCCGGCGCCGACGTTTCCGATCGGACGATTGGTTAGCGCGATTCGAGATTGCGAAATCGCAAACTTATACATATACGTCTTCAAGTTTAGTGCCATAAAGTGAACAGCCTGTACAAGTGTAGCTTTTTTAAGCATTCGACCCAAATAAAGACGAGAAATTTTGGAAAGTGCAACTGTCGGTACAATACTGTCCTTTAACTTGATATGGTAAATGTTAGAGATTTGAGCTCCGTACTTCTGGTACAGTTCATTGGCACAATTTCCTTTTTATTTGTGAAAAACGACGTGATAGAAGTATTGGTAGGAATGACTAGAACATGATTCAGTTCTAACTTGTCGAACAACAGATGACCTAATCAACACCCACTGATGGTCCTTGTAACTTCATTATTTCCTAATAATTTTCTAGTTTGACTTATTATATATATATATGTAACATTTGTATTTATATTTTATGAATCATAGTAGATAATATTATAATATAATTATTTATGACGAGTCCATAGAGTATTTTAAAACATATTTAACTACGATAAGTAGTATATAAAATAAGTATTCGCGTTTATGCTTCTGTACAAGTGTAACTGTACGGCTATAACATTCTTTGGCTTTGGGCCATAACGTTCAATGTTGTTGATCGTTGTCATAATACTGCATACGTACCTTCTATGATCTAAGTAGCCATTCACAATTTAAATTTAACCTTTTGTTAGGTATATTTGTATAAAACCATTAATATTTGTATATACCTAGAAACTTGTATATAAATATAATGAGGTCCTCTTGTGGCGCTAGGGTATAAGTGGGCGGCTGTAACGCGACGACTGTGGGTTCAGTTTCCACTTCCACATCAAATATTTAATATTTTAATTTTTTCGCTGTATTGAGGCAAAAGCTCGACGTGGAGTTCCGCTACCCTGCTGTAAACGGCGTGGGAATGAAAAAAAAATTATAGAGACGAAATTCCAAATCTATAAAGTAACAATTATGCATTTAACTATTACATATGTCTTCCATGTTTTGCGCGATCAGCAGAAAGCTTCTGTTAACAAATCACATCACTTTCACCTTGTAAATAATTACATAATAATAAAAAAAATACCATTTCAGTAAATACAAGAAAATATATTCCATTATTATATTATTAACCTTCAAATAAGCCCTAATATTTCAAATTATTATTAATCTATTTCGTTACAACAAAAAGCAAATGTAAAGCACTTTATATTGGACACCAAAATCTATTATTACAAGCAGAGCTGACACGCCATTACGGTGTTTTATCGCTGGAATACTATCTGTATATATACTATTTACAAGTGTCAGCATTTCGTGTAACTTGGACACCTAATGTACTGTACTGATTAACTTATCATATTTATATTATATGTATTTCATCACATTGAAAAATACGGTATATATTTGCTTATTTATTTTATTATTTAAAATATTTAAAAAAGAACAATAAGAAATATTTCTATGTTTCCCACTGAAAATAATTATTTACTAATAATAACTTATAAAAGAAACTATATACGTGACATATTAATGAAAATATTTCAAATTGCATTCATTGATTGATAGCTTTAGTTTTATAATTAAAAGCGTTATAGAATAATTAATATTTGATGTTCGTAACATTAATTAAAATCTAAACCGCCAGTAGCATTAATAATAATTTAAAAAAAAAACATTTTTAACACATATATCATATAAGGTAATTCTCGTTGCCTACAAACTTCGAGCTTTAAGATGAGCTATGACCTAAGCATAAATTGTCATCATTTGTAATCGATGTTGCCGTTTAAGGCAGTCAACAAATACCAGTATGAAACAGACTTCACCATATATGTGAGTGGCAAGAGTCAGTTCCTGCATATTTATATAATTTGCCCTCGAACTTGAGGCCTACTACTCATGTCAATTACAGAAAATTAATTCACCTTATAATTGTATAAAGTAGCTATTTTATGTTAAATGTGATTGTATTATTGTAATATTGCACATTCCACACGCTCGCCCATAAAATGAATATAATATGGCAACATTTCATAACAAAAATGACCGGCAATTAAGTGAGAACGATCTCTGAAAGGCGCTCGTCTGAACATATTTGTCGTTTATAAATGATATTCGCAAAGGAAGTCCCGCAATTATTCGAGGCAGATCCGAGATAAACCAATCCGTTAGGGGTAAACGATCCATGTCTACTATGCTTCAACAAATTTATGGTACATTTTTAAATATGTTTTTGGCGTATTGTGCATTTTAGAGAAGTTATAAGACAAAAATTTATATTTTAAACTAAATAAATATTTTAAGTTTATTTTTTAGTTATTAAATATTTTTAGGAAATTTTTACTAATAATAATCTTGTAATAGGAAGAAAATATTGTTTGTACTTGTTTCAAAGTTATATAATAATATATTCTTATTTAAAATAAGTCTATCCACATCTAAATCTAATTATTAATGACATTTAAACAACGAAGATGCATTCATTAGAATTTTATCTGAAAAAAAGTTGTAACATGACACGTTTGATTAAGCACTATAAACAAAAATCTAAGACTCGGCACGGCTTCAATCTGTACATATAATTTTAGTTATTGCCTTTTGAGTGGTAGGTCGAAACAGCACTATGTAATTGTGATAGAACAGAATGACCATAGCCATGAAGTTTATACAAGGCATGGTGGTGGCAATGGCTACGCTATAAGATCTATTACAGTAGATATTTCCACTGTAGTTTATTTTCAGGATTAATGCGTAGTGGTCAACGACACCCGTTGTCGACGTTAAATGTACTAGAATTGAACAATACGTTTGTATAATTATATTATACTTTACATTTACTATTAAATTTAATCATAATATTTGTGTTATATATATATATATATTTATATAGCCGCTATATATTTATGCTACGTGGGTTATTTACTATAATCAAATAATCACAGGACTTCTCATAGTATCATCAGCGTCGATGCAGGAAACTAAATATTGGACATCTCACGTTATTATAGTTATATTGGTACTAAGTGCATGTTGTTCGTGTATTAGATAGGACGTTGCGTGTGGGAGTGCAGCATAATTTACTATATCCGTTGTTGGGAAGGGTATGATGGTGGTGGTCACTACGCCGTGACGTTCCAGCGCATTTCGTGTAATGTCGTGTGGCTGTTGACGCTTAAAAAAAGTGCAGTCACATTTATATTATTTTAGGCTTCCCTTTGCCAGTTTTACATTGTATTAATTGTGTTTTTTTTTTTGAAAAAAAAAATATAACACTCAGTGCATTCGTGGTATTTTAACTAAAACTATCTAAGATATACATAATATGTACATTTTGTGAAAGTAAATCAGTGAAGTGGACATTTTTTTAACAATTTCATCTATAAATGTAATAAAATGCTGATAACAAAGTATACGGCGATACTTCTTGAAAGCGCTAGAAATGTAGAATCCAGGAATGCTGTAAGACCTGGACTAGGCATTGGTGACGTCGCAGATTGGTCTCCTTCAGTGGACAGCACTCCGCGTAGACGTCGGCAATGGAGACGACGACACGCAGCTCACAGGTTTGTATCACTCGAAATTATTTAAATTACTGAAAATATGAATATAATAACTTTGATGCCGTCGTGGTGCAGGGATACAAGGGTAGGACTGTTATCACGACAGTTGTACGTTCAAATTCATCCCCCCAAGTGGGGGGGTTTCATTTCCTTGCTGTAGTAACGAGGAAAGGTGCAACGTTTACTTTCGCCTCTCAAAGTCTCAATACGCAACTGCCTAAGAATTTGACGATCCGTTTCCCGGAAGTGTCTTAGTAACGAACGAGCTTTCCATTGCCTATCCTGATATCTACCGAATACAGCGTAAAGCTAAAAAAAAGCTTTCATATTAAAGTGCGATCGGTTGATAAATTATAGTAAAATATATTATTAACCGTTTTTTTTTATATTGAATCGTAATTTTAGCCGTACATGATTATACAACACATAAGGGCTACGTCCACTATTACATAACACGATACATAATTAATAATAGCTTATATTATATTGCAATATCTAATTTGCTGAGCCGAGATCGTGACCGCAGCAGGTGTCGAAATTAACAAATCGATTGCCGTGTTCTCCACTGACGACAAGATAAATGTTCGACACATGATTAACTTATGCTAGTTAGGTATTTAATGTATGCCACAAATCATATTTGATTTATATAAATAATATAAAATAGGTAATTGCCAGTTGTATTAAAATTTTCTTTTCTTCGCTTCGCTCTAATGTCGGGGCAATTGTGTGGTGTTAAGTTACGCCACTCACCATGCGCAGTTCGTCTTCAGAGTTCTGCGGAAAATGGGGAACGCAGTGTCTTAATACTAGATATTTTCTCTGCCTAGACTACTGTGTACGGGATATAGCGTGACACTAGAAATATTTTGCGGTGTTGAATTCCGCCACTGAACACGCAGTGCCTCCAGACTTCGTCATGAGGTTAACACTAGGCAAAGGCCTATCTTGTGTTGTACGCTATACAATGTTACTATTATTATAGAATGTTAGTATAGAAACAGAAATTATGAACATTGACATACTTTTCAAATTGCACTTTTAGTGCAATTGTCGACTGTAAAACGCTTTAATGACATTCGTTCGTATCACCGAGCTTCGGAACAAAGCGACCGACATACATGACCGTCTAGCCGTTACAATAAACATTTTTCTATTGTCTTCTTGCTCGCATTTGAATAAACTAGTGTACATTAGAAATTCATCGAATGCGTCGATGCAGCTTAAGGAGCAAGCGACGTCGAAACGTGTACGCGGGGCGCATTTTTTATTTGTATCAGTTGTTAGGTTCACTAGATAAAAAAAAATTGCATTACAGTTACTGTGTTGTTAAGATTCATTGTAAATATGGTAAAATAACTGTAGAAGACGTTATATATCGGTTCTGGAACTGGGTAAGTCGTATTTCTCTACGTAGAGCATCTAATCCGTCTGATTGCTTTAGTATGTTGATAGGTAGAATAGATGTAATATATGATTTTGTCTTGTTATGTATTATTATATCTTATTTTTATATCCGAGTGCGAAATTAATAGTGTCTATTGTAATTATATTATAGTTTTCTATTAGTGGCCGCCTGCAACTAAGTTTGCGTGGACTTTACTACCATTTCTATAGTACTTTCATTTACGGTTCGGTTTATTCGGTATAAATGGAACAATTTGATTGGCGGAACTCAACGCCGCGCTATATGCGGGAAAAAAAAAATTAACTATTATCGTTCTCTTGAAAGGTAATCGAAATTATGACCATCACACTTTCAGGCAATTGTTATTCCATTGATCCATTATATCCATCCAATTTCCTAAATTTCATTCGTCAAATGTTGCAAATCTTTAATTTTTATTACGTCAATACAAAGTTATTATCACGTTTAATAGCCTTGTTAAGGCAACCGTTGGTTATTTCTTATAGTTCTGCTGGAGTTCCGGTTGCCAAATCAATTATAGCCCAGCTATTTTAAAAAAAATATTTGAATCTGTTGAGTCGTTTTGAAGATTATCTGTGAGATTCATAAGAGAGAGACAAACACACAAACAGACCGATATATAACGTTTTGAATAAAATATTTAAGGTAAGTATTACTTTTATATCACTTTAATAGATAATTATATAATGTTAACTGCAATCCTGTTGATAATAATAATTTATTTTTGCTCCACACAGTATCTCTTTATTCCATACTTGTGCGGTCGCTCATATAGTAATGTTGATAATAACTTGAGACTAGTACCTATATTTAGTTATGAGTTCAATACTATCGCCTAACGATTAATTTACCTGCAGGTCGTGCATGGTTCATTAAACCTATTATCACGTAATCTAGATTGTTATCACTGCTGATATAACGATAGTGGCATCACATTCCATAACAACGTTAACGATATTTTACAATATGAATATTTGTAACGGAATTATTACGTACTTTAGTTTATATTTTTATTACGATTGAATTGAATGTATAAAAGTATATAACAGTTTTAATTCGATTTACACATAGATTGATGTAATAGTTCATTACATTTTATATATAATATACATTTAATATATATTAAAGTATATCTATAATTGTATATATAAAATAATTAATAGGAATTATCACTTTCAATTCGCAAGAATATCGATTGCCCATAGGTGGTGAAGGCACACGTATAAGGTTAACAAGGAAGTCAGAGATAACCATAATTAACCATTGTACGGAACCTCGAGATAAATTTGTGTTAGACTCTACAGTCGCCAAGCACGATTCTAAGAAGATCATTTTCTTTGAAAGCTTATTTACTATTGTATTGTATAAATTGTATTGTATTTTCAAGTAACGTATTTCTTTATGTGTTAAAAGGACTACAATTTATTATTAATTAATTAAATAAAAACACAAAATAAACTGAAACCTTTATGCAAAATATTCTAAAGAGTCTCTTAGCAGAACTGAAGCGGGGTTTCTATTATGTAAGTTTCGGCCGCACTAAGTTAAAACTATCCAAATACACGCTTAAGCTGTTTTGAGGGTCGACCCAAAATAATTTAACTTACTAAACTCAGACTCGGAGATGTATATAAATATCCATTAAACTTGTAATTATATATTATTTATGTTAAAAAACGATTTTTTAATTGTGTAAACAAATAATTGTTACATTTTCGATTTTTTTGCGATATTCCTAACTAGACTCATATGTTATTTAAACATTTTCCAATTGCGCCTTATACAATTTAATCCACATAAATGCGCCTTGAAGATTAAAATTTATTATTTTTTATATATTATGTCAAGATTCTTTGATATGTTTATAAAATATTCCGTCTATTCAAATATACTGCAATTGAAATATATATAGATAGTAATTTTACACAATTGTCTCGCTTTAAGCATGACTCACGTAATTGATACAAAAATAATAAGGTGTTCGAAATGTAGAACGCACGTGTCTGTATATATTGTCGTGTGATTTCAGCCTAATAAATAATTCTATTTGATTTATTTTTTACTAGCTTTATATGAGCTCGGTATGGGAAATTTTTGTCGCATTGTTTGTTATATGAAATTTATGGCACATTATTACAGATAATGTAATTATATTATTATTATTTTTCACTTCACTTTATCCGCTTTTGACGCCGTTTGGAAATAAAATTAAAAATAACTCTTATTACTGTAGTTCCAAGATTATCTCCTTATATAAAATTGGTGTAAGTGATATATGATGGCAACATTATTTTAGTGACATAATGTGGTTTATTTCTATGTTTATTGAAAGCGGGGGAACGGAGTGTCTTAACAATAGATTCTCTCTGCCTACCCTGCTTTATGCGGAATTCAACGTGAATCTGATTTTATTTATAATATTAATTCGAAAAATAAAGCTTAGAAGCTGCTAGCAATGCTATTTAACACAAGATATATCGCGAGTTTGGTTTAAATATTTGCACAACAAGAGCGACAGATGAGAGAACCTAAGAGCTTTATCTGAATAAGCTAAGGGAATTGAAACTGTTTGTATGTATGAGTAGTGTAAGAGCAAATAGTAATCAATAGGATAGTTGGTTATATAAAGTTACGTTACGTTAATATACTGGTTTGAGTAGACAAATACAGAGGCAAGTAATGAACAGATTGTTTTAACATTAATTTCCCTGTGCCTACCCTGCTAAGTGCGGGATACAGCGTGAAATTAATTAAATTTGATTTATTTAACTTAACTACATAAATATAAGTATATATCTATAAGAAATGATGATGAAAGCGTTATTAATGTTGCAATGTGCACATAACTATAAGCTCTACAACGTCAGCTCCTCGCAAGTATGTAAGCTATGCGAGTATGTATGTAGTATAGTTTTCATTTCGTATGCATTCAAACCAAAATCATTCATGAGACGCACAGTGGCATGCGCTAGAGATATTCACATATTACTGCGAAGAATTCTACGTATTTTACAATAATTGAAGCAGAGTAAAGGTACTTTTGATATATGACATATACTTATTTACATTTGTCACTTATACCTAGGCTTGTATTTATAAATCGCTTTCAAGATCTAAGACTTGACAATGATTTATAAATACTAGTCCTAATATTTGAAAAGTTATACATAAAATTTAAAATCATTGGAGATTTGAAGAAAAAAAATACACAATTGTGAAAAAATAAATAAGAGCTTTAAAGTTTTAACAATGTAGTAGCGTCTGCCAAGTTCAAAGTTTATTTCCTCTCTCTATTTGTATTTCACTAAATTGAATTATTCGATGTTGCTTGCGTTGTTTTCCAAGGTCCACGTTGTATAAACAGTAGTTCAGATTCAGGCGGCGGCAGCTGACAGGACGTGGCGCAAGTGGCGGCCACGCGCTCTGAGGAAATAAATGACACTATGTCAGTGTTAAGTGGTCATTATTTGTTGTATTATAATTTATACATAAGTTTTAAAGAAAAATAAAAAATATATTTTATTATTTTATAATATTATTACAATTTATCAGAGACTTATAAAGGTAGCAGGATTTGCGTCCACACTCATTGAATAATAGACTAATTCAATTGAGTTTATACTCCAGCTGATATAAATTTTGGTTAGTGCTCTGGTAAGAAAAATTTACAGATGTGATACTTCAAAGCCTTATACTTATTGCTCAACATTATTGAATTAATTAATGTAGGTACATTATAATTAAAAATACTAAATACGAAATACTAAAAAGACAGAGTGTGCAGTAGGCAAATTTTAATATATGAGTAAATATATTCCTTGATTCAATATAGGAAGCTAGGAAGATGGCTGCAACAGTTATCCATATAATGTCTTCCCATATGTAATATAGGACGATATTATATGTAACTACACTTGCGTCATGTCGCCTATAGCTCCAAAAAACAAAAAAAATACTTATAAAGAAATCAAAAATACTTTACATTTTTTTACAGGTATTCTGGACTTTCTGGCGAGAACGCCAGTTCCGTGTTATAAAAGTTACATGATTTTTTTTACACTCATTATTTAGATCGACACATACAAGGAAACTAAAAGCATGTAGAAAATGACCTAAAGCTCATCTACGTTTAAAAGTTGATTAAGAACTGTTTGAATTTAATAATCTCTTCAATTATTTCGTAATATTCTTAGATAACAAATTAAATTGATTTCCACTAACGATTCTTTAAAGTTCACGAATTTTATATTTTTATAAACGTACTATTATTTTTTCAGACTAAAGCGAACGCTACAATTTGTTTAGAATTAAATTCCAAATCGATGGTACAATGAAAACTTTATTAAAACCCCTTAAAAAATACAATTTCCATGTGACATAAAATAAACTCTACATTGAAATTAAAAATTTATTACAATGGTTAAGATACAAATAGAAAAAAAATATATATAATTTATTATATTTTACATTCATAATAAATTAATATTAAACTTTATGACCTATTATATCCAGCTTACGTCACGACTCCTCAAGCCCCGACATACAATATAAAATGAATAATGAACCTATGCCTGAATTGCGCTGGCAATTTATCTTTAATTCTAAAATTCAAGTGGTACTTTGAGGAAAATTGCAAATATTTCAACATGTGATAAGCTCTTATTAGAATAAAAATAAAGATATGATTAAGTGTGAAATTAGTTAAAAAATTAATAATTAATTTTAAGTTTCAACTTAAAATTGCTTGAACTATCATTACATGATAATAAATATTATTTGTCTTACATATCAGATTTAAATAGATATAGATAGATGCCTGCCTACACGTATAAAATCATATAAAATCTAAAACAATTGTGTATCTATACAAAATGTATAAAATAATATATACATAGATGATATTATATACCTATTTTGTCACACAGTAGGTACTCTGGCGACAGGACTCTGACAATGAATATATTAAAAACTTCACTTCACGAATAATTTGTAGTTCGGTACGTAGCGCCTCACACTGCAGGCGGACTTTAATATAAAATCATGTACTTACCAGTACAATATATAAGTAGTATAAACGTGAAATGGTGTCAAAAGTGAAGCCGTCGTGGCTGAGAGGTACAAAGAGTGTGACTGTAAACACGACGGTTGTGTGTTCGATTTTCATTAGGGGGAATTTTTTATTTCTTCGCTCTTATAACAAGACAAAGCGCGACGTTTATTTCCGCCGCTCAACACGCAATGCTTCTTAAATTCAGTTGAAAGTGGGGAACAGAGTATCTTAACACTAGCTTCCCTCGTAGCGTATTAAAAAAGTAAATACAAAAACGATTTAAAAGTAAAAATTACATCAATTTTAAAAAATAAAATATTTGTAGATACAAAAAATATATTAAAGCATAAAAAAAACTTGATGGTGTCTACATTTAATATATATCATACATATACAGATATGCTTACATGTCTGTCTGTCTGTCTTTAAAGGTTTGCATTAAATAAATGCAATCTGGAATACGAGTCTGCACTCGTTCAGTTTAAATACTCTCTCATTAGCGGCCACTTGTCATCTCGAGCTCGTAATGCTCGCCCGTCAATTACTCTCTACCACGTGTTAAGATGTGGCATAAATATTCTGTAAGCGTCTTGCGTTTCAGTTACGATATCATTAAGAATCAAAATTAGTTTGAACCTGTATACCGCTCACAGTGGGGTAGACAGATGGAATCGAGTGTTAACTCACTTCGTGCCACACTTCCCGCCGAATTCTGTAGGCGTGTTGAATTTTTCTTTGACTTACAATATCGTCGTAAGTGAAAAAAATATATAACATTTAGTTTTATAAGAATTGCCATTATGAACAAATAGACTAGAAAATAATATTTTCGTAATATACCTACTGTCATTTTTTTTAACAAATATCAAAATAATGCGATGTAATTAAATAAACATAGCAAGGTTATAATATGATTTATAGGTATTTTAATACCAGAATCAGGCGTCCGAAAAACGGAAAAAAGTACTTGTTAAGTCAGGTGTTCTCAGACGTCCAAGTTCTGCCAATTATAAACAAGAAATTTGCAGAGGTTTTTACATTCGCCTCTTAGGCTTACTCAGAAGTGCAACAAACTTTGTCGCGTAAACCTATATTAGTATATAAATATATGCTAAAATAAGTTCAGTGAATTCGCACTGCCACCAAAATTCGGCGGAAAATGGGGAACGGAGTGACTTAACACTCTGCCAACCCTGCCATGTGCGGGAGACAGCGTGAATCTGTGTAGTGTATAGTAAATCTTGAAAGTGTATGATAAGCTGGTATAGAAAATTTTCCCTTCTAAAGTTTCTTTTATAATATATAGTAAACTTCTTCTTCTTCACCATCCATAACAAATCAATGAAAATCTATCTGTACTGAACGTTTTATGGCAATCTGACGACGACGGGTGATTGACCCAATCAAAACCAATTCGGTAAGAATCTGGGTCGTCAATCGTGATCTATCTCCGAGGCTCGCTAAGTGCGGCCTTGAAATTAATTGAAAAAGAAGTTGTTGTGGCGTTGACAAGCTCAGGAGTTGAGAGCTGATGAAGGGTCAGATAGCGTTAGATAAATTTGAAAGTATTAATTTTTATATAATAATGTTGAATGAGTTTACAAACAGAGGTTTGTTTTGTGGGACAATACAGTACAGCTAACACTGTGTAGATATGGCGGTTAACCCAATATCTGAAGTAAAAATTAATACTATATATTTTTCAAATATATCACTAGGTATATATATATATAAATAAATATATATTTATATGAACAATTCATAATATTATTGCAATATAACACGTCACCAATACGGATATACTCGTAGCTACAAGACGTCGCAGCCATGCGTTCTTCTACAAATATTTGTTTCAATTAGGCTGTCCAAAGATCTCTCCCACCCCTTATTCTTTCGAATAAATGCTGATCGCTCTATCAACATTGACATCCACTACACATATATTGTATGTAATTTTTTTTTCTTGTACTAATAATATTTAATTTATCTATATCAAAAGTAATATATTACATATATTTATGATTATTATAAAAGACATAATTTTGACTATGTACAATATGACTATGTACAATATGACTATTATAAAAGCTATGTAACGAATACAAACAATAGTCGCAGTGAAGGGAAGAGAAAAATTAATATTTCGCTCGGTTTGCGTAGTTCGTACAGCCATTATTATTTTTTTTCCGTCTGCAAGTTCCTCTTGACCCGTGACCAGCCTACGAAGGCTTTAATTAAAGCTTTTAATGACTTAGAGACGATTTTTCTTAAACGACTACGTTTTAACCGGTTAACTGGATTAGTGAATGTCTGGGAAGTTTGGTGGGATGACGTTCCTTTATCTTAATTGGCCCTTGTGTTTAAAATTGTTATATTTTTTTTTAGTCTGTCTGCTTTGGACTATCATATAGCAACAGTAGAAATATGATATAAGTAAAAAGTATTTAATTATACAGTACCATTTAAAAGTCTTATTTAATTAGTTAATTCATGTCTATTACTCTAGTATAACTGTAAGTAATATAGTAAAAGTTCTTTGTGTGATAATATAGATGTGTATCGATTAGATATTCTAAATATACATATTTAAGTATATTTTTGAAGGCGTCGTGGCGCAGTGGCTCAAGGGTGCCGCCCATAAACGCGACGGTTGTGAGTTCGTTTCCCACTCGAGGAAGTGAAATATTTTTTTAATTCGACAGAAACTGGGGAACGGAGTGTCTTAATACCGAGGTTCCCTCTGCCTACCCTGCTGTATGCGGGATACAGCGTGAAGCAGAAAAAAAGAAGTATATTTTCGTATCCACTTACAAAGTTTAGGTATCCCGATCTATCCCGATTTTTCCATTTTGCTAGAATATATCATCAATATAAATATCTTCGTTCTTGAAGTTACAAGCGTTATATTTAGACGTTCACATTTAACTGTGCTTCTATTCTCAGCAGACGCCTGCCTATACTTGGCTTACTTATACGTTCCGCCAGCTTGCTCTGCACTGTATCGAGGCGCCTGGAGAATAAAATGCAATATATTCGTTTTAAACCTTATTGTTAACGTTTTAGTATTTATTTGACTTTAAATAGGTGTTATGTATTTTCTTTTTTTTTAATGTTTTATTTTTATTTTTCAGGTAATTAATGCAGGTGTAACTTATATTAAAGGTATTGTAATAATTAAATAGATTTCAATTTTATACAATAATTATATGGCAATTTATAATATTTGCTCATTATTGTATTTTAAACCTTAAATTGATACGCTAGAGAAAAAAACACTACGTACAAATAACACATGTGCCGCTGCGCCACGACAGCCTAAATCAATTCAATATTGCTCAAAATCAAATTAAATCGTCTGAAGTTTAATTCTCATTATCTTATTATTTAAATGGTAAAATCAATGAAGTCCATTATCTACAGCAAAGACGGGGGCGGGATGGGTACTTACAAATAATTTACACTCCCTCTATTTAATTGCAATCGCTTATCTATGAGGAAACTAAATTATAAAGGGCTGTTCATTTCAACAGATTTCCTATTTTATTTAGAAAGAGCACTATGTTTTTGATGATAATTACTTCTTATATCTATATATGTATTGTTATCTTAGCACGAAAGGTCGTTTACCGACTTTTATAGTATAATTATTATGTATAAAAAAATAAACCAGCTTCACGCTGTATCCCGCTCGCAGCGGGGTAGGCAGAGGGAACCTAATCTGAAAGCATTTCGCTCCGCATTTTCCGCCGAATTCTGGAGGCATCGCGTGTTGAGTGAGGGAACTCAACGCAAGGTACCTTGACGTCAAAGCGAAGAAATGGAAATATTATGAAATGATAATTCCTTCTACTGGGTATCGAACTCGCAACCGTCGCGTGAGACACACTTGTTGTTAGTAATAATTATTTAAACCTATTCAACAACTTACCTTGAAGTTTATTTGAATCAAAACAAACCCTTTGACCGGAACAAATTTGACCGTGTACATGAGTGCGGGACAGAAACGGACCCTTACGCTTAAAAGCAAATAAGTCTAACGGGCTTGTTTGACTAAAAACAATAATTAGACTGACCAACAGGTAGCTTTGGAAATCTTTGTAAAGTAGATATGTGATTACATTATAAATTATGAAGTTTATTTTCATATTTGAAAAATATAGTTAGTCTAAAAATTGTAAATGTTTTTCTATCTATCTATCTATCTTAAGAGAACTGTCGAGCTGATGGGTCTATGTTAATTCTAAGATTCATAAGGGCTTGCAAAAGTTTTTTGACATAATAATATATTTCATATACGCTAATAAGCATGTGCGTAATTTAAACTAAAGGTTTATTTATAAAGTATAGATTGAGCCCTTATAAACAAAAATATTGTAATAAGTTATGGAAGGGTCTATACAAGATATTAAAATATCAAATATAGGTACTGTATTAGTAAAGAAAACCTGTAAAACTATATTTACTTATATGTAATAAGTAGGTTCGATTTCCGTTGTCGTTTACAGCCACGGGACTGCAGAAAGCATTTTTTCCCGTTAAATAAAATGTAGTGTCATTTTTATAACACTGGCAATGGGTAACGATAGTTGTTGCAAAGTGGGCCAATTTTGTACAATTTATGAGATGGTTTGCTGCCCTCGTTTATGGTTTTATAACATATTTATCGCTTTATGGTATAATGGGGGTAGTTTATGATAATTTCTGAGCGACATACATTTCGGGAAATTGCTGTGTAATTCAAATATAAAAAGGTCCGTCGTAAAAACCATGAATTATAATAAAAATAATTGCCTAAGAAATATAAAAAAAAAAAGATGTATAAGGCTTATGGCTGGGGAGTGTGAAATAAGTCATGGTAATCATGTCGTGTGACATGGGTATCGTATATCAGTTGTAACCGAATGCATTCGTTTCTAATATATTTATATACAGCTATGTCCTACTAATATATTAGGCACAGGCTATTAAAATTTTTGCTTCACGCTGTATCCCTCAGGTACCAGAGTAAGCGTGTTTCGTGGCGAAACTCCACATCACACTTTGCCATGTCACCAGAGCAAAAACATAAAAATATTAATAAATATTACTTTATTTCTCCAAGTGGAAATCGAAACCACAACCGTTTACAATCACGCGTCTGTGCCACCACGTAACTACAAATAACATATGTACATACTCTTATATAAACATCTCACATATACTAAATCTATTTAATATTGGATATGTTTTAATGCTTTTGTATTTATGTTATCATAACCCGATGTTATATGTATGTAATTGAGAGTCGGTGGTAAAACAGCAGGTTGGTTTTGTAATCCCATTTCCGATGTATACCTGTTATTTACAGAGCCGATGCAAATGTGAGTGGCTTATTTGTATGAAAAGGTTTTATAGTAGTTTATTTTTGTATGTTCATATGAATGTACACAAAATATTGTAATAATCTTCACGCTGTATCCTGCACACAGCAGGTTATTCAAAGGGAACCACGTGTTAAGACACTCCGTTCCCCACTTTCCTAATAGCCGAATTCTGACGGTATTGCGTGTTGAGTGGTAGAACTCAACGCCGCTGTTATATTGTACAATATTATATAATATTATTAAATATATATATTCAAATAAAATTTATATTAAATTATTTAAAAAGAAATTTAAATATTGTATACAAAATAAAAGGCCAATCAAAATTTTAATGAAAATATGTTAATATTTTAGTTTATGTTACAAAATGCTATTCAAAAAAATCACACAATAAGCTTCGTATTTTGCTAGTGCCTATTTCAATGTCAGCTTTTAATCGTGATCAAACTTCCAAGACATTATTCTTTTGTTTGAAGCCTACGAGCACGCGCTGTCATGTGTAAGGCATTATAATAATGAACGTCAAACTACCTACAGTGTGTACTAACTAAGTAGTAGGAAATTAACTAACGTTCTTAATATATTATATTTTTCTTCTTAATATATTATAGTTAATTAGAACAAGTTAACCTTATCTTACAATAAGCTTAAAAGCTTAAAATATTAGTGTCAATAGTAAATTCCAGATATTTTTAAATCTTTAATGATAGTTAATAAATAGCGTTGTAAACTGTTTTGTATATAAAATTGTTTTAAATATTTAATATCTGTTTGTGTGTAGCCCGACGATAGCCCGGTGCCAGACGATATCTTTTTAATTATGAATTCGTTGTGCGCTTTGTTCGCGTGGACATTTTATTTGTCCCCGGGGATCTATATTTTGCATTCGTAAAAACAATGATTTAAGTAATTTTTTCTTTCACAATTTTGCTTTAAATTAAAACAATAAAAAGATTTATTAACTATATTAATATTTAATTTAGTCTAAACGTTGAGATATCTTGATTAAATTTCTCGTAAAGTAAACGCAGATGCTTGCACCCTGTATAATAATATATTATCAAATATAATATTTTAGGATGACATACATAGAAAGTATACCTAACTAGCATAATTATCATTAACCATAGTTATTTGCAATAAAACAATAGGTAAAATGTATTATATTCATATTGTATAATCATACAGTGTACTCTTTTTAGAATAATTTATTATTTCATATGATTCATAAGAAAGTGTGGGTGAAATTGTTAGAGGAACGCCTCTATTGTATTTAGTGACAATACAGTTTCATCATGTTGATGTTGGTGAAAGCTCAGATTAAAAATATAATTCAAATAATTTTGTGGTAAGAATTAAAAAAATAATAATTAAAAAAAAAGTCATATATTAAATATTATTTATACTTGTGTTATTATTTTGTTTGTTTCTTAAAAAAAAATTTTACTGTATTTTAGATTATTATTAATAGATATTTAGAACATATTAAAAATTTAAAAATATTAGGAATGTATATTCTTAAGGTTTTTATATGAAAAATGTTTGTTAAACCACTGATGTAAATAGTATCCAGATATCATAATCACGACCTTGCAACTCACGTGTTTAATATTTTAGTTTCTTAGGTACGCATTTATAAACCGCTCTCAAATCTGAGATCGATCTTGAGATGCTGTTTCGTTCATAAATTATAATAAATCTATAAATGAAAACGGTATCTCAAGATCGACCTCAGATTTGTTCAGCGTTTTATAAATACCAGCGTTATTTAGTATTAGTAATATAATATGTAATAATTAAATGAATTATAAAAAAGAAATGAACATGTAAACTGACATATCTAAGTTCCGGACATGCGTATTCGAGTGGGAGATAGCCGGCCGGCGGAGAACGTCAGTTGTTGCTCGGTCGCAGCGCCGCGCGCCGCGTGTGTCCGCGCCGTCCTCGATCGAGTCCGTACACATATCAAATTTCAAAACGAAAATTTGATATCGTCGTCTAGTTTTTGTGCAAGTGACAAAAGTTGTTTTTTCTTGGATCGGTAATATTGCCCAATCTCTCCGTCAGTTCTCTGGTTTTTGTGCTTTTATTTTGTTTCTAGTTTTTACCGTATTGTGTGTGTTTTTTTTTTGTTTTGCCGAGTGATTCTTTAACGGCTCTCGTTTAAGTAGTACGTTGAGCTCGGATTTTAGTTGCTAGTAAGTTTTATTCGCTTCTTTTTTTTTTTGTTTTAGTTATCTATACTCTTTTAATTTTTCCTTTTTATTGTCTTTAATGATATCACCAAACACAATTGCTTTATCGGAACTGATAAGTCTTATCTTGTTTAAACGTTGCCCGTGTGATTGCTGAATATTGCACATATAACACCTATAATGTTAGGAAATTGTTTACTTTTTACGTACTCACGACTAGTTTATATTTCACAATCGTTTAAATGGATTTATAAGTGGATTTTAAATACTTTTCTTGTAATTTACAGTTATAATGTTATTAATACTGTCATAACTATCCAAATTATTAACTATGTTATTGATCGACACGTTATAAAAGAAGGAGTACTTTTTAAGCTATTCACATGAAATTCAAAAGACAAAGGGAGGATTTGAGTTTGTGGCGAGGGGGTCTTTGAAATTGATCGCATATATATATATTCCCCAGCCTCTGGTTTACCGAGCCCTTAGAACAGCGAGGCAGGCTTAATAAGTTACAAATTTGATTTGGTAGGTAAAGATTTGTTATCACATGCATACATACCGTTATTTTGTTTATCATTTTTCTTATATTTAAACTTATTGTTTATTTTTATATTTATTTCTTATTTTTATTCATGATTTAAATAATTTCGTTAGATTAATTGTTTCAAACATAACAGTTATGTGTATTGTTTTTATTTAATTTATTTTAATTTTGTAGTGCGAGAGATAATTTTTATATAATTATATATATATAGTTTAACTTTAAATTAAAGAACAAATGTAATTTTAAATATTAGTAATAATATAATAGTAATAAACTTATAACCAAAATTATTTATGATTTTATATGTTCGTATAGTAACCAAATATTAACGCCATTTATCAATATAAGGACAATAAACAATTTATATTATAATTATAACTCAAACCAAAGCCTGAAATGTAATAATAATTCGACACCAGCTAAATTCAATTTAAGCGTCTTCCGTTACAATTTGAAATTATAGGCTTGGTTTTTTTTTGTACCGAAACTAGTTTGTAGAGGATTACGAATGGCGCACGCGTCACGTGTATTATGCTCAATATTGAAAGTATCTGGTTCACCATTTGAGGGATAATTGGGGACCATAAAGGCAAAAGGACCCCTTTTTTGAACTATTGTCGCACCCGCTATACTTCGGTCGTTGACATGTGCCTTCCCCTGTCATTTTTTCGACTTATTATAGTTTACAACGTATTTCATATTAACAATATACTATTCTTTGTTTTATAAAGCGCATATAAATATCTCCTTAATCCTGAATATAAATGCTTATCGACGTTTCGCCGATGTCCGAACCTTTGTAATTTATTAAAATACACAAGTTATTATGGTATTCTAAGTTATTTAATTTGTAAATGCAATCCATTGTTCGATTTCTTAATAGATATTGGCAAAAACAATGCGGGCGTAGAATGTATAAACCGTTAGACAGACGCGCTCAAGATAGTTATTTTAGTTGCATTCACTGGTACTGGAGGGTAACAATCTTTAATAACTTACTGGTTACTAGTATTGCACAAGCGGCCTAGTTTTTGCACGTGTTGTTTGTACGACTTCAATCTTAGATCTTTACTCCATCTATCTATATATCTTTTTTATTCCATCTAGATTTAGATTAATTTTACATTTAACAAGAATTGATATTCAATGAAAAAGTATAACTAAACGTAATTTAAATAAAAAAATAACATGAGTAGTCCACTTTACTACACATTATAATATACAAATATAAATATAATCTACAAGAGCTTATAAAATGTGAGGTGTTATATCAATAAAAAATATTTTTTAGACAATCAAATTGTAGGAATCAATTGAGCAGAGCGCGCATATTGCGGTGAAAAAATAATAGTTATATTTAATATATTCAGATAATAAATAACTTAGGATCTACTTCAATATCGTCATCATTGGATGATTTTTTATTAATATTTTTTTAACTTACCTCAATGATATGCTCAAGTACCAATACTTATAGTTGAATCTTCACCTTAATCAGCAAACGGCACAGGTCTATCCTGTCGGGCGTTGCTCCGGCCCGGCCGCGACGGTATGCGTCTGAATGTGGTTTCGAAATGCCAATGCCTATAACTCCTCAATTGAAGCCTCATATCGTTGATTATATTTGTATTTACTCAAAAATCAATAAGATTGTAGATCAACTAATTAAACTAATAAAATTGTCGAATGTGAGTGCTTATTCTGCTTAATTACAATTCGGAATTGTCTTTTAATTATCTCGTGGCTTTTTAATAGCCACCGCGTATGTAGCGGTACAGTCGCTAATGTGCGCTGTTACAGTCGGCCCGGGAAACAACGGTGCCCATTGTTCCGACCGTCTCCATATACTGCACGCAGCGGTCGACTTCATAGCTACTCGAGACTCGATGAATCCGAATTCTGAGAACGATCGCTTCATCCAATTTTGGAGTCCTACAATATTAATGAGTTGGCTGAGTTTCGACAGCGTATTACTATACACGTATATATATATACTGTTATTTTTAAATGTATTTTAAATCTAAATAATTATAGGTTTATTCTATAATTTTCATTTCGTCAATTTCAAATTCAAAACATGGTGCTCTGTCACTAAACACGCAATGCCTCAAGATTTCGGCGGAAGGTAGGGAACAGGAGTGTCTTAACACTAGGTTGCGTCTGCCAACCCCTGGTGTATGCGTGAAGCAGATTTTTTAAATAATTAATTAGACTTAAAAATAAAAAAATAATAAGAAAATTGCAAATAATTTACCACCTAATGGACAATTGATCTTTCCCATCAATCATCATATCTATTCGCAGCATCATCAATCTCACTATCGTTCCTGTCGCCCGCATCTGATCCAAACGTAAATTACGTAAAAGCTACTTGGAAAACCTTAAATTGATAAAATCCTATGCTATTATATACTAACCCATTATATTCGATGTCTTGTAAATATTTGCAAATGCTTCAATTATGTCTGTCATAATTTACCTAGAGACTGATGAGACGCTCTTCAAGCCGTGAATCTCTCTAAATGACCCAATAAACCAACTTTACGATGTAACTGGTATCAATAATAGAAATATTGGACAAGATTCGGATGTTCAGAGACATATTGTGGCTTTTGCCATCTTGCGTGAGGCGCGTCTTGAATATAAATCGACTGTTTCTAGTCCCTCATTTAATATTCTACACTTAGGTAAAGTGTTTTTCTGCTGCTATATAGTTGTCAGAATGGTGTAATATCAAGTGGCTCGTTTCTTCTGAATATTAAATTAGTTATGCCGTTTGTTTGATTTGTGAGTTTCCTAAATCTTGAAATTCTGTGACTTTAGCACTATATAAGTGATTCGCTTTTTCCCTTTGTTAATAAAAACTCGAAAATTATGAATGATTTTTTTAAGGCTTATGCTTTATTTCCGCCATTTATCACGCAATGCCTCCAGAATTTGGGGGAGAGTGGGAAACGGAAGTGTCTTAATGGGAACAGAGAGTCTTAACTATAAATTTCCAGATGCCCTCTGCCTACCTACCTAAAAAGAAAGAGAAATATAAATAATACTTTAATAATAATTTGTTACAATGATTGTATAATCTTGAGATCGAATCATATCGACTGTGATATATCAATTCAAAACTTTAAAATGTCCAAGAGATTGATAACACTATCATAAGAAAAAATCATATGCTAATTATACTTTAAAATTAAGCAGACTAATTTATTAGAATAATTTATTTTATAAATATATGCTCATAAGTATATTATTTATAAGTTTCTATAAATAATGTGTAATTTCTATAAATAATGTGTAAATAATACCTAAAACTGTTTCTTTGTTTCAACATAATTTTTAGAAACAAAATCAACCTGGTCTGTATTGAAGCCTTTTTTCAGATTTTTTTCCGAAAACTCAATAAAAAGTATATTGTTTAAGACACCTGCTTGCATAAATCGATCGGCAGATGTTTGAGAATGCATTTTTTGCATCCGTCTTAACACACCTTTAAATGTGGAATATTAACAAGTTTTTTTGCCCACTTATAATAATTACAAAATATATAAGAAAAATATTATTGCAATATTATAATAGGCCGTCGTGACGCAGCGGCACAAGGGTGGGATTATAACGCGACTGTTATAGGTTCGATCCCCACTCGAGGTAGTGAAATATTTGTGTACGTTTTTATTTCCGTTTCTTCGCTCTGGTGTCGAGGCAAAGCGCGGCGTTGAGTTCTGCCACTCGACACGCAATGCCTCCAGAATCCGGCAGAAAGTGGGAAACGGAGTGTCTTAACCCTAGGTTCCCTCTATCTACAACCGGTAACCCACCGGTGGTAAATTATTTGACGTTCAAAGAAATTAAGCATGTCGTAACTTTTTATTTTGAATAAGATTATTATATTCAAAGGGAATATAATAATTAATTATTAAAATCATATTTTATAGTTAGAACTTAATTCATACAATGTTTAATTATAAAATGCAGCCTCAGCAGCTCAGCTAGTGGTCTACTATATGCTCTTTCGCCTCTTAGAATATTCACGCTTGGAAAAGATGATACTTGAAGAAATGGTTCATGCAAATGGGACGTCTACGAACGTAGCGCATTTTAGCATAGATGAAGAAAGCTCTTATAAATGCACAAAGACCAGAGGGAAAGCTAAAATAAAAATGTTTGTTTTCTTTTTCATTATTTTAAATAAATAAATAACTCATCAAATATTAGTTCCTCTGATTTGTTGCTTCATTACTATTGTTAGAAAAAACTAGCTTCTCTGTTCATGGAACGTCGTCGTCGTCGTGGTGGTCGTCATGGAACCCACAACCGTCGTGTGACGGTTGTGGGTTCAATTTCCGAGAAAGTGAATGATTATTCATTAATATTTTTATTTATTCGCTCTGGTACCAAGAAAAAAACCTTGCGTTGACTTCCATTCTCGAAAACTTCGGCGGAAAATGGGGAATATATTGTCTAAACACCAGATTTTCTCTGCCCATCTGATTTATTTTTAAGGTAGCTTTCCTTCCCCTCCCAATCTTAATCCGTATTAATCCCAATCTTACATCCAATTTGTAAATGGCTTATATCTTAGCGAAATATCTAATTACAAGTATAATAAGAACAAATAATCATAATCATAATTGCCGATGTCAATGATGGATGCCGAAAAGCTTGAAATAAGTGGTTATGCAAGTAGTTAAATCACCTTACACAATACTTACGTAAGCGTCAAGATGGTGACGGGTGGTCACCGGCACTCAAATCGTCCATGTCCGCGCCGCAGTAGGTCAGTCAGCCTATCTGGTTGATATTGTTTGACCATATAAGAACTGTGCAAAAAAAAACTGAGCACAACATACAAAATGTGAAAGTCACTGCGCGTCGTATTGATGGAGCATTGGGTAAATATTGAGTAATCTTAGAATGAAACGGCTATTCTAGGTTTCTTGACTTTCTTTCGTTCTTCTCCACTTTGGTCCACTATACTACAATTTGGTCTTCACGAACAAATATGTCCTATCATTTATTATATATTATGTTATTTGTCAAACTTGGTCCATAATTATATTAACTATATATTGATATATTAACACTTTTTTAATTAACGCTTGTTAAATAAAAAAAAATGTTAATTATTTCTGAGTTAAAGTTTTGATGTCAAATAAGAAGAATTAAGACTCACTTGAGAACGCCAAATAATATCTATACATAGATATAATATAAATATTATTATAAGGATCCACTAAAAATTGCTTAATAATTGTTAATATACTATAAATTACGTGTCATTAAGATATTAATAATGAAGTCGTTACTATTGATAGGTTTTTGAGACAGAGTTAAAGGAAGTTGTAACGTACACTTAGCGGTGATTGAGCGTCACTGTCGACAATTTGCAATATCTTGATGCTATTACTACATCCTGTCATTATAAAATCTAGTTAGATGTTACTATGTTGGAAGAGCTTTACTTATGTTTCTTAACATTGTGGCTGGTTTGACGTCAACATTTTTCCAACGTTACATTAAATGCGTTAATAAAGGTAAAAGGTAAGCCATGAATCCCTAAAAGAAAATGTCAAATGAACATGAATACTTGTTCTCAAAAAATCCTTTTATTTCTTGTTTTTTCTGAAACCAATCTACCGTGTAAAAACTGAATTAGGTGTATATATATTATTATATATTATAAGGATTAGGGGGTCTTAAGAAATTTGTGGCCGTGACCACCGTATTCAATTTGCAATCACACAAGAGAATATCTCTGCCATTTGTTAACACCAAATTCCTCTCGATTGACCTTAATTGAACCGAGTCATTTAATGTTTAATATATTTTCGTTCAAAGTTCCATTTGTCTATTGTCATTCAAAATCATATCTGGACTATAAAACCGTGTTATATTCAGGAGTCCATGTTCACGTTGATTCTCCATTAAGTTATGTCACGTTCACAATCTAAGTTTTTGTGTGAGCAAATTGCATTTTTTGGTGATTTCATTGAGGCAAGTACGTGTTACGTGAAACCGTTTTAAAATTCAATTTCCCTTCTTTGCAGACAAAAATGTAGATAGAGAAAAGTACAGTCTCAATCTACTTTGAATATAAAAGTAAGATGTCTATTGACCAGGCGTCCCCATTGGTGCCCATTAAGCCTCAGATCGCATTACAGAATAGTGCATTCATAAAGAACAGTCATAACCGGAGCAGTTTCTGCGGCGCAACTCCATCGCCGACGAACGGCAATAGGACATTCAAAACTTTCTCTGTGAATCGCAAGAGCTGGAGTGGAAACGGAACCCTTCCGCTTCAGCAGTTCGCTGATGAGCCAACGCCAAAGCTTGGGACGTTTCGTTCGGGCACTGGCACTTTCCCTAGAAACCGGGAAAGGAACAATAACAGTGCTTTCAACGGAATATTAACGCCTAACGGGAACTCAGTTCAGACGCTCAAAGGAAATGAAGTGAGGAGAAACGGATGCACTAACGGCCGTCGCTACGCTGAGATCGGAAACTGGAGTAAGAGGTAAGCTCGAGATCCAATTTAAAAGACTATTTTCGATGGAATATTATTATGCAAAATATTTTATGGATTTAATTATGGTAAATGACATTTGTTTAAATAAGAAATGGTCTAATATACAGTGAGATTTATACAATCGAAAAAAGTTGGCAAACATCGTCGTAAGAAAATAGAATGAGAACAACGTCGATTCCTTAAAACAAGATAAAATGGATACAAGGTAAAAACAATATCCAGGTACACAAAAGTAGCTGAGCGAGGCGCGTTGCCTCCGACTTATATATACTACTAGGCCTTATTTATTTTCTTTTTCATCTCAAGTAATTTTGTAACAAGTTTTCCAATTTCATTCTCTCGTCGCTTTCATTTCCTCTTACGGGAGCGGGATCCCGCTCGCCGTAATATTACGTTTATTACCTCACGACGTTTAACAAACATTGGTTCGAGGGTCTAATAAAGATTAAATTTTATTTCAATAAACATTTCCTTTTATAAGTACGTATGGAAGCTTTAATTACTTTCTAATAAAAAAAACAGTAATAGGTGAATTCTTTATTTACGTAACTTTCTAACGTAAATTTTGGACCATAATCGTTATCTGTATTATTTCGGAAAATCTAGTTCGAAGTGATTCATTATAACGCCAAGTTACGTAAATTTCCTATTAGTCTATAGTTTAGTACAGCTTAAAACGGTGCCTTATTTATCAAGTCATCATTATGTTTTATTTGTGGCTAGTACAAACTTTGCCCATAATTCTCGTCCACTTAATTTGGGGTGAAGTTAGTTTGCTTGATAAGACGATGTCCAATAATCTGAATCCTTGCGTTTTTATTAGGGCCTGGCTTTATCGCCGTGACTCCTCGTAATCAACGCTGACACTATCGCCCCTCATTTGGCTGTTCGCCATCGTTTGCGATATGCTTATTTATATCTGAGCAATTAACATTAAATCCAAATACATTAAATACTAGCTTTATCACAGCTATACACACAAACATACGCTCAAAGCTAGATTATTTGAATCTATATTTATTGTGATATATATATATATATATATATATATATATATATATTTAAAAAAAACTCTAACTTACTTAATAGGTCTATAATGTCCATCAAAAATAAGTTAGAATAAGTTATATATATGTATATAGTAACAATGGGTGTTCTCAGCAAACTTAACATTCGCCAAGCATTGACGAACCAGTCAAGGTTTTTCGTCCATAATTATCTACGTGCATAGTTTAAATACATTCTGTTTCAGAATATTATAGAAATATGAACATCTAAAATTATCTAGTATTTTATTGCTTTAGTAAAAAATTTATTATTAGATAAAGTTTGAGTTAGAAGTTAGCTTCACGTATTATCCCGTGCCAGAGAGAACGGAGTGCCAACGGTATCTATATACCTCTTTCGCCTCATCCGCTATCATGAACGTCTTCATAGGGGGGGGGGGGGGGGGGGACCTCATGCTTTTTACGTGTCCTTCCATCAGTATCTTAGATATTGTGTTTTCGAAGGTCAACCGAGGTCAATTATTAGATACCATAAATATTTTACATGTGTTCTGATTCTTCCCTATCCTTACGTAGTAAAAGATAGTCGGTTCCCAAGGACATACGATTAGGGATTTAAAATATGCAACGGATTTTATAGCGGTAAACATACACATATAAATATAAAAGGATATTAAAGTGAAGTAATGCAATCTCGGAAAGAATATATTTTTGTGCGCCTGCCCACCCACCAAAGCTGATAACGGAGTTGTCATATTTAAATATCACACGAAAACGACCGGCGAATACCTGAGTTGAGACCCAATTTCTTATGAGTTACCGATATAATAGCAATATTCAAGTTTATTTAAAACAAATTACACCTTCATACATAAAAAGCGACGTCATTACACGCGCCTATTCCGTCGGTAGAGAATAGTGATAATCATTAAGGGTCCGTTGCAAGCGTGTATAAGTTGATTCATGGAGAATTAAATATTTTGAACCATAATACTTCTTGATTAAAGTCTAAAATGCCGTATGCTTTTATCTATATGTGTTAATGTGAAGTACCATAAAAACTGTTCGCAGAGCCCCGTAAACATGGCGCCGCGCTAGAGATACGTTCAAACTTTCACTCATCGG
>JBAIZZ010000277.1:41113-246186 GCA_037355905.1 Heliconius aoede
TATGAGCTGGCAACATGCCTCAAGCATCAATATTTCGTGTTGATTGTATTTACTTGTTACGTCGGCACCTGCTGGATTGTTGTCGAAATTAATTGATGTTATTAAATGTATTTTTATTTGAATATTTATTTGTTCAATTTATATAGATAGTTTAATTTGTAATTTATTTGTATCCTGCATAGACAGAGTGAATCAAGTGTTAACACACTCTGTTTATAGTCAAATGCTCGTGCCATTGCGCTACGACGGGAATAACTTAGATTTCATATATTACTTAGCTTATATATATATATATATATATATATATACATATAAAATATATATAATAGAAAATGACTTTATTATGATGTTTCACCTTAATATTAATGTATATTCCGTAAGCCTTCTTGAATGAATTAAGATAGAAAAACAAATGTTACGATAACACGACATTCCCAGGTGTCTGCGTGCTGTAGAAACTGTGTGAACAATGGCAGCACTCACGCCGGTAATATTAAATACCCATAGAAAATAGTTTACATAATTTGCAAAACAAAATTATCTTTTTAAAGCGCATAGAAGGATCGTTTACACGCGCCATGCTTCCGCCTAATTAATTTACGTTATATACCAATTCTGTTTTTTGTTTCCGGCGAACGGGAATTTGCTTTTATTCGATCCCTTGTTGTTCAAACGCCTGGAGGGCTAATTTGAAGAGGCCATCAAATTACTGCGAAGCCTTTCATAGACTAGGGTGATTTATTAAAGAATCGAAGGCTTCCGATTTGTTTATATCGCGGAAGCAAAGCGATGGGCCTTTGTGCTCATGTTCTTTTTTTTGTCGGACAAAAACGAATTTGAGCTCAAAAGGAAAATGTTATTAATTATTCTTTGATATTTAAGGGCTCGTTGGAGTTGCGTTAATACTTTTTAATTTATATTTTATATTCATTCATGTCATTGAAACTATCAAGTCAGTTGCTGCTGTAAAGATAACGTTATCTTAATCTACACGCGACCTCATTTGATCGTTTACAATCGTAGTGCGCTTTGTATTTCGCTTTATTTTACAAATTAAAATCAGTTTCACGCTGTATCCCGCACTCAGCAGAGTAGGCTGAGGGAACCAAGTGTTAAGACACTCCGTTCACCGGCGGCGAAAATCAACGCCGTGATTTGCCTCATTACAAGAACGAGGAAATAAAGATATTAATCATTTCATTTCCTCGATTGGGAATCGAATCCACAAGCATGTGGCGTTTACAGCCCACATGCTTGTGTCGAATTATATAAAGCTTTATTAATAATACAATAAAGGTTTTATTTTAATCTTTTAGGTTTTCCATAGTCTTTTCTATAATTTTAATTAGTGTATCATCCATCGACGTTGAATACTTGCGAAGCTTAAGCCTGTTTAAAAACCAGTTGGAAATAAACTACAAATATAGTCTCATAAATTACTACCAGATAAGTTCGCAATAGGGGCTGCCAATAAAAGCAATACACTTTGCTCGTAGACTGCGAAACCGATCACAGACAGCCACGCTCTAAACGACGGTAACTTAAAGTTTACTATAGTATCTATAGTTCACACGTGCAGCGCTGTAGAGTTGCTGTTCGTAACTACTCGGACAAGCTTGCAGCATTGCAGCGCTTTAATAGTCAAGTTTCTACATTTCAGTATTAAATTTCCGAGCGCTAAAGGCTAGACAACTTTAGTACTTTTATTTGGTCTATTTTTATCGTTTGCGACTTAATTGATGATATCAAAACGATAACGTAGTATAAAATTTCTATTAAATCAGCTTCACGCTGTATCCCGTATATATATCAGGGTAGGCAGGGGAAACTCAGTGTTAAGACACTCCATTTCCCACTGTACGCCGAGTTCTCGAGGGTTTGCGTGTTGAGTTGAACTCAACGCCGCGTTTTGCGAAGAATATATATTTAAATAAATGTATTAATTTTCTCTAGTGGGGATCGAACCCTGACTAAGACTTGCCTCTAAAATGTCTAAGTCTAGATACAGGATATCGATTCTAGGGTATGATTGCTTCATTAAAACAAATAAATAATACACTGTTATTTGAAATTATTTTATATAATTATAGAATAGTACTAGCAATTATATAATTTTTTTAAAACCTTTATTAATGACTGCCGGTATTTAACGTGCATCTGTTATATCCAATATTTAATATAATTATTAAAATTTTAAATTTTATAAATTAGTGGGTTCCTCGTTGGAACTATTAAAGTAATTAAAATCATTGCCGCCGGCCACGCGCTCGCATTTAAGTAAACATAGCTGTTTCATTTCCAACTCTCAAGTCAACAAGCAAATATCGTTTGTTTATTCGTGGCTATATTACTAAATATGGATCATATTTTATTAATCACTCTGTATCCCGCACGTAGTAGGGTCTCCTGAGGTAACGACGAAGTCTTGAGACACTTTGTTCCCATTAAGACACTTCCGTTCCCCACTTTCCGCAGTGCAGTAACGGAACTCAACGCCGTGTTTTGCCAGAGCGAGTAATGAAAACATTCAATATTTTATTTCCTCGCCTAGCAATCGAACTGACAACCTGTCGCGATAATAGTATAGAAATATTTTTATATACCTAGGTACGTTGATACTTTCTAACAAATATCTATATCAACTGTCGTGCATACCATACTTTTAAACAATTTTTAATACAGAGATTATCATTCTGCATTCTATCTGTGTATTAAATATAATATAGCTGTGTCGATTTTCATACTTCTTCTCCGTCCGCCAAAAGTACACGTAAAAAGGAGTACAGTTTTTGCTTCACTTAAATAAAAAGAAATAAAACAATATATATATATATATATATATATATATATATATATATTGTTTTAATTTTACACAAATTTAAATAAACATACGAAGGTTAATATTTGCTTTATTGAAAACCGCGCAGCTAGGGTCGTCACGCCCGGTGCATGTATCACATATCAACTCCATAGCACAGATTGACAGCTATATTCCCTGGACAACCCTAATTGTCTGGTCGCCCTCATATTACGGGAAATTTAATAAACATTGCTGTGCTATCAATACACACACTTTACCAACTTTGTTTAAATTGTGAAATTAAAATCAGCTTCACCTCTCTCTCTCTTCAACTCTCTGTTTTCCACATTCTTTCGAACTCTGGACATTGCGTGTAGAGTGGCGGAATTCAACGCCGCGATTTGCTACGACACCAGAGCGAAGAAATGAAAATATGAATTGAACCCACTCAATGGCTGCTTGAATTGTGAATACCTGTATTGATATACAGCACGAAGGGTGGAAAATTGATATTTAGCGGGCACTAGTTAGATGTCATGTACTATTACCGGTAAGCCGATTAAGTGTCTGGTACTGGCATTACGGTTGAGCTTTCTTCTATTTTAATTTTGTTTATTGTTAAGTAAATAATTCTATTTTTTAAATGTACAATTATTTAACTTAATATGAATATATAATGAAGTCATCGTTTGATAATAAAAAATAGGTTACTGAGATATATTTGTGATATCAATTACGAACATAATTAACAAAATTTAAATTGTGTAAAGCTTTGTTATAACTTTATTTACTAAATATTATTAAATAATTAAATCAGCTTCACGCTATATTCCGCACACAGCAGGGTAGGCGGAGAGAACTTAGTATTAAGACACTCCGTTCCCCACTTTTTGTAGGTACAAGACCGATCTTAATATACATATTTTTAAATTAATGAAAAATAAAAATTTTCATCTTCATCAACTAGTTTATTATAAGTTAAAAAAAAAAATAATAAATGATCTCACCCACTAACGACATAACCGAAATAAAGCTAAAACGCACACTCAGATTTACAATGGACACGAGTGGAAAGTTGATTCGTTTTGGCGTATTATATCCCTGGAGTGTTACCAAACCGTTACCGCTCCACAGAGAAATCCAATATCTGCCCCCCCTCCCCCTCCCGTAACCGAATTGCAGTTTGAATGCTGCACTCATTTTCGTTATTGAATCACGGCATCATATTTGCAAATTGATATTATGCATTCGGTGTTTCATTTGTTTTTGTTATTTTTTATTTATTTCTATAAAGCTGGTTTATTTTCAAATATTTTATTTAGATGTATTGCAAATTTGGTACTGACTATAAAGAAGAAAAAAAAGTTATCGTCTATTTCTTTTATTACAGGATTTATATACATTTTACATTTTTAAATACATTCTTGTAAAAAAAAAAAAAAAATATTATCGTCTTATTATTATATAATACATATGCACAGAATGGATTCAACGTAAACAAGTTATTATATGTAAACTCTTTAATTGTTTTCTTTATCTTTATAATAATCATAATATATTTTTTCATAATATCCTAATGTTATTTAAAAATAAATGAAATTAACAAATTTAAATACATAGCTAGCTAGCTGTAGCTTTTTGTTCGTGTTGTAAAAATATTGAATTTTTTCGTAAAATATTAATAATATTTGATATTCATTGAATGACACAACTATTAAATGACATTAAGTACTTTCTCTACTAATGTCATGTCAAACGCTTTCAACGTAACCATTGTTGTCGACGCCGTGTCAGCATATTAATTACCAAGTGTTCTTTTGATGGATTTATTGAGACTAAATGTGCTTTATACGCAATTAAGGCCAGTATTTATAAATCGCTCTCAAGTCCAGAGATCGATCTTGAGATGCGGTGTTCATTCATTAATTATATACAGGTATTTATGAATGAAAACGGCATCTCAAGATCGATCTCTGACTTGACAGCTGATGATGTTAACAATTTTGTGATAAGCAAAATTTGATTTAATCTTTGTTACATATACCACTCTGATGACATTAACTTACAGGGAAATTTCATAAAACTCGTTTTCTTGGAGTGTGTCTCTTATTTTATGATAAAATGGTAATGTATCTGAATGTCTGTACACAAAAGATATATTTGAAAAAGTGATTTTGGTGGCATTTAATAACATAAAAAAAACAAAAACCAATGATTTTTTATTTACCTGTTAGTCTGTGCGTTTGTTCAGGCTTATCTTAAAAACGGCTAATTTGTATTTGGCAAGTTTCCCTTCACATTTATTGTTTATTTTATTTCAATTGCCTTAGAAAACTGTAAATAACTGTTTTATTGTGTTAGGTGAAATTAAAATTTTTAATATAAGTTTAGATACTGTTTTTAAAATAATATTACTATCAGAAAACGAAAGTTATGCTGATTAATAAATTATTCATTGTGTAATTCAAGCGGGCGAAGCCGCGAAGGGATCACTATTACTAAATATGAGTAAGAATATAATTTTCATTTGTCAATACAATCGGTAAATTTATTGCTGCGGCAACGGAGCTCCAATAGCAAGCCTTCCGCTGTAGATAGCCTTAATTCATACAGCAATCCCTTCGGAAGTCACCATTCTAAATCAAACATGGCGCCAATCCCTATGATTTCCATACGGGGGAAAACGCATATTTTAATAACCGTAATGCTGTTCGGAACGGAGCGGATTTATTCGAGATTTGCTTTACGAATGTAACTCTATATCTATTACTAGGCATGATAATGGCGGAAAAGTATAGATATATAAATATATTTATGAGGTCAGTCGTGGTACAGAGGTACAAGCTTGGTACTGTACCGCGGCAGGTGTAGATTCGATCGCCGCTCGTGGAAATGAAATATTAAATATTTTCATTTCTTCGCTCTGATATCGAGGCAAAGCGTGGCGTTGAGGTAACACTCATTGCCTCCAGAAGTCAGATTATTGTGTGTAGAAAGTGAGGAGTGGAGTGTCTTGGCACTAGGCTCCCTCTGTCACCTATTGTGCTACATACAGGATACACCGTAAAACTGAGAAAAAAATATCATGACAGTAGAAAAGTGGTATTACATGATATGTAGGTATGTTAAAACCCATTACTTATAAGATAATATGACACCAAAAGGTTTAAAAAGAGATAAAACGTCCATTAACCAACCATTGAGCGAAGTGTAAATCTTTATCTTATTATATTCACTAATTTAAAAAAAAACTATTTTATTATATGTAAAAAAAGGTATCGAAACTATTTATTTCAGAATATTTATCATATTTCTGATGCATACTTAATTCATTTAAAGCTTGTCTGTATATTGTTTGTTTGCAGCTACGTACGTAGATACACACGTAGTTACAAAATGAGTGTGTCTATCATGAATAATTTATAGACACATTGACAGGCTGTGCCAGTGAAATTTTTGCATATTAATAATACGACGTAACCTGAGTCCACTTTCATTTTAATTGAATGTAACTACGCAAATCTGTTGTTTTTAATATAAAAAATCGGTAAAATTAAACAGTAAAAAACGGGAGATATAGAAATAATTATAATAAGCTTTGACTTATAAGATCATCGTCATCTTTAATGTCTTTAAAATATGTTTTCACCTAATGACAGTGATTTATGGTTGTAAATTAAAAAGTGATTCAAATTTAAGTCGTTAAGTATTATTAAAATTTTAATTTAACACGAACGAGTAATGGCTGTGAAAAATTGCATAGTTATATTCTTGAAAAAGCTTAAAATCATTTCCAGCGGACGCCAGTGCCTAGTACGTGCTACGCGGCCGCATAAATTGCACGGCAGGTGTATCTAAATTGTGGGTGGAGGCGTTAATATTTAAATCGGTAGTGTAATACGGGCGTGTGCCTATCGCTCGATGCACGCAGTCCATTTCCATAAAAGCCTCTTCAATCTCTCAAAACGTTTTGGGAATTTCAATTTGCGCTTAGCGTTTTTTTTCCCTCGTCTCTTGAGCGGAGTCTTTTTCGTAAATATTTAGTGCTTCATTGAATTTTAAATACTTGGTCGTGGTGTAGAATATTTGTCTTTACTTAGGATTTCTTATTAGCGGTATAAGGGCCTCTTTGAATCTTTGTTATAACTTTGAATTTCATCATGTATATAATTTAAGTATGTATAAAAGAAACAAAAAGTTTAAATAATATATAATAATATTTTTTATAATAAAAATATTTTTAATAATAATATATAATAATATTTTTTCAGTTGTGATATAATATAAAAAACATATTTAATCAAACTTCATACTAATTCAGCTATTTCAGCTGTTTAAATTTTTATTAAAATCAAATTCAATTGAGTTGTGAAAGATGTAAAAGCTTAAACTTCCGGCTCTCACTCTATTTTTTGTGAAGCGTCACATAATAGTTTCAAAATCCATTTCTAAAAACAACTCGTCTGAGAATGCGAATAACGAACGACCCCTCTTGGGTTACATAGCTTTTTTTTAAATAAAATTTGTAACACTTTTTGCTCTTTTGCGCTTGATTGTCGAAATCAATGTTTTTTTGTAATATTTGACATTAAAATTGAACTAAATTTCACAGCTACATAGTTTAGTAGCATTTAGTTTTAAATTAGATTAAAAATATGTAGTTATTAATATAAATAGTAATTAGTATTTATTTTTTCACTAAAATAAAATGTTACATTAAGGGATTAAAACTTAAAACGGGATTACAGCGTGAAGCTGATTTTTTTATAAAAAAATCGTCTTCACGTTGTATCCCGCACACAGCAGACAGAGGAGACCTAGTGTTAAAACACTCTGTTCCCCACTTTATGCCGAATTGTGGAGGCATTACGCGTTGAGTGAAATATCCTCGAATGGGGAACCCACAACCAGTCGGTTGTACAGTCACACTTTGTGCCCCTGCACCACCACTTTCAAAAGTGTGTAATAAATACACTTGTGAAATATTTATAATTAATATAATTTCAACACAAAAACAAATAACTCAAAATGCACACAAGCACATACAAACATATGACCTCGATCGATCCTAATCCATCGATGTTCCTAAGTTTACCGAATCGTCGCGATATTTAAGACGTTGTGAACACGTCGTACAAAGGTCGGTGACCCCGATGCGGGCTCGAATTCGGTAGCCGGCGGGGACATTAATCGGACGTCACTTGTCTTTGATACTTCCAACATGGGACGAAAAGGGTAACACAGTAAATTGTAAATAACTTAACCTTCTTCGCGCTCTTCTAGGCTTGGAGATTTATAACTTATGTGAAAGCGTCTGTCACACAAAAAGGTTTAAATAAGTTAACTTTGATAATAATGTTGGCAAAAGGATGTTTTCCTCTTATCTGTTTTATAAGAGTTTGATCTATGTATTATTATATTATTAATTATATAATATTCGTTAATTTTTGAGACCATGATTGAAAGCGTATCGTGTTTTTAGTTTAGTTAAAACTTTCGATATTAAGCTTTTTTTATCATATAACTAATAATTTCTGTCTTAATTAAAAAAAATGAAAATAAGCAAAGTAAAATCTCTTAGTATAGACGCGTCCTGACCTACAAACTATATTACAAAACAATTTATCAACAATCCGTTTCCTTGATATATTGAGTTAGAATAATATTGTGAAAGATTTATCTTCGAACCGCGTTACGTTCTTTCACGCTTAACCGAGTTTTGTTTCGTCATCACTGACGTTTATATTTGTTTAAGATATTTTGGCTTTCTTTGTGTTTTTGTTTCTTTTTAGGATTTATATTATACGATTAAGAATATATCTATTTTTTTTAAATAAAATAGTAAGTAAGAAATAGAAAGAAGCTCTTTTTAATTTTATAGTAACAAATTTTGTTGGAAGTTTTTCTATTCATTAAATAATAAAATTACAAAAAACATCTAAAAGGCTTAAAATAACGATTTCATCCTATTAATTGATTTTTATCCTACTTAATGACATATTTTAATTACTATGGTTTGTTTATATTTTTTCATTTTCCTCTGGGCGAATTCCAAAAGAAGCTTATTTTATATTCAAAAGCATGAACTTACAGGCTTCTAAGCTCACTTATTACAAAATTCAAAGTACTTACGAGTACCTGTGCCTCAAAAAGACAAAGGCAAGCCTAAGTGAATATCTTCTTCAACAATGAAAATTAGATTTTGCTACCCTCTAGCAAGATATTAGTATGATAAGCCTGCATTACCCAAATTGCTTAGACCGTAATAATTTACGAAAATTTACCTGTTGAAAGTCCTCCTCTCGGGACTCAAAAGGATTTAGATGAAGTCGTAACGTTAAAGAGTATGAAGACGGCTGTCGGCATGACTGAAGCGAAAATTATTTGTCTGTACTTACCGAGTGTTTCAGTTAAAGTTTAGTGTTTTAGTGGTCTGTTTGTGTAAATTTCAGTTAAAATATATCGGACGCGTATTGGTTAGTATGGAGTAATAAAATAATTACTACCTCCACTCCTAGTTCGTTATTTTTCTTTATTTCATATTTTACACAAGCTTTGTTTTCAGGCTGTATTTGTATATTATCGAATAATAACCTCGGAAAGTGGGGAACGGAGTGTCTTAACACTAAATTTTCTCTGCCAACCCAAGCTGAATTCGCGATATAGCGTGAAACAGATATTATCGTATAATGATCTATAACTATTTTACAAGTATTCTTGTATAAAATTATATTTCATGTTCGTTATGTAATATTTTCACTTGTCAACTGTCGCAACTTGCCATATCTAAAGTCACACAGCAGGTTTGTTCACAATAAAGTGTCTAAAATAAGCTCTCGTGATGTCACACTGTCGTGTGGCAAATGCATTTTACGAGATCGATACATTGAGGCCGCAGTGCATTATAAAATAATATCAAACATGTGATGTTCGGTCGAAAATAGCATGAAGGAATCTTTGTTGGTTTTTTTTGGACAAAAAGAATGTTGAATTCACACTCTGTGCCAGTCTTAGAATAGAATAGAATATTGTTTATTACTTCTCATTATACTTGGTGTTCTTTAATAAATGGAAACATTCAAATAATCTTTCGAAATCTAAATCCTTTATTTAGTTTTGCTTGCATGTTTATATTATTTTATATTTCATTGTATATTATATATATATATATATATATATATATATATATATGGTGTTCAAAGTGCAAATGATAAAATAAAATTTTCTCTCAGGCTTTTCTTTCTTATTAAAAGAACGTCCACCAATTAAGAACGTTTCAAGTCATTTAAAAATGGCGGGACAACAGTCAAAGCAGATTTTTAATGAGTAAGGTATAATAATTGCAAGCTTATTCGCTTGTTATTATTATTATTATGCATTAGATTTTTTAAAAATATTTTTATTCACACGCTATATCCCACATACAGCAGGGTTTGCAGAGGAAACCTATTGTCAAGACCCTCCGTTCTCTTGGAAATTCTGGAACCATTGCGAGTTGAGTGGCTGAACTCGACGCTGCGCTCTGCCTCGGCACATTTCATTACCTCAAGGAATCGAACCCACAGTCTGTTGTACGTCGCGCCCTTGCATCACGACTGGCCAGGAATATTTTTATTTAGCTATAAATATATATAAATTTTAATTTTAAACAATTATCTTACCAGAAAATATTGTATTGCTAATTCTTCTTCCATTCGGTGGAGCACCACTATCGTAACGTAATCTGTTCTTAATGAACACGAACGTGACCACGCTATCTTGTTACAGAAATATTGCACTTCGCTGCGAACCTTTAGAAAGTGTAAAGATTTCAACGATGTACTTAAACAATTTAGTATTTATTATAACTAAAATAGGGTAGCTACATAGTTAGGGCTCAACTTTTTCTTACATTTATTACATTTAATAAATGTAAGAAATATCTCGTACATAGCGGGGTAGGCAGAAGGAACATTCGATCCTTTTGTCAAGACACTCCGTTCTCTATTTAAACGCTTCCGTTTCCCTCTTTGCCTTGTTTCCACGGAAATTAAACTATTAAATATTTCATTTCTCCCAGTAGGAATCGAACCTTCAACCGTTGTGATTACAATCGCGCTTGTACTCCTGCGCCACGAAGTCATCAACATTTTTTTATTACAATATATAAGTTATTTCAAAGCTTTTTACATGGCAGCATCAAGAATGTGGATGAATTAACAGTCACTAGTTCTATGAACTATCTAACGTGAGGCGTGCGTAATACATATCTACTATACTTGTATATATCTTTTCTAAAGCATAAGGCATAAGGTTGGCTTTTTAATATATATTTTTTACAAGGCTGTACGATGAAGATAATTACTCTTATACTCTCGCACCAGTGGCAGGAATCTTATATAACCACCTTAAGAAAAATATCTCTTGATATTAGAGCTTACTCGGGACTTTTTATAATGTAGGTAAAACAATTTCTTTTAGAAATCTTCTTAAATAAAAATCTTTTACTCGAAAACCTTTTTTAATATTTGGTGCATTTTTGTTTATTTCATTTGAAGTATATTATATGATCTCTATCAAAAATATATGTATTTTTGTATATTATATTAATAAAAATCCCACCGGATGAGATAAGAATAGACCAAAAAAAAAAATCATTATTATGATAATACATTGTACCTAGAGGGACGTTCCAGTCTATAAAAGAGCTTTCCCTCAAAAATTCCCTTACACGCTAGACAGTTGACATATTGAGAGACATACTGCTCGAGCCCTCATTCAATATTCACATTGTTTTCTTTGCATCGCCGCTACCGAAAATTGTACAACTTTTACAGAAATTGCGGCAGTTTTGTCTTCTGTGAAAAACGATATCTCTTCTGACGTTTCATTTATACTGACGTAAAGGTAACTCGGTCAACGAAGAAAATGTACTTTTAAACAATTATATTTTATATTTCATACACAACATAACTATTTTGGGTTCTTTCAAGTCTTTCAAAGTATATGTAAGTATAATATGTATAGTGTTGACAAAATTTTCTTATGTAATATACATAATTAAGATATTTTAAATAGCAGAGACCGTCGTGGCGCAGGGGCACAAGCTTGTGACTGTCAATGTTACGGTTGAGAGTTCGATTCTCGCCCGGGGAAATGAATTCTTTAATATATTCATTTCCTTGCTATTTTAATAAACCCCAGAACGTGGGGTTGAGTTCTGCTAACATGCAATGCATTAAGATTTCGGTGGACGGAGATGAAGTGTCTTAACACTCGATTCCCTCTGCCTACCCAGATATACATAGTCGGGATAAAGCTTTAAACTGAAAAAAAAAATATAACTAAATTGATTTCAGAGTCAATAGCATTTACAAACTGTATGCAGTGTTAAAATACTGAATGTATCGTCTTTGTGAGGTCGTAGCCTCAAGGTATTTTAACCATCGGTTACGTTTCGCGACTCGCACACCCCGGATACCTTTCAGAATCTATTTGCAAAAGTATATAAGCAGCCCTACAGTAGCGGCGTAGCGATTCTCGTTCCCCGCGGCCAAACGTACCCACTCGGCGTAGATAGTGTTTTTATCAAAGGGTTTCGAGAGTATCAAATTTGTGTGTAAGAATTTCAAAAAAATAATATATATCGTCATCAGTCGTCGCGCAGAGGTTCAAAGTGTGACTCGAGAAAACGAAATATTTATTAAAAATTTATATTTCCATTTCTTCGCTCTATTGTCGAGGGCGATGGGCGGCGTTGAGTTCAACCGCTCTACACGCAACGCCTGTACAATTCATTTTATAAAATATAAAATTTTAGATTAATTATTATTTTGATTTGGTTAATTTTACTTATATATATATACACGTTAGATATTTTTCTTATCAGATACTCTTACTTTTATAATCTGATTTAGAGATAACGTACTTTTTATTCGATTCACGTGGGAACATTGCGAATGTGATTCATATTACAGATTTCTGCACAAATCAAGTCACGTACCGTTTAATATCGTATATTTTTTTGTTTCTTTGGGTCCAAAATAAATTCCAATAACCATTTTTGATAAATATGCTTATATTTTTAAAATTTAATTTTATCTTTAAATAATAGCTGTAGAAAAAACGTCAACAATTTATTTCTTCGTCTACAGAAAACCATGCCAGGTGGCGAAAATACATAACGACTACAGGAAACTATAGGAATTTACACAATTTATCTTTTAATAATATGCTTACATTCAAAATATACTAAATAAAATAATTAATAATTTTATAACAATAAATAAATTTTAACAAGAATTATTTATTGTTATAAGATGTACCTACTTACGGTGTTAGCTTTAAAATGAGAGTTCTTTCTTCCCTATTCGAGCGGCGACGCGAAGTAACTTAAACAAACAACATTAATAACCGTCTAAGCAAAATAAACTTTAAAGATTTATATATATGTTTCTATTATTTTTGTGCTTTTACTTTTGTTATTTAAAATATGAAATTGAAGAGACATTTTGAAATGTGATCATTAATTTATATCTGTATTTTTTTAAATAAAACTAAACTAGCTTCTAAATTTTACATATATATTGTACATGCATCTGATTTTACACTGGGCAGCGCCTTGCCTTCTGTTAGCGCTGTTGAATGCTTAAAAACATTTTTATCCAAATAAAAGTCAGACAAATATTTATCATAATAATAAAATGGTCTTTATTTACAATTTTTTTAATATCCGCCTCTCAATAACGATCTCAGACTTAATAAGACTTACAAATGCTTGCCTTAGACTATGTCGAGACACTAGACACTGTCTTGATGTAAGGTGCTCTCAGCCTAGTCTAAAAGAAATAAAAACATTAGATAATAAAACACTAACTTTCATATTAAAGATGAAACGTAAACATACATACATACATAATTATTATGATAACTGTAGCATAATTTGCGTGTTACCGACATTCACCTTGAAGAGTATTAGAGCGTCTCGACCGCAGGTTTGGCAACACTCGAGGCTACGCCACTGCCTGCCTGCCTAATGGCTGGAGTAATTGTATAAAACAAGTTTTCTTCTAATAGTCCGTATATATATTCTCTGTAGTTTATTTATATATTTCGAAATTATATAATATTAGCCACTTAAAAAGATAAACTAGTCCATGATAAGTTTCTTTTTTTCAATTCAGGGTAGTGGTTGAAGGGTGTCTGGCGTTAAGACACTACGCTCCCCATTTTTCGCCTAAATCTTGAGGTATTGCGTTTGGGGTGACGGAACTCTACACCACTTAAAATGTAGGCTAGTCCATTTATAGCTTGAAATTAATATATAGGAGATACAGTTGAAGCAAATACATTGTGTATATGCTATTTATATTTTATCTATCTATATTTGAATGAATCATGTGATGAATTTCAAAAACCCGTTACACTATTTTATTATTGACACTTTAAAACTTTTAATAGTCTTGTGAGATTTATTCGCTTGCCTTATTTGTCTGTCGACCTTTAATTCGTTTCGCTTTCTTATTTTAGTAATATCATCCTTGAGTAGTAAATATCGCGACGCCAGATATTGATTATTGACTCAGAAATAAGTATATTTATAAGATTTCAATTTAAATAACACCTATAGATATAAAAAAAATAGAAAAATATTTGTAATATTTTCCTTTAGAATCTATTTCCTACAATATTTATTCTTTTTATTTAAAAAATCAGCTTCACGCTGTATCCCCCACACAGTAGGGTAGGCAGAGGGAACCTCGGTGTTAATACACTTCTGCCCAATTTCTGCCGAATTCTGGAGGCATTGCGTGTTGATTAGCAGAACTAAACGCCGCGCTCTGCCTCGGCATCAGATCCTTAATACTACTTTCCCTCTGCCACTCTGCTGTATGCGGGATACTAGGGAACGGGGAACTAACAAACTGTGGCTATTATTTGCCTGTACGTCGATAAATCTACTCGAACTGCATCAACTGTGTGTACCGATTAACAATTAATCAATCAACACGGATATATGTATCGGAAACAAATATATTGATATATTACGATTACACGTGCATACATTTTGTATTTTATTTCTATTTCGAGTTTATTTTTGAGGCGTTGCGTGTTTAATGGCGGGTCAAGCGTTGCCTTGTCGCAAGAACAACTAAATTCATTGCCACGAGCAATTTGTAAGTGTCATCAAGTAGAGACATTTCTATAATGAGAGCAAATATTTCTTAATTCATTAATATTTTTTACCTAAAAAAAAAATGAAACAAGCAACGCTATTAAAATAATGAACTGAACACTTGACCTGAGCTCGTTTCGCTCCGAGTGCGTACTCTTCATAAAAAATATTGCTACAGCGAGCGAAACAGCGAGCGATATTTTTTGTAAAAAACTCTTTAAAATGCACAATGACAATCGGATATTCACTCAATACGACAAAAACTGTATCAGTATTTCACTATACAAATTGAAGTTGATTCTTTATTGTAAACAAGCGTTATTCAGCGGTTTTATCTATATTTTTTATTTATTTATTAGTGTCATTGTTCTGAAAGTTTATTGCTGTCTTGAAATAATTATAATCAGCATGTAGCAGGGTAGATAAATGGAACTTAGTGTTAAGACACTCCGTTCCCCATTTTTCGCCGAATTTTGGAAGTATTGCGTAGGCAATTTTGCCCATGCGCCGCGTCTGGCCTCTGTGTGTAAATTTTTTAATTTTAAAATTATATATTATTTATTTATATAAAAGCAGAATATGCTATATACACATACGAATATATTACATGTCCTTTAAAAACATAACAATGGCTTAAACTTCAGTTAATCCGGGCCAGATAAATACACCACGCATTTTAACAGTTCTATTGTGCTGGTGCATTGACCCACTGGTTTCGTAACGTAGGTATGTTTTTCTGTTATTACCACTACTTTTTGTTTCCAAAGTGTTCCAAGGCACAAAGGCTTTGATGACTGATTTTACGCGGAGTGATTGAACACCAGTTCTTTCTCATGCATAAGCTGGAGGAGAAATAGGTCGTCTATTTACACTGACATGGGTTTTAGCTTGACGTTAATTAGAGCAGCTTTAAGTTGCGGGATCACAAAGAGATATGAACTAGGCTTTGCCACTCTAGTTACGAAACGAGGAGGTTTAATTTCAAATGAAAATGGATATTACTTAGACATAGCACTCTATAGATGCGACTCTTGCTATATTCTTTAATTTCTTTCTTTTGTTAATTAATTTTGATATGGAAATCCCCGACGTGCATCCCGCATCTAACAGGGTAGATAAATGTAGGCTAGTTTTAAGACACTCCGCTCCCCATTTTCCGTTGATTTCTGGAGTCGTTGCGTGTTGAGTAGCGGAACTCAACGCCGCACTAATATTGATTAATATCTAAATGTTTTAGTTGTTTCTATTGTTTAGTTGTCAACCGGCAATATACATTTTGAACTGCGACACGGAAACCACGTGCTATCGGTCGCAATGTGATATTAATAGTAACGTATTCCGAAGCCAGTGACCACGATCGGGTTACGCCTGGATCCGCCAGGGCCCGCCACCTGGCGCTGTTGTACACATGACTGCGTGCACCAGGTGCTTTATGATCGATCTATGTGTGTTTTTATATAAGTAAAGTTTTGTAATTTCCTCTATTTCCGTATAATTTTATATGGTGATTGAAGTGAATGGTAATTAATTTTTTTAGTAATTTTACATTAATATGTCTACTATAAATAAATGTTTTGTAAAATTAGATTCTTTATTAAATTATAGATCTACTTATTAATTGAGGTTATGTTATGGCAAAAAAAAATAAAAAAAGGAATTCGATTCAACCTAATATTACATTTAAAAACACCTAACTTAATCCTTATAATAAAGTATTTTACTTTTAACACTCATAATTTATAATATTAGTGTTTTAATAAGCCATACAAAGAATGTATTGTAACAAAGAAACTATAGCGATGTTTGCTTTACATCTTCACGCACGTATTGTAACCTATCATTAAAACGGTAGACATTGCGTGATAGCGACCCGGGAGTCGCTTCTACGTCTTTATTCCAATAGAAGTAAAGTAAAATAAACCTTTTTTAAAATCCGGTAAAGTTCAAATTTGTGTAATTAAATTAAAATTAACCGTACAACTCGGTTAATTGCTTGACAGTGAAGAATTGTAGAATCTGCCCGTTGCTAAATTCCTATGACTTTTTTTCTTATAGGTATTTATTTAAAAAAAAATCAAATCAGCTTCACGCTGTATCCCGCACACAGTAGGGTAGGCAGAGGGAACCTAAAGTTAAGGCACTCCGTTCTCCGTCGTCTGCCGAATTCTCGAGGCATAGTGTGTTGATGGGAGCAGCTCAACGCCGCGCCGCAAAAATGTAAATGTAGTTTAAAATGAATATTTAATTTCCTCGAGGATTAAACCCACAACCAAATACGTTAACAGTCACTCGTACACCTGCGCCACGACAGACCCCAATAATAATAATAATCTATTATTTACATTTTTATTGTATCCCGCGCATAGCAGGGAAGGCAGAGGAAATTTAATATTAGACACTCTGTTCCCCACTTTCCGCTGAATTTTTCGACACAATCCGCGTTGAGTGGTGGAACTCAACACCGGTATCTATTAAAAAAAAAGTTATAAACAATTGATTATTAAGTGCGATATGCGATAACGTTCACAATACACGCGAATAAGGCCGTAACAAAAATGTGCTCTGAAAACTGCGAAGATATTATCAACTCAACGACTTATATCCAGTAGTTGCGTTAGAAATAGCGGTCGTATGAGTATAAATGTTTAAATACTAAAATATAAATAGTTGGTAGTTCAAATAAGTATAAAAATATTTAAGATTTTTCACTTTTAATACTTTACCTAGCAACCATTGATTTTAATATCAATTTAAAATTTTGTGTTGAAGAGTTTTATTAATGACATATATTAGAGTTTAAAAAATTAAATCAGCGTCACGCTGTATTCTGCACACAGCTGGGTAGGCAGAGGGAACCTAGTGTCCAAGACAATCCGTTCCCCACTTTCTGCTTAATTCTGGACGCATTGCGTGTTGAGTGGCAGAACTCAACGCCGCGCTTTGCAGATTATTAATTAGCGTTTAGTACTCTATATATATATAAATTTAAGAGTGAATTTATTCTCTGTACGTGGATGGACATCTTTATTGCAACTACATATTAATATCTGTTAGTAGTAGTATAAAAAAATATGTGCTCTTGACAGACAGACAGACAAACAGACGGACGGACAATAAAGAGATCTTATAGGGGTTCATTTTTACGTTAATAGGTACGGAACCCTAATAAAAGAGGTTTAAAGGTGCTTATCAAAGGAAATTGACATGATTAAATTCTCCAAAATTCATTATTAAATAAATTAGTTTACCTAAATATTTTTGGTTACATTGTATTGTATAAGATAAAATAAAAAAATGTTAATAGTTCTTAATTCTTAAGTAAAACTAATGCTTAAATATAAAGATAAATGACTTGTATGTCGTAGCGCATTCTACACCTAAATGCGCCGTCTGCCTAACGAGCAGTCTAGTGTTATAGATCGACGCGACGTGCTCACGGTATGAGTTGTGAAGCACTACTAGCTTTTAAACTTTTATTATTCGTTTAAGTAAGATGATAAATTGATCTATAAATGAGTTAAATCACTGCGACCAATTTAATACTTAGATCATATGATACTTTGCTATCAAAAAATCTTCACACTAGGTAGGGAACCTAGTGTTAAGACACTCCGTTCCTCAATTTCCACCGAATTTGTCGAGGTACTGCTTATTGAGTGGCGAAACTAAACGCCGACCTTTCAGTTGGTGTCAGTGTGAAGAAATGAAAATACTAAAAAATAATAATTTATTTCTCCAAGAGGGAATCGAACTCTCAACTGTGGCGTACAGTCACACTCTTGTGCTCTTGCGCCTCTTTATTGTATTTATCTCTATACGACTTTTCAAATATTTTAATAAATTTTTCCTTACTTTTCAGGTAAGCGACGAAAGGGTTCCCTCGAGTATAAGTAAGTCATTAGTCATCTTAAAAACATAAACACCAAAGACTCACCGAAATTTCGCCTTCCCTTAAACAATGCCAAGAAATATATCATACTTTGCAATATCGTAGCAGGACATTCGACTCCGCTGGGAACCTCGTTTAACATAAATATTTGCAATTAAAATTAAGCTTTAGCGCCCTATCCGGCTATTATTCAAATTACACCACAGGAGACCTCCAGAAAGTTTCAAATTAATTAAGAGGGCCATAAGACGGGCCGTTGAGGAAATAACAATGGCAGCCCCCGCATCCTTATTTATTGTAGCCAAGAGAACTATTCCAGTTGCCCCCTGTCACCTCGCTTGCCGCCTTATCATCTATACAACTCTATATCATATTTGCTTATGTGCAACCCTTGGAGTTTAGAGTTTGGATGCATTCACGTGGAATGCCTGGCTGACTCTTGGTAATACTTGGGTTTTAATACATGTAACTTCTGAGGGGGGTGTACTGAGTTAATTGTTATTGTTAATAGTTTTGATAGGTGCATAAGATTTTCATTTTTTAGTTTTGGTGAGAATTTGATGATAAATATTAGAAAATAAACCAGTTTTCATGTGTTTTTTAAATGGCCGATTCATACAAAAAAAGAGCAGAGAAAAAAAAAATATATTTTCTGAATTATCTAACGTGAATAGCGATATCAAAGTAAAACAACTTTAACGCTTGACGTGATATCTACTTAAGTTCGTTGAGCCGACTCGTATTGTGTAGAGGGAGCGTAAGAATCTCAACTTGCTCCAATTTAAGAATATTCCTTACGTAAAAACGTATCGTTGCTTTTTCCTGTAATTTATTTAACGTTGTTAAATGAATGATTTATTTAAATATAGGTATAGAAATAAAAGAAAAATTAAGATGAATTACAGCTTTTTTTTTCTTTTTCAGCTTTACGTTGTATTCCGCATGTAGCAGGATAGGTAGAGGAAGTCTAGTGTTAAGACACTCCGCTCCCCACTGTCCGCGTAACTCTGGAAACATTCAAGTATTAATTATTCCATTTCCTCAAGTGGGAACCGAACCCACAACTTGTCGCGTTTACAGTCGCCTTTTTCCCTTGCACCAAGAATGCCATAACTTAATATCTATATACAATACAATATATATAAGCATATATAAATACATAATTATATACATATCAACGTAAAGGTTGAAGGTATAATTACTAATATAAGCATATTTAAAAGTCAAGGAAACTTTTAGTTATTTGCTGCGTTGGCTGACGGCTCGTCGTAGATCCAAGTACAGAAGTGAGCGTGCCTCATGTAGGTACTTCACTATCTATAAGTCATTGACATTGGAAATTGCTTCGCGATAAGGTTATGTCACTCTCACGATTATCTTGTGAATGCAGTGCTTTATTTTTATTTACAAATACAGTTTCATAAAAATGCTACATATATAAAACAAAAGTAAGAAAATATATAATATAATATAATAACTGTAAAATCTTAATCAACGTTTTACTTTTACGTGTTGATTAACTTTTTTCTTTAAAAAATGCTTAAATTTACTTTAAAGCTGCATATTCAGTAAAATTACCAGACTATATTTCAGTGTCTGAAGATGAATAGAATCCGTCTAGCAACTTGCCCGGGGCGTGTTGACAAAGAAAAGCTACAACCATTTTATTATTTTATTTTAAGCTTGCGCAAATCAGAATTTTAAACTTGCAAAAATCAGCTTCACGCTGTATCCCGCACACAGCACAGCACACAGGATAGGCAGAGGGAACTTAGTGTTAAGACATTCCGTTCTCCACTTTATACCGATTTCTAATGAAATATATACTGACAAGAAAATAATTAGTGTTTCATATACACATTTTTTAAAAATACATACTAAAAGAACTAATATTTCGCGAAAATTATCATAATAGACCAAAATCAACATTAAAATACGTTTTCTCGTAATATACTCAGTATATTACAAAATTATTTGTGGCTTGGGTATTTTCACAGATCATTTTGTATCCACATATCTTTAATTAATCACCAACGAGGTTTATTTCATTCGTGAATAATTTTAGTCGAGCATGAACGTACTGTGGTTAATGGCATCTAGTGTCTACAGTTCACCTAAACCTGCCGCCGCATAGTCTGATTTGCCAGGCATTGAATCCTGTTCGCTGTCTATAGCTGTGTAGTTAGAGAACTAGATTCACTAGAATATTTTGGGAGTTCTTAGATAATAGAAAATATATTCATCCATATTCATGAAATTGCAAAAAAAAAAGACACTTAATTTTAGATTATTAAGGTGAACTGTAAATATACTAATGCAAGCTTCTATCTATGGTTAATTATTAACAACAACAATATCTAATATTTTTTATCATTTCCTTATGTAAACTTTGGAGACAATTAGTTCACATTTATCCCTGTTCACTAAGTATAAATATTTAAAAAATCCTGAAAATATCACCATAGCAACCTAAGCCTTTAAGGTTGCTATGGTGATATTCTCAGCATTTTTATAATAGATAGAAGACGCGATAAGTGCTCTACAAACATGTGTATATAAACAAATAAGCTTTTTGTACCAGTAATCGCGATAAATCAAGCAGTCCAAACCACGGTCGGGTTACTAGTTACATTACATGAAGAAGAAGACATGGGGCCGCTGTGGGACGAATATCTTTAATTAGTGAGATGGGACGTTTGTTTTTATTTTATTTTATTTTATTCTATGTCATCGTAAATCTTCGCACTTTAAATAACAAAGTGCGTTACACAGACGCCGATAGCTGACAAAGTATGCGCAAGGCCGCTGCGGCTTCGATATGTGACACTTGCGGCTAGATACAAGTGATTGATGCTTTGACATAAGAATAGCCAGTAAGTTGGATTCCATAATATTTATAGGAAAATATTTTTATTAGAATAATTAATATTGTTAATCGTGACGCAGTTGAGTTACGCCAATCGAAACGCAATGCCTCCAGAGTTCGGCGGAAAGTGGGGAGCGGAAGTGTGTTAACGGGAACGCAGTGTCTCAACACTAAGTTCTCAGTATCCCTCTGTCTCTTGATCTTGCTAAATAAATGTATATTAGATTAAAAATACTGTTTCCATTGAGTATTTTTAAATGTTATTATAATTTTACAAAAATTTACTTAACCTTTAGGCACTTTATTATTGATCAAAAGCTATATTTTACAAACATATAATATAATAGTAATTTAACGAAAGTGATCCCACTGGCATCCCGCCAGGATTGTGGATATCACGACAGACAAATATTTTGGGGGCAATTCATTTGAGCCCGTGCGCGCCATATATTCTACTTCTATTTATGCGTAGGCTTAATAATATCATTTTAGTTTATTATTTTGATCGCACAGTGTTTTTGGTATGCTATGGCTCGGTGTCCTAGATATGCCATGAGTCACTAGCTCGCTCTGCTATTAAGGCAAAGCGGTGTTGAGTTCCGCCACTTCATACGCAGATGCGTCCAGAATTCTGCGGAAAGTGGAGAACGGAGTGTCTGAATACCAGTTTCCTTCTGCCTACCCTGATTTGTGCGGGATACAGCGTGAAGTTGATATAAAAAAGGTTAACGTAATAACGTAAACTCATGTCTTGTTAGAATTTGGATATATTATAACAGTCAAATCGTTTTATTTTGATGAATGAATCGTCTTATTCGTTCGATGGCCTTTAATGCTATATTTTATCTAAATGTCTCATTATGGTAGATTAGAAAATGCTACAAAATAATTATTTGTAATACTTATTATAAATAACTATCAAAGAGAAAATAATAAATCTCGTCTACGTCTTATGCATTTCATAATAAAAAAAATATGAATTTTTTTTGGACCAAATAAAAATAGCAGTTTGAGTTTCTTTTCAAAAAGAAGCGAACGGTTCGTAACAAAACTTTCATCAGACATCAACTAATTAAATTGGCGCCGGACAAATATTTTAGTCGAGTTTTGAATATCAAATAGTTTATAGCTTAGTGGTAGCTCTGAAGGAAAGCTCCGTCGTCGGAGAATTTAAATTATTTGAAAATTTTATGCTAAATGTTTAATCTAGGTTTATATTTCTTGGCTCTACACTCTTTAGCTTTACATTGTACCTCGCATTTAGCGGGGTAGGCAGAGAGAAAATGAGAACCTAGTGCTCTCTGTCCGTCCGAACTCCGTTCTCCACTTTCCGCCGAATACTGGAGGCATTGCGTTTCGAGTGGTGGAACTAAACGCCACGCTTTGCCTCGACACCAGAGCGAAGAAATCCCTAGTAGAGATTGAACCCACAACCAGTCGATGTTGCCGCACACTTTGTGCCTCTGCGCCACGACCAGCCTCGATAATAAATAATTATTTGAAATATTTTAGTCATATAGACAATTATCTATTGTTACCAGGTAGGTATAGCAAATCCTAGTTATTTGAGTGGAGCAATTTCACTTTAAAGGGAATAAAAGAGCCCAGTCTGTACCCAACTTGTAAACTACGGTGCGCTATAGAATTTCACAAAAAGTACACCACTTTAAATCGCTAGCTCCTTTTCTATTGGAAGCGGATTTTTTATATTTTGCTTTTATAAAAATTTCTTACATTCAGATTGTAGTTTATCTTTTAATTAATTTTTTAAATGATTTGTGGGTATGCTACTACGCTATAAGTAGGTAGACTTACGTATAACTTCTAGAATGGAAAGAAATGTTATGGTTTTTACCTATCACTGACGTCATAGCCAACGTTATATAAAAATTAAAGAAACGTATATTGCTTATATTCAGTGTGGCGTTCTGAATACAACTGAAAATATATATTTATAAAAAATGTACAAAGTCCGTCCGTATTTGCTGAATTTGATTCTTTTTTAGATGCTTATCAATAACCGATCTACTTTTACTGGCCGTTGTTATTTATTCTATTTACATATTCAACTTAGTACCGATACTTTAAAATTTTTATATATATAAGTATTTTTCCTTTCTAAGTGATAAAACTTTAAAAACGTTAACATCAGTTTAGTCTCTTTATAGTGCAATAAAAATTCTTGAGACGTGACCTACTAAATTATTATGAACTTTATGAGTCAGATCTTAACTATAGCGAACACTTTACTGAAATATAATGTCTAAACACAATGAAAGCCATTGAGAAACATCGAGATTATAATCGATTTTTTAGCATCGTATAGTGTACGTAGTAAATGATTGTAATTTATCTTTTGACGGCTGTTTACAAACAAATCTTAGTTTTTAAAGTTTGTGTACATTATAACTTCTTTACGATATTGCTCCACTTTGATGCTTTGTAATGGTTTATAGCTTAACTGTCTGTTTTGTAATATATAATATCTATTTAAAAACTGTGATAGAACTGTACAAACAAATTCGGAGATTTGTTTGAACAAATATTTTTTATTCCGGTTTTTATGAAAAAAGTTTGAAAAGCTGATTTAATTGAGTCACAAAATTTATATCGCAACAAACTGTTTATAAACTTCAAAGCCTATTTTCAGTTCAGCTTTAAACTCGAGCTTTGTCAAACACAGGGCTCTGGAGCTAAAATTAATGTTACACCCTCGCTATTAGGCAAAATGGCCAAGTGCTGTCATATTTATTACGTTACTTAATTTTAATAAATTTTAAATTTAATTATTATAACATTAATTTACTTAAATAAAATAAATTATTTTAAAAAGAATAACTACTATTATTATTCTTACAATCTCTTGTTTCAAATAAAAGTTTTTTTAAAATAAAAAAACTAAATCATAATATTAGGCTTAATCTTTTATTAGTTTTATATAATATATTAAAACTATAGTCACATCTTGATAATCGAAAATGTATACTATACCAATAAAATAACTACAAAATATTTTTAAATTTTATTGCTTTATATGGAAATATAGCATGAATATATTAAATTCCTTTTGACTTTTATATCCACAATTCCCTTTGAGTCCTCATGACTAGTTTGTAATATTGACATTCTGCTATCATGTAATTCAGCTTCAATATAAATACACTTCTTGTTGGCATAGGATTTCGTTTGCTTCCATTTCGCCGTATGAAACTTTAACATCTATAGAGACTGTAGGTAGATAAATAAAAGCATGGGTATTTTGTATTGACTTGTTATTTTGTATCAGCTTAAACTGTATTACTAGAGGCGTACATGAAGAAAAGCATAAAATTTCCACCATTCTCTAATTTTAAAAATATTGCTTGGAAAGCGGCAAATAAGATCTATATAATAAAAAATCAGTTGAACACTATATATTAAAGTAAATATACCTACTCTCGCAAATGCGCTAAGGAGTGATTGAGGCAACTTAATCTGATATATGGATTTTTGAGACAGTACATATGAAAATAACTATATCCTATACGTATCCAAAATAATTTATTTTGATCTGAGAAAATCTTGATTTTCACTGATTTTATTTTCTTTATATATATTATAAAAATAGGTAATAAATCGTATTGCCAAAATTATGTCTCATTGATATTTTAAAATACTATCTCGCATCCATGAATTTTATCAAGAAAATTGGGGATTTGTCGAGGGTGGCAGGAATCCCTCGCAGTACATCGTGCACAGGAAATGGGTACCAAGTGTTATTCAGTCCACCAAGAATAGGGAGAAAATGTCATTGAATGTCGTTGTAATAGCGTAGCTAGTAATCTGAAGGCTTTCGAAATAATTATTTAATGGCATTTGCACATTTTAATGGTCTTGAACTATTTAGAAATAATGATAAAGCGAGTAGTAGTTTGCTATTTTCTTTATTATATACATACAGAATATTACAAATACAACATTGAAAGATTGTGAATATGAAATTTTTAATGAAAAAGAGAGAAAAAGAAAAGGGCAAGCAAAGAAAAAAATGGTATTTGACGTCTTGTTTGTTCATTTGAAAAAAAAATGTGTATACTCAGTTAACTATATTCATTCAAATCGTACATATAAAGCTATCCCCCTTTCTAACGCTTTCTATCTAAAGCTCATCAAGAGGTTGATTCGTCAGGAAGTGAGACATTCTGTAGAAGCAATGGGGCGGTACGATTTATGTACTGCAAAGATTTGGCGCCTCGTCATAGGGTTGGTAGCGTTTCATGTTCTTTTTTATGTTTTTATTTTAATTTTGTTAGTATTTTAATTATTATTATTTTTATGTTAAAGGAAAATGTTAAATATAAATAATATTTTACGAGTTGCTGTCCATTTGTTTTGCAAGTTATTTTGACATTTTGTGTATCACGTCACCACTTGTAGTGTCGAAATTGCACCGTTAATTAACATACGCATTGACATTTAGTGCTTTGGTTGTTTCATAAATAATTAACATAATTACATCAATTTTTTTATTTCATTTTGTAAGTAATTTTATTCAATGGGGGAATGGGTGGCATGAGCTTAGAACGGAGTATCTTAGCACTAGGTTCCCTCTGCCTACCCTGCTATGTACAGGACACATTTATTTTAACTTTAAATCAATGAGGGTATCCAACTAATCCGTGTTATCACTGACCCACTTCCAAACAATAGCCGATAGTCCATGTTTGTCGATGATGCCGAGCACCGACGCAAACATTGTACGATTTAATTACGGTAGAATGTCGCTTCTATTAGCCCAGACATGTGATATTTACATTAATTATTGTGTTACTGTAAATTAATTAACTAGTCGACTACTTGTATACTATACTGTATAAGTACTTTATGAAAAAATGTATATCTATATTTTTATATGTTTTTCTCGTACTGATATAATTTTCTCGTCTATTTTTTGTCTATTTAGAGTGTAGAGACATTGTGAAACATCTTATGCAGTTTTTCCTATCAAATTAGCGAATATTTTTTAGTATTCAAAAGAATAGTCTCCTAAATTTAATTGAAAATCTTTAGCATCGTCAAGAGTGTTCCAAAGTAAAAATACTTTTCTTTTTTTCCATAATATCAGATATTACCTTATCGAAAATAACTAATTCAACATATAATTTATTCTAATCTAATTATAAAGTACATTTAAGCAATCGTTAATTTAATGTGTGTGCCAATAACAAGAAATATATCCTTATGACCTACTTTCATACAATAGCTGATGGCATACGTTTGTTCTGGCGATACGGCAAACATTGTCGAAGTAAATTCATCCCTGTCCTCAAGTTATTGTTCAAATACGTTCTCAAAAGGTATTAATCTGTACAGTTTTTCTATGTTCTAAGAATAAGATATTTTTTTATATTTCTTTTGAAAATTTAAGCCCAAACTACCTTCAACTATTTTTTTGTTCACATTACAATGCAAATGCAACGAGTGACTCTACGAGTACAGTATAGAGTATAGAGTACAGGTAGAGACACTTTTACGTAATGCAAAATCTTTATATCTGGAAGAAAAGATTATGAGACTATAAGACTCACACCCACATACTTTCTTTAGAAGATAAATTAATAGCAGTAGCTTCTTGCATTTTTAATTCTTTTTTTGGAGTCCAAAAAAGACAACCGTTCAATCATTTCTATAAAAGGGCAACCTGGTATCAGTTACAAATGAAAAGTTAAAACAAAATATATATCGTAATTCCTATCAGTTCTTTGTCTTAATGTGAATTTATGATCCGTTAACTCGTTCCTATTCGATGACAGTTGTTGAGATTTATACCCCGGAAGTAAAGACTTTTGATCTCTGCCGTTTCGCCATCATAATGAATCCAAGTAAAGGGTCTCGATTTCACTTTTATTAGAAACAAGGTGATATATTAAACTTATAATAGATGTTTGAAAAAGAATTGAATTTTATTTATGGTTTTATTTTTGAAATGGTAGTCAAGTTCATTTTCATTATAATATTAACAAACAAGTAAAATAGCTTCGGCTTCACATAATTATTGCCTATTGGATTTCAAGTTTTCATATATATTTCATAATTATTATTTAGATTTTATCGCTAAAATTACTTTTTATTAGCAATATAAAATTACTTTGGCCGGAATTATCTTAATGTGGATTGAATATTTTACTGTCATATTAAAATACATTTTTAAATATTTTTATAAATGAAGTTATATAATTCAAATGTATTTTAATTTTATCAGAAAGTAAATTATTATTTATAATTTTTTTAATTTCTTCGCCTTGGTACCAAGGCTAGGAAAGTAAGAAAAGTGGATAACGAAGTGTTTAAATACTGCTTTCCCTCTGCCTACCCTCCTATCCCTATATGAGGGATACAGCGTGAAGCTGAAACAAATTCTGTACTAAACCTATAACAGCATATAGACATAATTCGCTTTAGTGTGAAAGTTCGTGGTATATGTTCGCATAACATCGTTCATCAGCTCGCGGAATGCAAAATCGATGCGAACTGTAAGTCAGTGACTCATAGGCAGTAATATGATTAATTATTATTGGCGAACGAGTAATGTATGGATTTTATAATAATCTAAGGCTTTATTTTGATGGAAAAAATATTATATAGCTATCTATGTATAGGTATAATTTTTATTATAAAACGAGAATTAATATATTAATAAAATTAGAAATATTAGAGATAGAAACTTGTGATTATAAACGCGACAGGTTGTGGGTTCGATTCCCACTCAACACGCAATGCCTCTAAAATTCTGTGGGAAATGAAGAACGGAGTGTCTCAATAGAAGGTTCCGTCTACGCTAAACGTAATATTATAAAGATTTTTCTGTCGTAGCCAAATTAAATAAAAGGAAAAAAGAAAAGATTATTTTTTTATTTCCAATGGAATTTGTTTTATATATTTTATAGACCTACATTTTAATGGTATTAAAATTTATCAAGTATGCGATATAAGTGGCGAATGATTACGGTTTATATATATACGTATATATTACAAATAACATTTTAAATAAAATACAGTATGTTAATTTACATATTTATAAGAAACATTCATTGGTTTTCTTGTTTTCGGTCGGCTGGTCGTAAATCAGACACGATTCGTTGACCTAACCTAGTTTGCAATTCCATAGAACTACACATGTCTTGCAAATGTTACTTCGACTTAGTTTAATGTTATACAACTAAATTTAGAATTATACTGCGTTATATTAAATGTGTATAGAGTTTCCTTATATTACATATTTATCAGGGTGAACGCTGTATTCCGCACATAGCAGGGCTGGCAGAGGGAACCTTGTGTTCTTTCTGCCAAATGTTTTAAGAGTGGCAGAACTTATGCATTGGTGCCAGAGCGAAAAAATTAAAATATTAATAAATAGTCATTCAGTGGAGATCGAACCCACGATCGTCGCGTTACAAGCACACCTTTCTACACCTGTGCCACGACGGTCTCATTTTGTATTTAAGTTCAGCTTTTTTAATTTGCTATACCCACCTGTATATATTTTAGCTATTCATACTGGAAACAGAAAAAGCCGTCTTTAAACACATGAAAAAGCTGAATATCAAAACGTAGATTAAAGGGTAGAAGAAGAACAAATAGGAGAACAAGAAGGAACTTTTTTAATTAAAGCGTAGTCCGGTTCGTAATAATATAAACCAAAACGTAAAGGACTATAAAAACAATGCCTAAGGAATTTCAATGAACTGCCCTTGCCAGATAAAATTAGGATAAAAAGTGGATAAATTTAAAAAAAATGCTTTGTCGGCAGCGTGTGTGTGTGTACAAGCAAAGTTGCATTTTTGCAAAACATATATTTTTTTTATTAAAAATTATACGTACTGAACAATGTAATAAGTACAGGAATGAAGCAGTAAATTATATTTTCATCTTTCTGGTGTCGAGGCAAAGCGCGGCGTTGAGTTCCGCCACTCAACACGCAATGCCTCAAGAATTCGGCAGAAATTGACGAACGGAGTGTCTTAACACTGAGGTTCCCTCTGCCTACCCTGCTGTGTGCGGGATACGGCGTGAAACTGAAAAAAAAAAACAAAATTGTATATACTAAGTAATATTAAAGTGGTTGGTCAAATCTATACATGCTGAAATGGACTGCAGCGAAGCTGTCTTGAGCCCGAAAAGACTTTAGTAGAAAATTTTAATATGGTAAAAGGGAAAAGTCTAGTGCGCTGGGGATTTAATTTTAAATTATATCAACGACGCAAAGCTAACTGCTTTTGGTGAATAAATTTAGTGCTATTTTGTAGTCTACAATATTTCGCTTCGCTATCTAATGTAATATTTTTTTAATATATATATATATACAAAATAATACGATTTATTTTCTAACTTTCTAGTTATGCGTATATTTATTTTTCCGAATTATGCGGAAAATATGAGGAACGAAGTATATAACACAGGGATATTCTGCAAAACCTGCTATGGATCGAGACACAGCGTCGAGCTGCATAAATACTCCAATCACCAAACACTAGCCAACTTATTCTTTACTCTGACATACCAACTAAGGAGGTTCTACGGGTAGTCCTAGTCAAAATTCCATAAATTCATACATTCACACACGTATATATATATACAAAAGAAACCAATAATTAATTGTGTTGTCCACAATGAATAATGTAAATGCGTCGTTTCTGGGTCAATCGACCAAATACTAATGGACTACAAAAGTGTTATACGTTGAATAACAAATGGTTTTATGTTTGATTAACTTAACTAATCCAGGTTAAGTTTATCTTAAATGAGTGATTCTTTAAATAAATAGGACGTTTTTAATTCTTATTAATGACTGTCGTTTTAATATAACGAATTGAGTTTGACCTTGTACTTACGATTATTATCATCTAAATACTATATAATAAAAGTTTTCAGTAAATTTGAAAATATTCTTATTTTATATTTACTGCTCCACGTGCAAAGGGTCCGTTGTTACAAAAAACATTCACATTCCTGTTCCAGTTTTTTTTCTAGCTTTCTGTTTATTTAATTAAATGTATATTACTAACTAGTATATATGATTGAGACATTGTACAGTAAAATTAAAATCGTCGAGTTAAACGTTAGATAGTAAAACAAAACCACTGGGTGGATGACAATTATCACTTTCTTTAAATTCGCTCCCCTATTTCGCTCAACTCAATACTCGTCGCAGTCGCCGTCAACTGCTTATTGCATCAATAAAATGTTCAGTAAACGCTTCGAGCACTATCTTCGACCAACAGTTCTGTTTCGAAGCAGCAACGCCGTAGCTTTTACCCCTCAGACTTAAAGCACGTTTTGGACTTCCCATTTTACTCGTAAGATATGGAATTCGGGGAACTATTTCCGTCAAAAGTTCCAAGATTCAAATAGATTTTAATGTCTTCAAAGTTTAAAGGACTGCAATGGATAAATTTTGTACTGTTCTTGCATATTTTAAATATTCTAAAGTTGCGAGTAGACGACGCGAGTTGAATTGAATGGAATTATTCAACTAAAATCCTTTACAAACTCTACATTAAAATTTTTACTATAAACTTCTTTTTAATTTATTTTTCTTACTTTATAGTGTTTTAACTTAAAATATGATTTAAATATTATGTTATATATAAATAAGACGTTGATTTGCAAGCACTTTTTGACAGTTGATCTTTTCAATGTACCAGGGTAGGGTTAAATTTTTACTTATTAATATACATAGATTTTACCCAGACCTCCTTAAAAGGTTTATTAACATTTTAGAGGCGATAACTTGACGTTACTATTTTATTTCTCGTCCGTATCGTATGTCTGTTACTATTTTCACTGTAACATTGAATATATTGTCGGAAAAACAGAATATTGTAGTATATACATATTATGAAGAAACTCTAAGAAAACAACCGACACTTAGGTCGTAGGTCTTAACACTGAGGTTGGCTCTGCCTACCCTGCTGTGTGCGGGATACAGCGTGAAGCTGAAAAAAAATTCTCATATTAACATGTTAGATCTAATTGTGATAATTTAATCTTTTGAATGCAGCTTTAATTACGCACAGCAAATAGCTGTCATCACTGTATCGTTTAAACGTTCGCGAAATTAATGTAGACATGCCTTTCAAAGTGGAGGGTCCATTATATATTGAGTAGAGGGATGTGGCGTACTTTGATCTCCTCCTTTTACCCCACGCCGGGGCTTAAGAAGCTAGAAAGCCTCACATTTACATAATTTTAGCGTATACGTAAAATATGATCTTATTATACTGTGAAATTAGTTTGTTATTAAAAACTTAGTGACCTTAATTTTTTAATAAAGTGAATTAAATTTTTATATTTTCTCTCTGGTGTCTAGGCAAAGTCCGGTGTTGAGTTTCGCCACTCATGGAAAAAGTCCAAAAAATATTTTTGAACTGTGCGTACATTATAAACCACAACAGTAATGAATATAAGTGATTTTAATTCGAAAGAAAGTTTTCTTTAAGTATATACAACCAGATAGTTGATGACGGGTTTTCTACTACATATTTATAAGAAAATTTTCACTTTCTACAGGAAGCTTGCAACGTTACAATGACAGGTCTCGGTGCGCACCGTTCGCGTTGATACATTATTATACCTACTTTGTTATTGCTAGTGGGTAGTTTGCTTATAATATGTGTGTTTTTACTGGATCTCTCTTAAAAATAAAGACGACTATATTTTTATTTGATGACATGAATGAATGAAAAAGTGATTTCTTTTTCTGGATGAATATTATATGTACATACTTACATAAGTACTCTATTTCTATTGATATCAGTCGTATCTGACTTAAATCATAAGCATATAAGGTTATATTAATCGGAGGTCAGTCGTGGCGCGTGTGAGACTGTAAGCGCGACAGATTATGGGTTCGATTCCCACCCAAAAAAAACGAAATATTTAATATTTTTATTTCTTCGCTCTGATACCGAGACAGAGTGTTGCGGAGTGTGATAACACTAAGCTAACCAAAATAATACTAATTAATGCACGGTTATCCATAAGGGGTAATAAAGTAAATAGAGTGTCAAAAATTATAATTTTTGTTTCAATTTGAAATTCAGAAGCCAGTTTTCTGAAATGATTTACATTTCCGTGCCCTTACAGCTAATTTGCGCGATGACCCGCTGAAACTGATTACTCACGCCCGAAGCGACACATTAACAGATTAACCACGAACGTCGGACGGTGTCACTGACGATACAGAACAATATGTTGGATTTTCAGTTTGTTTTATATATACTGTAATTTTTTTTATCAGCAAAAAAGTGGAAAAGGAGCATGAAATGTGATTATAGACGAGTCTGGTCGTGGGTTCGATCACCACTCGAAGGAATTATATATTTACATAAGTGAAAACCTATTTCCATTTCTTCTTTCTGAGGCAAAGCGTGGCGTTGGAGTTCCGCCACTCAATACGCAATGTCTCCAAAATTCGCGGAAAGTGTGTATGCATGCTGTAAAGCTAATTTTTATATTGTTCATAATATTTTTTTTAGGAAATATAAAACTATTTTTATATGCTTATTGCGAATAATTTAATTTGTCTATTTTGGCCAGGTGCTAAGTTTTCTCGTAAATATTATCACGACCTACATTCATTCGTCCTTCATTTTATTTTTAATTTGTAATGAATACTGGTGACATAATATTTGAATGACATTATTATACTTATCTATACATACATATACATACGGTTTCAATAAGTATCTGTTTGTGATTTCAATATTTTATTATTACCATAATTGATTTTTAATTAACTTCCAAAACTAAGTTATTATGCAAAATTGTATAGATGTTCCTCTCATAAATAAGACTATTAAAAACTATCACATTTTCTCTTTACAAAAAAAATCGCTTTACAAAACACAAGTTTATACATCTATATTGCACCTAGAGTCATTATTTAATATTATTATATTTTTAATTGAAATTAAATATCAAGTTTATTAGCGAAAGTAAAACTGGTCGTGGAATATTTACGCAAGCTATGTCTTTGGAGATAAGAGCGACATTTTAAAGTTACAAAAGGTTAACGAGGTGTCCAGTCAATGCATGTATGTTACTGATAAAAAAATACCTATGTCGTAATGTAATATCGTAATTAAGTAAAATTTTACATTTTATACCATTTCATACTAAGTTACGAATGTTTACGAGATAAATACTAATTATTTTTATATGGTTTGTGTCAATATATCTAATCTATAATATAATATTTCTTTGTTGTGGATGAGGATATTTTTAATTTAATTTTATTATATTTTTTGAAGAATGAAAACAATATAATAAAATTAAATTAAAAATATTTGAACGTCCGCTACGTTCAAATTGTTGCGATTTTGTATATTTTTAAAAAGGCTTATACAGTTTTTTAGTAACTTTTGTATTATGTATTCTAAAAGAAGCATTTTCTTTCTATTTCTTATACATACTTGGCAAACTTAACACATTTAAAATAGTGAAAATAAAATATATACTAAAATATATTATATTCCTTAATAAAATGTTATTTTCATAAAAGAACCTCATTCGCATGCAGTACATGACTTAACTCTAACACCCTAATTTACCTTCCGTACTTACTGAAAGCTTCCGGTCGAGAACACCGGCACCGGCGCTAAAAGGGTTACATACGCCTCTCATAGGTCACTACATACATTATCTCTATATTTCACATCATGACTTTAGTTATAGTGTAAACACACGTATGGAAATTTATTATATATAGATTTACAACAAATACATTTTTTGAAAATTTTCATTATTTATTATTAGGTAAAGGTACTTACAAATTTTAAGTTTCCTGTTGATATATTGATTGAAATAATTAAAATTTCTATGAATTGCTCCCATTAAAAAAAATATTTGCTTATTTGAAAAATTTTTATAATATACAGACAAAGTTAGAGTCACTTAATGGAGATTCCATTTAAAATTATAGATAGAAAATTTTATAAAAGAAGCTATTAGTACAGTAGACAAAGTTTTGCAACATAAATAATATTAAAAGCGGACTTGGTAATATAATTTCCTGCAACGTAGGAAGGTTCGGGTTAATTTTGCCGGCGGAGCCGATGGCTTTACTCAACAATGTCGAGATTAAATAACGAACTGATTCTCGTCTCTTGATAAAATAATGCCGTATAATAGACTAAATTTGTTTAAGCCAATAAAACGTGTTTTTGTATGCCAATATTGAATATTAATTTTGTTTAAATTTTAATTGACTTCTGTTGTCTTTCTATACAAAACTGCACGTGGGTAAATTGAATAATTAATTTAATTAAGTAATTAATTATTTATAATATTTAATAATTAATTAATAATAGTTATTATTATTTATATTTATATAAATATTGTTTACTAAAAAAGAGACAGAATAAATAAATATATATATATACTGTTTTTTTTTTAAGAAACGTTTCGAAATTGGAACGCAGCGGTTACGTAGTTCGTTTAAATTTTCTTGTTACTTAATGTGGAATAACACTTAAAAATGTAAAAAAAAATATTTTCGTTTTCCAAAAATTATATATGCACACTTAAAAAACCTTGATGTTCTCTTTGATAAAACTTACATCTGTTATAAATGGCATCAAAGCCATCTTCCTTTAGACGTCTCTTGCACATTAATTTTATTTTCCACTGCATTTTGCGTTAGATAGCTTAGACGTTAAAATATCAAAAGTGTCAGTTACGAGCACTCTAGCCTCTAGGTATACCTATGTATGTATGTATAGGTAGGCATATAGGCACTTATAATCGTATTAGCGAAGGCGTCTTGACAGATGTTACGCAAACCACTCTATGTTACGTCAGTGAAAGCTGAAGTGCACATAGAGATATATATAAAGCGTAGGTAAATAATCTACTTATATTAAAGTTTTGTTTGTTATATGTTATGTTACAAATACATATAAATTCACATAAAGTAAAAATTTAATATATCAAAGTTTGAATGTTTATTCTTTACATTCTGTTCGAGTGACGCATTTCTCTTATATTTTGTTATGACGTTTCAAAATTAGCGAATTCAAATACTTAACATTTTGATAAAAAAAAAAGGGTTTTTTTTCTACGTTTCTCAAAATAGAAAAAAAAAACACTAATATTTTTAAATTGGCAACAATATTTAGCCTCTTAAATATATAATAATATGTATAGCAAATCGTGGCCTATCGTTTTCTAATTGGCAAAGTTAGTTTCATCTAATTGATTTCAGTCAACTTGGGGATTGCCAGTGTCACTCAACTTGCAGTTAATGCTAAGTTACTGGTTGTACGGGCGGCAATGCTTTCTACATTTAGTTCAAACTCAGCCTTACCTATATTATATTGCAACTACTCATATATTACATATTAATATAGCTTTGAATTACATTAAAATGCGATGTAAAGCCGGGAACTGAGTGTCTTAACACTGGGTTCCCTCTGCCTACCCTGGTCCACGGGATACAGCGACAACTGATTTAATTTTTATTTATTTTATATGACATTAATATTATTTTTATGATTATTAATTATTTTACCGGTGTTTTCTCACACATTTTTTTTTCTATCAATATAATAGCTTAAGTAAGCCATCCGTTAAATTGTTCCAGAACAACGGAACCGTTTAATCTCATATTCGACTAACTAGGTTAGAGTTTCCTCAAAGCAACAAAGACGCTCAATTTACACATACACGAGTATTCATCTGTCAGACGAACGTTTCCCGTACCACGCTAACTCAATGCTAGATTCTATTTACATAAGCGTGGGTTACGCGATCGAATACCGTTAGTTTCAAGTGAATTTGGGGGTACTTTGTTCTAATTTATTTTTATAATAGCTTATATATATTTTCATTTCTTCGCTCTAGGCTCGCTAGTAAAGCGCGGCGTTCAGTTCCGCCACAATGCCTCCAGAATTTGACGGAAAATGGAGTACGGATTGTCTTAACACTAGGTTCCCTCTACCTCGCTGTTTGCGGGACGCAGTGTGAAGCTATAAAAAATATTTTTAATTTTATTTAAAGTGAAGCATGTGATTTTTAGGAAGGCTGGTCTTTTCCCTGTAATGTAAATTGACGAATTATATAAAGGATTTTGTGCATAGTTTTATTCAATAATAAAGCTTAAAAGTTGAATACAATTTACATTATGCACTCCATTTCAGTTCTTTTAATATTCTTTACTCATTGTAGAATGATATTATAATAAATTTTATTATTCCTAAGTAAATTTGAACAGGGAAAATTAAAATTTCGCTTCTGTAGGCGTAGAAGGTCTACTACAATGTTGAAAGTCTACGATACTGGCCTTGGACGTTAAATTACTTAAGTATACCTACAGAAACGATTTCATTTGTATAATTATGATCATTTATACTATTAAAATGAGACTGACTCCCGCACTCAGCAGTCTAGCAGGTTAGGTATTATTATTCTTGTAATTTAAACACGCCATATTTTTTACATGCCACATTTAGAAAAGAAAAATACTTTTTATAAAACATATTTTTTTTTATGAAGCTGGATTTGAACCCGCTCCTCTTTGAGAACTGTTGAGAACTGTTTGAGCGTTCTGTTGACACGCTACGTTCAATTTTTTTTATGTTATCTAAAAAGTAGAAAGCAAGTTATCTTGTATGGAAATTATGAAACAAATATGCTTTGGCTCCTTTACTATACAAATGGGTATAAAAAATATAGAGAAAACTGTTCCTTGCGAATGCACTCTCAAAGCTGTGCACTTTCATCGGAAACGCATTAGACGCACGAATCCAAGTGAAAGCATTTTGTACGATTCACTGGGGTGGGCGTAAAAGAGTTTCATATATATATATGCAAGTAGGAATAAAGAATGCTGTTATAAAGATATTATTTAAGATGATGTTAAAATTTTTTTTTATTCATGTACACATAACAAGATTTCGTAGTTATTTTTTACCTGTAGAAAACGTAGTATAATAGATTTTTTATTTTATTTTATTGTAAATATTATCTAGTTCAAATATATAATTATTGATTATATTTATAGTAAAAATTATATTTTCTTTTCTTTCACATATGTATAAGAAAATAACCTCAAAATCTTTTTATATAGGTTAGGTGTATATATACACTTAATACAAATAAATCTATACGTAAATGTACTCTATGTACATTCGACTCGGTCTTTCTCATACAAAGTCGTTCAACCGTCGCTGCACAATTTTCAACCATTCAGGATCTATACAAATAGAGAAAGATTACCTAGGGCTTCGCAAAGCACACCTGTTTCCTCGTATCATCTGTTTACTGTTGTGTCTATTTAGATAGAAAGATCTTTCACTATCTAAATAGCGTGTTCGATTTCAAAATTATCATGGAATTTGTAATATATTCAAAAGTATTTAAAACTTGCCTTGTTTTTAAAGAAAAGTATTTATACGTAAGTAATTAATGGATCAAAGTAAATCTAATTATTATCTGAAGTAAAAGTAGGTCAACGTTCTTTAGAATGACGCTAAACGTAAAATTTTTCGCCTAATTTGTTAAGTTATTGAAAATCTCTTTAAGTATTTTAAAATTACGGTACGGTGTTAATAAGTTTACTTCTTAATGAATAATTATTAACGTAAATTAATGTTATTTTTTCGATACTCAACATGCAATGTCTCCAGAATTCTGTGTAAAATGGGAGAGGAGTGTCTTAACCCTAGGTAGGCTCCCTCTGCCTACCCTGCTATGTGCAGGAAAAACTGTGAAGCTGATCAAATATACCTACTTATATTCTATTTTAGTCAATATAAATCCGCGAAGGGAGCCCTTTGTCAAACGAAATAATACATAGGAAAATAAGAAAAACAGCGGGAGCATTAGGGATGGCTACGACAAATAATGCCGCAAAACAAACACACAACTAATTAAGTGTAATGAATGTGACTCGAGCTTATTAGCTGAATGACTTACTGTCTGTCTGTGCCCCCGCAGGGGACAGCTTTTATGTTTTTAATGGGAATGCTTTTTAAAATACATAATAAAGCTATGTATTCTAATGTGGCGCAGTACAGGTTTGTGACTAAACGCGACTGGTGGTAGGTTCTATCCCTATTCGAGGAAATTAAATGTTTAATCTTTTCATATCTTTCTTCTGGTGTCTTCGCCAAATATGCATTTCCTCCAAAATTGCGGCGGCTTGGGGAACGGCCGGAACGGAAAGTCCCCACAGTCTATCCTGCTGTTACAGCAGTTACGTGATACAGCGTGAAACACATTTTTTTATTCTAATGATTTATTGTAAACACCTTGTTGGAGATATTTTAAATATTAATTATATGAAAGTAAACATTCGTTGAAAATCTTTTCCTAATACTTATCTTATTACATCTCCACTTACGTCCACATAGGAAGTTAACAACATCATCGGTGCTTTCACTTCTTCAGTTATGTATATATTATACTTATTTTCTTAATAATTGTGAATAATTTACAATTGAAGAGAAGTGTACAATCGTAACCAAAATGGTTATGGGTTTGATCGTTACTAGAATGAATGAATTATTTTCAATTCACGATAAATGTATTGATATTAGATTCCTTTTGTGTGCTACGAGAGATGCATCGGAAGCTGCAAAATATATATACATTGGTTTCTAAGTGCAATAATTATAAATAAACCCATTTTCGTGTCATCTATCTATAAAAATTATAACAAGAGTTTACAGACATAATGATGTATAAACTCTACCAGGCTTCTCTAACTCAGATCACATATATATTACAATTATATGATTGTGGCCGCTGACTCTCGCTCTATGATGAAATATTGATAACACCAATCAAAGGCTTACGGAGCTCTTATCGTAAAATAAGTTTTTCAAACACAGCTTTTGTTGGCAGTGGCGATAGTCGCAGATTTGAGTACCCTAACACTGATAATGTCATCTTAAGGATGTTACTTTTTATAATTTCAATAATATTAAAATTATATTTGGATCGGTAATAAGTTTTACAGTCAAAAATCTTACGTTTTATACCTTTTATTAGCAAAAGAACGATAAGAAAAACAAAATTTAATACATAACAGTATGTGATTAATTCAGAGACACTAATAGAATAATTCGAGGCTTGCGGTCGTTAATATCAAGCTAATTGGACTGCGAAAGGCAAGTAATATTATAGCACCATATATTTTCTTCTAATCGCTTACCGTCAGTTTGACGTCAAAACCGCTCCAGGGCACAAATCATTTTGTTTGTGTTGAGTAAATGACGGTTTCATCACCCCACCTGGGACGGACCAGGCTTCGAATTATGACGTTCTGGTAATTAATGACGTCGCTCGTCACCTACCGTCATTTACCATGATATGAATAATTAATAGGGATAAAGATATATAGTTGTAACGTAAAACTTATATATGTTTATACATTAGGGTGTGTGTATGTACCAGTAAACTTTTGAATTTTAAGCTATGTATGATTCATTAATAAAGATTTCAAATATTACTTACTATTACAAATTACATCATATCGTTTTTATGTAAAATGATAACAAGTTGAAAATTTTCTTACGATATTTTAAAAAAATTATAGCTTTTATTTCTATTAAGGACTTTTTTTTGTGAAATTATATATTTGCTTTTGGGGAATTGAGCTTTTAATCAAATTATTAATATATTTTTCTTGTTCATGTACTTTATTTTACTGAAAAGTCTATTGCACCTGTAGATTGATGTTCAAAACAAACTGAGTGTCACAAATATGTATGTTGAAATATTGTTCAAATATTTATTATAAAATTTTGTTATTTTGAAGTTTATTTCAAATCTTAATCGTAAACGGTATGAGGTTGTATATGTATACGGTCAAGTAATACGTCATGTACAGCCGGCGCGTAGTCCACAATCTCGCGCCCCACGGAGGTTTTTTAATTAATACGACAACGGCCGTACTCTGGAAATAAATCTTGCTTAATGTCCCTTTAGTCTGGTCAGTGGTGCCCCATGTGGGCGCTCGGATGTAGGCACGTGAATCGATTGTGTAATGGTGCCGAACGGTGGCAATTGCTGTGAACGGTAGGAGCATGTGGTGGTACCGAATATATCGACTTCCTCTGGCCACAGAGTGCCCGCCATAAATTACTTATAGGACATTGTGCATTCGGTAGATAAAAAATCGTTGTTTTTTTTTTGTTCCAGAAATGCGACGTTTCTCGAACCCCACTTACAGGGGGTGAGGCGGCGTGACAGCAGAAGTTCTGATTCGGAGCACGATGAGAGATCCACTGAAGATGACGAGAGATCGCTCATACGTAGCTCGCCGAGAACGAGGCTGCCCCCTCCCCCGCCCCCTCCACCAGACGACGAGCCCCCGCCGATGAAACCCCGAGAATTTTTCGAGAGATTGCAAAGCCAAGCTATGAAAGAAGCTCAAGATCGAAAACAAAGACGCGACTTAAAAGAAACAAACCACCTCTTGAGGCCCATAGACGCTGACGGCAGTCTGGGAGACAGCCTCAGTCAGGTATGTCGTTGCTTCAAATATGCTAAAGTTAAAACATGAACTAGACGACTATGTCTCTCTAATGAACCGTCGCGCTATGTTCAGTTTAACTTTACAAAACTTCTCTAACTTACATTGTTCTTTTTGTCTGCATATTAAATTCCCTGCGATGGGGGGGGGAGTACACAACTGCACTGCACGAGTACTGCACAACATTCAGAAATACATTCGCTCGTCTTTTTGTGTAACACTCGAATGTACGACTAAGTTACTAGAGAGTATTTGTAGAGTAATTTCCTTCAATTTGACTGCCATTACCATGTGAATACAGAGAATAATGTTATAGCAATCACCACGCTTTGATGAACGTTAAAATTATAATAATTATTTTGAAAATAGCTTAATTACTTTTTATTAATATATATATATTTATATACATACATATTTAGTTAATCCTTATATTAAATTACATAAATCGAGTAGTTGAAACCTAGTGTGAAGACACTCCGATCCCCACTTTCTACCGAATTCTGGAGGCACTGCGTGTTGAATGGCAGATCTCAACGCCACGCTTTGCCTCGAAACCAGAGCGAAGAAATGATGTTTATATATCATAAACGTAAATAAATATTTCACTTCCTCGAGTGGGGATCGAACCCACAACCGTCGCGTTACAGTAACAGTGCCGCTACGCCACGACGGCCTCTGATATTAAATTAATATATCCTTAATACTAATAACAAAATATTTTATTAATACATTTACATTTGGTGTGACAATATTTACACGGTACGCCCGCACCGCACTCGGCGCGCGACAAAAACACTCGTCTCGTTACTTCAGCATTGTAGGTGGCTCTCCAGCCCACTAAACCCTTCCGACTGTTTGAAATACGACTCCTGCTTTGTTATATTTTATTTTAGCAGAATTATGGCGTGAAAGCTAATCGCTGTGAAGAGAGATGTTAAAATGAAAATTTTGGTAATACTTACATTATAGTTATTCGAGCCCAGTTTCGGCGCAGGGGCATAAAGTGTGACTATCAACGCGACTGGGTGTGTGTTCGATCCCTACTCGACGAAATAAAATATTTTATTATTTTTATATTTTCATCTCTTTTTTATTCATTTAAATTTATATTTTCAATTCTTCGCTGTGGTGTCGCGGCAACGCGCGGCGTTGAGTTCCGCCACTCAACACATCACTCAATACCGTGAAGCTGATTTATTTATTTTCATATATATTTTTTTCATAGCCGAGGAACCTATCAAACAATAAAAATAAAATATAATTTGATAACTTTTTATTATTATATATTTTGCGTTATCTTTAGCTTATAAACTTTCAGTATTAAAACCCTTAAGGGTCAGCAATGATCTTCATTCCACCACACTTACTGGATCATTGGTCTCACAATTAACCCTCAGATTAGTGTCCCTCGTCCCCAGTTAACTGTCTTTTGCGGCTTATTAATGACACTACGATTGCTTTAAATTGGGGAATAGAAATACACACGTTCTGTTAATGTTCATTTTCATTTGTTCAGTACAATGTTGTTATATGTTGTTTACACAACAATATAATACTTTAGTTTATTAATTATTACAGCTTATAAAATATATTAACGAAACAGGTCTAGGTTCCCAGGTTCCCTCTGCGTACTCTGCAATATTTTTGGCCAAGGGTCATTACAGGTAACTTTATTCACATGCATTATGTTACGCTCAAACTTATATATTATGACCATCATTAACTAAACCTGTTACCGTTTAAGCTTAATTTGTTATGTAAATTGCATAATTTATATCTGAAATTTCCATCATATTACCTACAATATTAGATTTCGCTAGAGCAATTATGAAGAGAAAGAGCCACAGACAGAGTTTTAATTATGAATCGATTTAATGGAAATGTTTTCTATAAATCTCCGTGTAGCAATTAAAAACGCTGCGGTGATGAAAGCATTGAATCAACTACTGCAGTGGATGCAAATTATCGTTTTTTTTTTTCCCCAGTCAAGTCAGTCGTGCCGGGGGACGACAGGACGCGGAAGTGACGACTACCGATAATCGTTCGCTGTTGACAATGGTCCAAATTATGCGCTTTTTAACTTTTTGCAAATGTCCAAAAAGGTTGAAGTTGCATTTATAGGAAAATCAAAAGCATTTGACTTTTTCGCACAATGAGCTTCGTGTGGGTGGGTAATTTAGGGTATTTGTTGTCTAGTAGGCTGTACTTGTGGGTTTTAAAAGATTTTTTATAAAAATAAATTTATTTATAATTTTCCCACCATCTCTACCGTAATGATTTTCATTTCTTGGGGCTGGTGTTGAGGGATAGCGCGGCGTTAAGTTCCGCCACTCAATACGCAATGCCTCCAGAATTCGGCGGAAAGTGAGAGTGGAGTTTCTTAACATAAGCTGAAGTGAAGCTTAAAAAACGATTGCGAGTACGGGTACAAGTTTTGCCACTATACCGTATAATATAACTAATAAAATTCGAATCATATTTGTGCTTCAGTCATTAATGTGTCGTTTCTACTCTTATTGTATTCACTAATGATATTTTCATTAGTGGCAGACGCCTATTCATATGTTACTAGCATAATTAATTAAGTTAAAATACTTATTTATGTTGTTAAGGCCACTCGTGGCGCAGGGGCACAAGTGTGTGACTGCTCAGCACAATATGCCTCCAGAATTTGGCAGAAAATGGGCAACGCAGTGTCTTAACTCTAGTTTCATTCTGCCGTCCCTGCTGTGTACAGCGCGAAGCTGATATATGGTGTTCGTGGAAAATTAAAAAAACCACCATAACCAAGAATAAAATTACAAAACCGGTTAATTATATCTCAATTAGTGTAAACGAGCTCATAAAGTTGACATTTGTACGCACGGCGGGGCGACTTATTGATTTTAACCGCCCCGTGTGAGTCATCTGCTGCATCTCCCCACCCCCTGGACCCCTGCACTCCCTGGACCACAATTGTTTGCGCTCTTTGATTGAACTTGAAGAAAACTAAAGGGTCGCTCAGTTTCTGTTTGCTGCTATAACTCTTTTGAAGCTTTTGCATCTATTTTTTCCATGTCTCTTCGATTTAGCTCGTTAAAAGTTGGTCGGTTCGACAGTTTTCCTCGCGCGGCTCTATGAGTATTTATTGAATTTACTTTTATAGCGAGTGTATCATTAAAATTTGATCGTACTGTAAACGTGTCAGGTTGTCTAGGAAATTAAATATTTATTATTCATTTTTCTTCACTATTGTGCGACAAAATTCGGCGTTGAATTCCGCCATTCAACACACAATGTATTTGTGTGTTGTATTTGTAAATGTATTTTTATATTCCCCGCTTCATATATTATGACCCTTCAGGGTTAAATTTTGTCAAAATTTCTTCTTAGTGCGTGTTCCAATTAATGAAAATAAACATATGTCCAAATTTCACGTTTCTACCATCAGCAGTTACCAGTGGTCACATGTCCAATTATTTATATATGTAGATTTACCCTTAGTTACAATACATTTAAAAGCGTAAACCAAAATTGACGAAAGTTTTAAAGCAAATATAATTAAAAGAATGAAACACACACGGAGTATCAATACAGCCGATTAACTTTTCCGACCGTAACGGCAACTAGCTATTAACCTAATTAAAAGCTCTGCTCTAGAACCGAGGCCGCAGGTGTCATACCTTCACTCCTTAAGCGTAGCACCCATTTGCAAAGCTCCACCACGTGTGACCACTTCTCACTTACCGAAGTTTAGTAAAAATGAACTGCTATATGCCATTGAACGTCAAGAGCAGTATATTTTTATGAGTTTCAGTACACAGCTGGGACTTAAGTTGTCTTAAGAGATTGCGAAGCTTTTAAAGTGGATGTGGAAGTGCTATCACGTTTTATTATTGCTGTGATAAGTGCGACTCGTTGAAATATATTAGTTAAGTTTTGGAGTTTTGGTTTTATCTTTGCTCTGTGTGCTAATTGTTAAATATTTTATTATTTGTTATATTATTTTTGAGTTATATTATTATGTTACTTGTATTATATGCTCAAATAAATATATTTTTATGGCAGGCTAGTGATATAAAATAAGTTAACTGAATTATTATAGGTGGTCAGTACCTATAACATGGACAATTCTCTGGCTCTCCTTATCTAACTATAAAACATTCGCTCGCATTATATCCATATTTAATTCCCCAAGAGTGAATCCATTACACCAAAGCCAAAACAAACCCGCAAAATTAATGCAACAAACGTAGCCACACCGTTTAACGCCATAGAAAACTAATTGGAATCTAACTTTCCTAATAAATCCACTCTCACACTGGAGAAGCGGTAATATAACTTGGCTATAGCTTATATATATATATATATATATAGCTCCTGTGAACACCTCTCCTGCCGACGGTGCCGGGGCTATTGTATGTATGATTCATGGCGACGTCGCGATACCTATTATTGTTACCGATTTTCAAAATTAATATCCGCACCAGATTGTCGCGGAGTTTCATATAAGTGGTTAAATACCGCAAATTGTTTAAACGTCGGTCTTTGTGTTGCTTTAAATTAATGGCGACGTTGACAATGCTATAAATTTATTTTATTGTTATGTTATTAAATTCTCCGTAACCAATGGGAAATATTTACAAATGTATACTTTTTTCATATATTTTACATACACAATTGAAAATTTAAATATTTAATGTACTTATGTGAAAATTGCAACTTATGTGCATTTGTTATTGAATTTATTTTTTCTTATTCAGCTTTAAGCTTTATCAAGCTAATATCAAGGTAGACAGAGGTAACCTAGTGCTAAGACACTTCGTTAAGGTGGAGAGCTTTCTTCAGAATGTTTGAGGCGAATACGTATTGAGTGATGGAACCCCACGTCGTGCTTTTGCTTTGTACCAGAGCAAAGAAATTAAAATGTTAATAAATAATAACTTATTCCTCCGATTGAGAATCGAACCCACAACTTTCGCGCTATAGTTATAGTGGGACATGACGGCTCGTAATTAAAACAACATGAAATATTTTATATTTCGTAATCAAATAGACCATGTAGAGCTAAATTTAATAAAATAAATGTAAGCTTCTGTAGGTGTATTTAAATTCACAACCTGCATTTTGCCGCGTGCAAATGTCGGATATGTATCGTTTATTTGCCACAGACCAATAATTTATAGACCTTTTGCAGTAGCTCATGTGATTTTTATTTATTTTATAGTCTGTGGTAATACAGTCACAGACTATAAATAAATACTTATTTTATATTTTTGTGTTTTCAAGCTATAAATTTGATAGTAACTTGTTAATTTTTTTTTTGTTTTTTAATTTCTTAAAATGAAAAAATATTTAAATTCTCATTAAAAAAGTAAACATCATTAGAGAATAAAATCTGCGCTGCGCTTACTAGAGGCACTGTATTCATACATCCGTTGAAGTAGCGACGCGTTGCGCTCCAAATCCGCTCATTACTGGAGGCCTTTGCCCCGGCCTGGTCGTGACTTAAATATTAAATATTTTATGGCTCCTTCTCCAAGTAAAGAAACTGTAACTATGTGTTTTTAATTATATTAACTTTATTATCATTGTACATTATAAGGCGGTTTTATGGCTAAGTAGGCATGCATCTCTATCAGATAACCTTTATATATATATATATATATATATATATATATATATGTGTATAATTTATTGAGTAACATGTATCTAAGATAAGATTAAGAATAGTAAGTAACTAATATAAATAGAGAATTCTAAACAAATATACAAAAAGAGCAAATATAAATTAAAGCAGAAGGTAGTATATTTAATACTTTTTGCTTTGCGTTTTTTTTTTCACAATACTTTTAACATTTACGTCTACGTTTCAAATCTGATTCAGAACATTTTCCACGCGGCAAATGAATGGGTAGTACCTATCTAAAAAAAAAATGCAACTAGCTGACCGTCGAAGCCTAGAGGCTTTACACATTTATTTAACTGTTAGAAATAGCATCAAAAACTAACACCCTCCAGCAGGATACAGCGTGTAGCTGATTTATTTTTAAAATGAACTCAAGTCTCCATACGTAGTTATTTTCTAACTTTTGTCAATAATGAGGTAGTTCGTAAATAGTCATTTTATTTGCTGCGTTTTCACATTCCACATGTGACCACAAATTATAATTAATGTTCAGAATTTAATTTTATAAGTAAGCCGCATAATTGACATTCAATATTGTGTAAGCTTTGCCACAATTACCATATTTTGCGGCGTTGAGTTTCGCCAATAACTAAAACGATGAAAACACGCAATGCCTCGTCATTTTTACAGAAAATGGGAAATGGAGTGTTTTAACACTAGGATACCTCTGCCTACCTTACTATGCGGGATACAGCGTGAAACTGACAAAAAAAAACTCATATTTAAAAATACATTTGTGAACAGTAATATATTAAATAAATTTTTAAAAAATGAAATGTTTAGATTATCTACATACTGTGAGTTAAACTTTTATATGAAAGTGAGTTTTCGCAATAAAACGCAATTTTTTATCCCACTTTAGTAGACATAGTTGTAAAAAGGCTATCATAGGCTGGCATATTTTCGTTATTTTATCCTTATCTTTATCATAGCAATGCGAGGGCGATGACCGACCAAAGGGTAAAAAATAAACAGACATAAACAACGAGCATACGAGAGAAAACGGCAAGGAATGATTTTGTATGGAATAACCATAGACGCTTTTGCCTTTGTGGCGTGAAAATAGAACCTCCTACAAAGGCTAATAATATTTTGAAAGGGCTCCTAAAATCGTCGTAAAGTACCATCTTTATGTGCCAGCTTTTTATAAAGAGACTTCAATATGTATTGAATTAATGCGAATGAATGAATGAGCTTAGAATTGTATATTTTGCTTAGCTTATAGACTATGTGCTTTAGAAAGTGCGACATTTATTATAATTTCATAACATTTTGGAGAGACATTTCTATATATATATATATTTCTCATTTCTATAACTCCATTGTAAAAGTTAAATTTTAGATGACGACAATAAATTTAGTATATTATTTGAATAGTATTTGATCCTTGTGAAAATAGAACTCCCAAACTTTCGCGTAGAATTTATTGATGCCTATTAATAGGTACACCAAAGAGCAACGCAAAGGAATAATATTTGTTTAATATATCTGAATTATCTTGTGATACACGCGTATAACAAGAGATGCGACGTAATATATTTGAAAATACGTTTAATACTGTACTCCAGCCTCATATATAAGAAATGCAATCGTAAGAAAATGTAGGAAGTCTGCAACTGGAACCTAATTCTCGACGTACAACACTATCTAGTCGCCGAGGACTTGGCGCTCGGCCCAAACTCTTATTTAGATCGTCTTATCTTATTTCCTATTCTACTAATTACGTGTATTATATATTTAATAGTAGCTTTATGTATTTATTTACATATTATATTTAATATATGTATACAGTATGTTTAAAAATAATGATAACAAATGTCTGAAGTCAACAGATATAGATTATACAAACATATATAGTATTATCTATGGCAATGGCTACCGAGTAATTATTATGTCACTATAACTACAGATGAATACTTTTGCTTTAAAATTTATTCAAATACAATAAAAAATATTGAATTACTCACATTTGGGCAGCACAAAATGTCATCTTGTTACATAATAAGTAGGTATCTATATAAATAAAAACAAATATCTGTTCGTGCGTTTGCTTGTCTGTTCGCTATAGACTCCGAAACGGCCGAGTCAATTGGCGTAGAATTTCGAAGCGTTGTTCTCTGGCTTCCCGGGAGGGTTATAGGCTAGATAGATCTTTTATTTTGCGTTTTTGTACGACGGGACGTGATTTTTCCCGCTAAGCCAACAGCTGACTGCACTAAACTTCGCGCGAGCGAAGCGAGCGGGCTCAGCTAGTTTACCATAAATAAATAAGGCACACATTTTCAAAATATTAATTATTAGATTAATAACATTTATAATAGACATTATTGTTATTAATTAGATCGAATTAAAAAATAAACATCACACAAGTGTACCTTAGCTCTTTGACAATACTAAAACGAGTACATTGTAACATAACCTGCAATAAGCTGCAAAGCCTCTAATAAGTTCGTTCCGAGAAAGCACAGATGCAATTAGCGTAATGTTTCATTTTGCACTCTGCTGCAAATGAAACAAGAGAAAACCATTGTTGTGTCGAGTATGGTTTTCGTGTTACGGAATATTATTACATATTTATACGCGACGCCACGAAGCCGCGTCCGATATGTGAAGCTACTAGTAAGTGTTTTATATTAATAATATTCAGCCCCAATCCCGTAAAAATGGCAAAAGCACTGACATTTATATAAATGTCAGGTATAATTTTTTTTTAGCTTCACATTGTATTCCTCACATAGCAGGATAGGCAGAGGGAACGTGGGAATCTAGTGTTAAGACACTCCGTTCTCCACTTTCCGCCACATACCAGAGGTATTGCGTGTTGAGTAGTGGAAATAAACGCCGCGCTTTGCTTCTTTACCGGAGTGAGAAAAACAAATATTTCATTTCCTCAAATGCAAATCGAACCAACAACCTATCGCGTTTACGTTCGCACACACCTGTCATTCTACTTGTATCCCTGCGCCATGACTGGCCTCATATTTAATAGGTAAATTTATGTGTAAATTTTTAAAGATAAATATTTATTTTATTCTAGAGTCGAGAAAGCCTATCATCAGATGGAGAAGGCGCTAAGGGCGATTGCTCTTCCGTTGGGTCTTCAGGTTCAGACTCCGAAGAGCAGCCGCCATGCGACATCGGTCTTGTGGAAAGATTAATAAGAACACATCCTGTTTGGTTCCTACCTGGTATACAAAGAGCTGGCGCCTTTCATCTACTACAAGGAAAGGAAGAAGGAGTAAGAGAATATTTATATAATAAAATATTGATATAAATATAAGTATAATCACAGAAGAATAATCTTTATTTATCTTAAATTTTTATAATGTTTAAAACACTCGATTATTTTATGGAATATTTTTTTGAATTCTTTATCACTAAAATAAAAATAAAGATAAAATTAAGATTATTATATTTTTATTTGCAGAACTTTGTGGTACGGCAATCGAGCCAACCTGACACAATGGCGATCAGCGTCCGGCTACCGGCAGATAAGGGGCCCTATATAGAGCATTATCTGATCCAGGCGGCGAGCGGCCGTATCGGTCTCGAAACTTCTCATAATTGTTTTGATAATATACCGGAGTTGATCGCACATTACTCCCAATGCTGGTACGTCCCTAATCTCGTTTTCATAATGATAAATATTTATATTATTTCATTCTTTTAAAAAAAACCATAATTTTATTTATATTTTATTAACGTTTTAAAATATTAATTTTTCAGTGACGAGTTACCAGTCCAACTACAGCTACCGAAACCATTACGAGAAGCAAAAAGTAGACATCAACTCAGCTCTCTTGCTCTACTCGGTCAAGAGTTTTGGGGTTATCCAATGGCAAATCCAAAAAATAATCCCAATAACCTTCTATCACCGTGCCAATTGGCGAACGGGGTTGTTCCGATGGCCCTTACGCCGTCTGATACTGGATCTAGTCTTAGTAGTTTTAATGCCAGTGAGTATTTTGTCCACATTTTCGATCTCGATGCTTAATATGTGTACAATTATGCATTAATAAATTGAAAAATATAAATATTTTACTTATTTATTTATTTTTTTCAAATAATGTTACTACTGTTTATAGTAAGTATATGTTATAAAATAACATTATATATTTTTAACGTTTTTCTTTTAAAGGTACAGTGACTAACTCCCGAGAACAAATTTTAAGCCCTGATAAAGACCAAAATGTGATATTGAAGATGTCACCAGTAGATGCGTCAGGCTCTCCACCCAGTCAAAACAAAAGTTTAAGTACTTTTAAAGGTAGAACCGCCCCGTCTCCACCTGCAAAACCCACAGGATCGTTTATTAGAGCACCCAGACCCACCCCACCGAATACCTTAAATCTTATAACCAGTACTGTAAGTATTTTTTTTATCTATGCATACATTTAACAGCTTATAAGGTTTTAAGTTTATTAACAAATGCTATAAATATTTTCAGGCGCATATAACCCATCCGCATACATTCCCAACTACAAACAACCACTCTCCCACCCATTCTAACAGTGTAAAAACTACCCCACCTCCCCCTCCACCCAGATGGGCAAAACCCCCTTTCTCAAAGAGTTCCTTATCTCCCAAACCGGAGGCTTTAACATTTAGCCCGATTAACAAGAGTGCGAACGGTAATATAACAGTGACGACTACAGTTACATTTAGTGTTAACAACACCCAGATACACAATCATCAAATAAACGAAAGTATACAAAGCGATCAACTGCAACTAACGCTTGCATCTAATGCCATAAAAAATAATAATGCCGATCCCGGGTTCAATGCAGTGGAAGCTATAAAATGTTTGACTGACTCTAATGGAGATATGCAGGTGAGCAGACACATAGTGATGCAGCATGGCGTGCGTTATGCCGACAGCATGATTTTTGTTGTAAATAGTATAATATATAATAGCCTATTGCTCGATATATATGTTTCTCGATACATATGTATATATATATATATATATATATTGTAAATTGTACGAAACTCACTAAAAATTTGTTCCTGTTCTCATATAGAATATGATGCACCGTCTGACACCAGAAGGAGAATGTATAAGTACAATGACAGCTAGCTTACACGGCAGCTTTAAAAGGCAGATCGCTGAACAAAATAGCACTGAAGTTGAATCACCTTTAGAATCCCAAACAATCACATCCGAATCTGTCGATCCAATAGTGAACACTTTGACGAAGTCTAGTAACGTTTTTACTTCCAATCAACTAGTGTCTCCCAATGGTACTAACTCGGTGACAAGTGGCATATTTTCGCCTACCAGTCAAATCAATTCGCCAGTATCAAACGATACTGTTTCATCTAAAAGCGGAGTATTTTCACCTATAAGTCAAACTAACAAAAGTGAAATATTTTCTCCTGCATCTCGAAGTTCACCTATTTCCAGTAAGAATGTATTTTCACCGACTTCCAATAGTTCTTTAATGTCCCCTGTCACTGGTAAAGATCGAGAGAAAGTTATAACACCTAATACTAATACAACAAGTTCCACGCCTTCTGGTCGATCAAGGAGGAGTAAACACTCTATGCGCAAGGAGTCCAAACATTATCAGGTAGGGTGTTCGTCTTTATATGTATAATTATATTACAGACGTCGTATATACTCAAATTCGCTGTAAAAATTGGCATTTGTCGCTGCATATTTTATCACAATAAATGCATGTTTAGAATATTATTACATCATAAGTTTTAAGTCAAAAGCATATTTAACCGCATGGCAGAGGCAAACACAACACTTAAGAACTATAAACAAGCAAATAGATAGCATTACAAATTTAAATTACAAGTTGATTTCAAATGCCGAGCATTTATCATGATCAATTATAATTTTATTTTTCTAGGAATCGGACATACTCGAATCACCAGGAGTATATTATAGAAGTTCTTTAATGGACAAAGTTAGTGACTATGAGGATATTTGGGGCCCAGAAAGTAATAATTGCTCAACTTTTAAACCGCCTAAATCCGATATTGATAGTGCCAACGGAAACAACGGTATAATGAAAAGCAAGAGGCCCGATCTGTTACCTGACACACTGCGTAAGTGTAAAGCGAATAACATTATTAAATTATAATTTTATACATAGACATGTAAATGATATTGCGTTATAAATATATTCAGTATATGTACAATTCCCTTCTATATACTTCAGACAGCAATAATCTAGAATGCTTGTTAAGTTTTTATTAAATAGCTATGATATGTTATGGTAATATTTTATTTGCAGCCAAACTGAATGCCGCTAAAAGCACTCAATCGATATTAGAAAAGGAAAACTTGATAATACTCAATTCAATGGAAAGTCTGAATGAAAAAAGAAATTTCTCCGAAACTTCACTAAAGAAGAGTTTCAACGGGTCGAGTGAAATTATAGCAACTACGAACAGTAAAGGTGAAATTGTACCAAAAAGGCCGGATAAACTTAATATTGTTATGAATATTAATAAGAAATTGACCGAAGAAATAGAAGCTACCTTCAAAATAAGAGAGAGTCATAATATAGAGAGTATGGAAACTGTGAAATTGGAAGACGATTGCAGCAAAGGTGAAGATTCTGAGAAAGAACATGCTGGCAGTCCTTTTTATGCTGATCCAGTAGACGCTATTAACGAAGTATGATTTTTTTTTCTATTACTTTAAAACTTAATACAGCTAATAGTTTTTTTTTTTTCAATCAGCCGACTAAACTTTTCACCGCTTAATTAATTATTAATAATAATAAGTTAATTAATTATTACTATTACTAATTATTTAATTAATAATAATTAATTAAGTGATCATTAACTTAAGTAATTATTAATAATATAACGTGTCATAAGAAGTAATGACAAATCTACTTTATTTTAGGCTGCTCTGCCTCCGGTACAACGACGAAAACTATTGAGAACCAGCGTGAACCTCTCTCAGCGATATTCTGAACCTCCGACACAGAACCACCCTTATTACCCGTTGCGTGATATGCACAGTATTGAGGAGTTATCACGTAAGTTAATAATTATAAAAAAAAATTAAGTTGCCTATATGCGGATATAGCACGATAGTCAGAAGAAAGCTAATGTTGAAATACTCCATTCTCCACTTTACACTCAATTTCCGAGGCATCCAATGCTGAGCGGCGAATTTTAAAGCCGCGCTTTGCCAGTGCGAGGAAAATATTAAATAATTAACTGGGTAATAGTAAATTAATGTCGTATTTTGAATTAACAAAATTCATATAAAATATCAATTTACATAATATCAAGTTGTTTAATCAATCACTCCAAAATTAAATTGTATTGTGAAGTTATGTCGTTTAACTTCTAAAGAAAATAAGTGTGTGGCTTGTTATGGAATACAATTTTTTCTGAGATTGCCTTTAATTTTTAAATCAGATGATGGAAAAGTGGATCTATATGCAGATTAAGCAGATTATATGCAGTGTAAGTTAAGGCGGAAACTTTATTATAAGGGCATTTTTCTCAACACTGCTGTATTAAATTAATCTAATGTATCGAATTCTTTTAACAAGAAATACATATTTGATATTTATATAAATATAACAAATAAATATTCAATGATTTTACAGCATCGTCACCCAACACATCAACGTCTGTCGACAACCTGGTATCTCTACGAAGCAAACCGAAAATGAAACCAGTGGAGCCGCCGCGCGTCGCGGCCAAACCACCCAGCGGCAAGAATGAACATACTTGGGCTGTGGACTCTAGTTGGCAATTTATAAGTATGTACAGTAGATACATTTACAATTATTCATTGTTTAATACATAAATATTTTAGCTATATGTACTCGTTGACCGTACCGTCAAAGAGTTGTGCTTGTGACTGCCCATGAGATAAGCTTTTTTCTTTCAATACTATAAAAAATCGTAAAATCTAAGCTAACTTGGGAGCGGTTACGATACGTCGGCTATAAGTAAAATAATATAATCTGTAATATAAAAAAGAATATATCTTTTTTTTGTAACGGGATTCGAATCCGTGCTCCTTAGAATCTCTTACCACTTGAACGTATGACTTAGGGTCATACCAAATCATGAGTCTCTTGAAAGTCGACAAGCACTCTGATCATAGTAGCCAGAGCGGTTGACAGCATCCAAGACGCCAGCTGTATGAATAGACTCAATTTTAATTTTATTCGCGTTTCCTAATTTCTAAGAGGCGTGACTTCAAATACTAAATATTTTTCAATATTCGTTATTATTGATCAATTGTAAAGTTAAATAAACTTCATCAAATATATATTATCTTTTTGATATATCATACCTGTGTGGGTGTGGTTTAAAATATTGATATAAAATAATTATAATATTACTGTATAATACCGATACTTGACCACTTTTTAGATAAAAACGACGAGGGATCCAACAGTGAGAACGGTACATTTCCGTCTCTAGCGGAACAGGAGAGCAGGCTGAGTGTAGATGACACTGCACAACACCTCACAGTGCATCAAGTAGTGGCTCAACGGTGTGTATTTGTCGTGATAATAATAATAACTATATTTAAACATTTAAGTAAAAGAGAGTAGTGGGGTGAGTTAGTGTCCTCGATAGGCTATAAAATAGTCCATAGTAAAGGGAAACAGTGTCCCACAGTGTCACGTTTCGAACAATTTACAGTACTTCATGATGACGAACATCTTATTTTAAAATTTGAATTAAGTTATTTTAATGTTATTTAGGTTCCCAGAATTACGACTGAATGCAGAGCCAGTGGCGCTGGCAGAGGAAGTGCGCTCTCCGCCGCGAGCGTCCTGCTACGATAACGTGCACGATCTTAGACCTTTATCTGAACAAGTAAGTAAAAGAAATTGGATCATCGATTAATATTTGCAAATTCAAAAATATTCTTTTCTTTTTTGATGGAGTAAAATTGAGTGACTTCACACCAATCAATACATAATGCTTTCAAATGGGCATAAGTTGGGAGCGAGCGGAGTGTCTTAACACTATATTTTTTGCTTACCGGGATATACTGGAAAAAGTATTAGAAGTTGAAACAAAGAATTTTGTTTAGAGTATCTAAGCAATTATATCAATACCTATCTATATTGATTTACTTTATTTAATTTTTTGTTTAGTAAAACCTTATTTATGTTCAGGCCAGCGACGATGGTACGGTGTTCTCAGAGCCTTGGGACAGTTCGCAGTGGGATGGACTCATACCACCATCCAGCCTGCAACAGAATTATGAGAATGTAAGTACTTTTTAATTCTTCAAAACATTTTGTCAAAATAATTTAATATACGGGTAAAAGCGTCTGCCCTCCTTTTACGAGGGCAGCATATAGGGAAAAATATTTCAAACTCTACATCTTAAACAAAAAACTTTTAACTCTCTCTCTCGATTTCGCGAATGAGGCGTGTGCAGCGGTGTCCCTTTGATAATTTTATTTTACAACGATATATTTATTACTTTTGTTTGAAAAAATCACTTATTCACTTTTGGCAAATTCTCTCTTGTTTTAATTGTATTAAGCATTTATAGAGTAGTTAAAACAGTGATATATTATCATTTAAGGTAGCGATGTCAAAAACACTCTGTATATTATATACGTAAAATAAAATTATAATTTAAAACAGCAATATTCTTTAGCTGTAGTTACTACATGTATATTTGAATTAATATTTTTATACCTTTTAAATTAATGTGCGCCTGTACACGACAAGGTTTTAGATTCGATCCCTATTGGGGGACTTAATATTTTTTATTTCCTTTCTTAGGCAAACAGATTGAAACTTCTTTTAAAAACTTCGAATTTGTATTTTTTGAAATGGAGTGTCTTGCCACTAGGCTCTCTTTGCCTACCAACTGCAAATTTCAATAAAGATCAGTGGCAAAAGAAACTAGCAAGGCTAGAGTTATCATGGCCACGCAAACGAAGTTGTCTCTACTAACTAATACATATAAATTTCAATTTAATATTTGCCTCAGGATGAACCTTGCGAATGGGAGTCTCCGATACCAAGACGTGGGACAGCTGCCATGACGAGAGCCAAAAGTTTCCGCGACAGACTTGATCCTTTGTTAGGTAAGTTACCGAGATTATGATAATAACTATAGTTGTTTTTTTGTCTGTTGGAAGAATAATAATATAAAACTAAACTTTCTGAAACTTTCGTTGAACGTGATCTGGAGTTGAAAAATGTTACAAGATTTGCCATTTAGCCATTTATTGTGGACTATGGACTATATTATAACAAATTAGTCGTTACAGTGCTATTAGTACATAGCACTGTAACCTGCGATCAGAGTCACCTCGAGCAGTTGCATTTTATTATGAGTCATATAAAACTCTTAATTATTTTCATTTGACCAACAAAACGTACGATGAACTAAAGAAGGAGAGAGAACAGAAGTTAATAAAAATTGTATTATATACGAATACATATAATATTTCATTTCCGCCAATCAACACGCAATGTCTTAAAAATGGGCAGAAGGTGGCGGAGTGTCTACACCCAAACCACTCAACACGCAGTGCCTCCAGAATTTGGCAAAAAGTGTGTAACGGAGTGTCTTAACATTAGGTTCCCTTTGCTTACCCTACTGTGAGCGGGATAAAGCGTGAAGTTAAAAAAAAGAAGATTTCGTCACGTACTAAAAAAATTCTATAAGTCTTGAATATGTTGTAAGCATATACATTACAAAAAGTATCGCCAAATGAATGATCCCTGCCTGCCTTATTAGATGCAGGACAAAGCATTGTGTCGAACCCACCCTGTACTCATCCTCTCCCCCCTGACCAGAGGCGGGACCACCCCACGCCCAGCTGCGTGCGCACGCGCCGCTCGGTCGCCAGTTCGATTTCGGGAGTCCCGAAACATCTGCGCAGAACGCGTGTTCCGTTTACCTGACAAGGTTACCCATATTTATCGTCGCGCCTTGTTTGTAATTGTTAGATTTAATTATCTCAATCGTGTTATCTACTTCAGTGCGTGTAATCTTGATTCTTTCTCTTTCAAATCTTATTGTAGAAAAAACTATAAACTGTGAGTTAATGAAATAGAGTAATAATAAATCAATTGAACAAATTATAACCAAGTATTATATCACCTCCTTGGTAAATGTTAAAAGCTGGTCACATATTATAGACTTCATAATTATCAATATATTTTTACTTCTTCGTGTTTAATATTATTTGTAAAGTGTAACGCCAATTTTTTATTATAGAATTTAATTTACGAATACTTAACTGATAATTGTAAAGTCTCTTAGTTTATGTATAAATAATAAATAGCACAAATTCTCATATTTTTGCAACATTATTACATGTTAATCTAATGTTTAATACGAGTATGATTCTTATTAAAATGTCATAAATTTACCTTCAGTACTAGTAAAATATAAAGGAAATATAAATATAACGAACATATTAACGAATCGTTAATTTATCAGTACTTTACTCAATACGTGAGAAAAACAATATAATTAAAATAATTATTTACATTGTATAGATACTTCACGTGATATTTAAATTCCAATGCCAATGGCATGACGACTCGTGTATCAAAATACAAATACTCTTTTGCTAATGCATGGTAAACATACCATAAATCTTATAAATATCTCCCACGTGTCTAGAAAAGCTCGTTTAAGTTACTTAGTTGAGCATTACGCAGCGTAAACAGTAATATCATCGTGTACTGTTGATAAACAATACACAATTACATTTAACCTCCGAAGAACAATAACCTCTCAGATAACTCCCATTCTGGTGTAAAGCAGATTCTCAACAGCGCCATGACAAACTAATAAAACTTTTAAGTGCATTAAAGATTTTATGTCCTATAAAACCGCCTAGACGATAAAGCTGTCAGTATTCGTCCGTTCCACAGTCTCGTTGCGGGCCGATAACGCGTTAATGAGTCATTACGAATAATTATATAGAAATCAATCATAACATAGTGCAGTCCGACAATGAGGCCGCAGCACATTTCTCTTATCACTAATTATATTTGCTCGGTAAATCGTTAATTATGGTTAAAGGCCAAAGTTCTGCGCGTGCCGTGAGTCTCTGTTCTGTGATCAGATCTCGTGTGGTCGCACTCGTTGGCTGACGCTCGTGCGTGTCGACCGACCCTGTGTGAATGAGAAACCTTCGTTTTAAGTCTTTCGTGCAAGCGGGACTCAACCGCAGAGTGATCGGACATGAAGTGGTTCAAAAAGTTATTCCGAGGTAAGATCGAGAGGGAGATTGTGGCTAAAAATGAAAAAAATGAATATTGTGCGGTGAAAGATTTTCATTCTCTTGAAAAAGTGGTTCCTGATAAGTCCTCCGTGGAGACGACGAATGGCGTGTTTGCCTTGACCACCATTAAAAACTTTCACAGTGATGCCCATGATGAGTACGTGTTTGAAAGCGAATGGGTGTTTGTGACCCACAAGAAATTGTTAGAGCCAAGATTCCAACAGCATTTAGCCAAAAAAGAGGCTCTGACAGATCTGTGTAAAAGTTTAGCGGAAAGAAGTGACCACAAGAAGCAAGCTTTGGTTGTGGCGAAGTCTCCACACTGCCACTGCAGCTACTTAGACGAAGAAAATGCTGAAAGAAAGGTTGAAAACATACATCCGTTACGAAGGACGTTGAATGGTATCGCGAGGCTTTGGAGACGTCTCTGCAATAAAATAAAGAGATGCTTGTATAAAATCAAACGAGCTCCTGTCGTTGCTGAGAATGAACAGTTGGATGTCATCAATTCTTACATATGTAGGTAATGATTTTTCTTATTTTCTTCTCGTTGTGCTTTAGTACAACGTGACTGGACAAACGCTTGTCGTAAAAAGCTTTGATCGTAAACATTCAAATCTTCTATTACTCTTATAAAATGTAACTTTTAAATTTGAATATTTTTATGGTGATTAAATCTAATTACTTACTGTCGATTATAGTAATCGCTTAAGTAATGTTTATTTCACTTTAACTCTTATATTTTGAAGGAATATATTTAAATCACAAAGCCGTGTCAATTAAATATGGCTTGATCAGTCTCATACATATTCATATTTTAAGAGTTTTTAAATATTTCTAATATATTTAAAGGATAAAATAACGTATATTCTTTATTCTGTGGATAATTATTATTTAAAGTACTATGTTAATTAAATAGTCTACGAATATGCAATTGAGATCTTGATGTATATACAAGTTTCGTGTTATGTTAAATATGATAAAAAACAAAAAAACGATAAACTGATAGGAAAAATACGATATATGTACCTTAATTATTGTTATCTAAAAATTTGGGTTTCTTTCCATTTTTGGATTATTAAAATTGGTCCCTTTTTTTAAGAACATTTTACTATAAGCATATATATTGCACAGTTATTATTTGTTTTTTTTACTTTATTTACTTATACGCCGCATCCCGCAGGCAATAAGAGCCTAAGGCAATACGCTCACTTTCATACGAATCTTCGTGTGTTGAGAGGGGAAAACCCAACCCGCCGGGAAAACCCGCGCTTCGTCTTGTCACCAGAGAGAGAGAGAGAGAGAGAGAGAGAGAAATATTTAATAATTAATTATTATACCACTCAATTATAATTAATTAATTACTAATAATTAGTTAATTATTAATAATTAGTTAATTATAATCGAGTGGTGTGGGAATCGCACCCACAGCGGCTTAAGACCACATGGTATATCACTGCATCACGACGGCCGCAATTGCTATTAAATCAATTAGCATTAAGACACGTTTTCCACAGCGGCCGGTCGAGTGCGGGCGTTGCGTGGCGGGCGGCAGTCCCGCGGCACGGGGGCGGCTCTGCGCGCGTACGCGTTGCATCTGGCGCAGGACAAGAGCACTACTTTTGCACAGAATGTCGACAACTTTATCGCTTGCACTTTGGATTCTAAGGAAACTTGCCCTCAGGTAAGTTTTGCTCAACTTCAAGTTGTAAAAAAAAATAATTATTAACAAAAAAAATAAATATTTTTATTATACTTAACTTAAATAAACTTGAACTTTCTTAGGTTTGAAGAGAAAACTACGCTTTATGTCTAATTTATGCTTAGTCATTCATCATTCTGGTACCTAACATGAGTCTATTTATGGTCTTAAATATATACAATTTAAACGCCCATTTTGTCGCACTTATTTAATTATCGAAGTAACAATAGGATGTGATTTGAAAATATCACATTTCCTTTCATTATATTTGAATTGTAAAAACATATTTTAATGACGCATTTGTATGCAATTATTTTGCCTTTCATTCAACGCTCATAACTTAGTTGGCTTTACTTATTCATAACTTTCTAAATATAAATACTATATAATAGATTAATACTATATTATTATTCAATAATTGTTATTTACTAAGTAAAGAGATACGTACGTCGCACATATCAACTGTTTACTATTACAAAACGCGGCGTCAATATTTTTGTAACACGTCGTTCACGTCCACGACCTCGACATGTCACTGACACGTGGGTCTATAGAATTGAGATCATCCATATTACAATGGTTTATCTTCCAGCCCTAATCAAAGGGCAAATATTCGTGCACGTGTCAATATATTCAAATCAGTAAGTAGTCACGAGGTGAGGTAAATTCTACTGGTTATGGGTTCGATTCCCTTGACTTGAGAAAAGGAAATATTTAATATTTTTACTTTCCTCGCTGTGGTAACAAGGCAAACGGGGCCGTCGTCGTCGAGTCGTCGTCGTTGTAGACACGTGCACTATAATGATGTGTCGTTACAATATTAGATAAATATTACATTAATACAATATACGGATATTATAAATATTACATTCATACATTGTAGATAATGATGCGTAACATGAGGCAATTCATGTCAGGAATGAAGAACTACTTGGTGAAACACGGTGAGAGGGAGTTTGAGAAGGAGGTAGAGAAGGAGCGGCTTAAGGTAATATATATTTTTTTGCATAGATTTATGAAATGAAATTTTTTCAAATTTATCTTATATAATAATTTATTTTGTTTTTATCTATCATTTAAGTTTGTTTATTTTTTGTTTCTTGCAGTTAAAACCAACAGAATTTCTAAATCTGGACGCGATATTAGAGGGTGTGATGCACCGTCTGGTAGTACGACCTTTACGATCTAAGCTGTATACATTGCTCGCCTCTTGGCACTCCGCCGACGTGAGGCAGCTGCACGCAGCGATAGAGCGCGCACAGCACGCCACACCTCTACAGTTGGGAATTAAGGTATTATACTAGAAGATAAATTGTCATTTTAAAGTAAATAATTTTGCTTTCCTTTCATTTCTAGTGATATCTTAAGATACAGTACAGCGTCAACTTGTTTCTTGGACTCAGTATTCTTAAGAGACAGTCCCATCCCGACAATAGTGTACTGGTACGCCATTGTGAAAAGATAATTCACAAAACAAACAAAAGCACCCAAATCAGTCAAAGACATAGTACATAGAGAATAATAATAGATTACAATAGTTTATGAGTGGTTACAAGTCTTCACATTGTTTGTTTCCTATTAGTTGAATGAGGACAGTACGATTATCCGAACACCGAGAAACCCTAATTACTTTGAACAGTCGACGCTTTACTGTATTTGTTTGTGACTTTCTTTTGTCTAATACTTACCGTAAACAAAAAAGTATAATATTATTATTTGAAACTTCAGGACTACTATTGTTGAAAATATTTTATACCTGGTACTGACATTATTAATGTGTTTATATTATTTAATAATAATTTATACTTTATCTCGTCAGGAATCTACAAAAGTACCATCGTCAGCAGTATTGGCAGTGATCTCAAAACATTTTCTGAAGATGCAAGAAGCAGATTCTCCGTTGGATAAACTTGAGAATCTCCTCGCTGCTATTTCAGTCATGTTTAATGCGGTGAGTTAAATTAAAATTGATATTTTTTACTTTATTCAATAGTCAATTAACTGATATGATATTTTCAATAATGGCTTTGTTGCGTCGTTTGTGTAACACATAGATTATATTTAGTTTAACAAACATTTAGCCCCTATCCCTAGCAGGATAGGGATAGAGTTATCTTATGATGTCATCTTTATTTTTTATATATCCACTCACAGATACGCGGAGAACGTACTCTAGGCGCCGATGACTTGCTGCCAGTCCTGGCGTGGACGGTCGCCCGCTGTCGCCTCGTCTGCGCAGAGCTGGAGGCGGAGCTGATGGCGGGGCTGTTGCCGGCGGCGCTGCTGTCGGGTGAAGGCGGGTATTACTTGACGGCGTTGTTCTCCGCCGTCGCTGTGTTGAAGAGATTAGCGCCAGAGGCTGGACCTGATAGTTTACCTGTGAGTTATTTGGTTTGTTAAGAATATATATTTAGGTAGTCTTTGAGATAAAAGTTAACAATAAATAGTCAGTATGATGAATGAGTATAATGTAATATAAAAAACTTGGTATTTTCTCTTGATATCTATTTAAAATTTATATTTCATATTATAATGTCCTTCATTTTATATTTTGTAAAACAATTTTTAACGTTTCTACCAAGTCCATTAAAATTAAGATTAAACTCGAATTTATAGATAATATATTTCAAAAAAAAAATAGGAAACGTATAAAAAATTTAAAACATCAAATATTAAAAATAAAATAATAAATCCTTATCAATGTAATAAAATAAATATTGCAATTAAAAAGAATATATTAATAGATGGCGCTTAGAACATTCGACTGTAAATGAGATAGTAATGGGCTTAATACTCAATCGGGGGAAAAATTAATTTTAAATCAATTTTCTGTGTCTGAACGGATTTATATGGAGTTAGCTGGTTTGTGAATGATAAGTAAGAAATGAATAGACAATTTATATTTATATTTTTTGCAGTGGCGCCGCGGCTCATCGGAGTCGAGTCGCGAGTGTAGCGTGGCGGTGGTGCGTGTGGCGCTCCCCGACGAGTGCCGCGGCTCCATCCGGCGCGTGGCGCTCCCGTGCCGGCCCGGCGCGCGCGCCCGCGACCTGTGCCGCGCGCTTGCGCACGCCGCCGCCATCACCAACCCGCAGGATTACGCGCTCTTTGCGCTGCATGACGGACAGGGTGAGCTTGATTCTAATGTGGATACGGTTATTTGATCGATGTGATAAATACAGAGGTTGTGGGTTCAATTGTGACTCGGGCAAATGAGTTGTTTATATTTCCTCACTTTGAAAACAAAACAAAGCTAAAAATCCACTCTGAGGAATATACGCTGGTTTGGCGCTTGCGCTGTGTCGATTGCTAATCTAATATCATGAACATGGTGAATGTCATTACTCAATATAAGTTAAGGGTTTTTTAGTTAAGAAATCCATATTCTAGCACTACAATGAAAACTTAACCTATCTTTTTTACAGAAACAATGTTAAACGAAAACGATTGTCCACAAGAAGTAATGTCAGAGAAGAGTGGGCAGAACTTCATACTGGCCTACAAGAGGATAGATGCGAAGATCGCTTGGCCGCAACAAGCTCTACTGTCCTATCCCTAATGGATGTGTCAAGTAATCTCAATAAATAATCAGAAATATAAAACCAGGAATATTTGTATGAAATAAAAGGTTGTCAACTGCTCATTTGAAAACACCTAATGTCAGAAAATATATTTTTGTCATCTTAAAGTGATATTTTCTATAATATAACCCGATAATAATCTACATATAATATAATATAGTTAAGTATCGCGCAGTATTTTTAAAGCCTCGCTATATCGCTTCATACTTGCGTACTAAAATGTTTCTCACGTAGCTTTTTTACCCCGTTAGTGTAGTTTTTTATAACCTCGACTGAAAAATCCATTTTTTTTAGACGTTTTGTCATTTCCATAACGTACGTATAATCAATTGATTTTTGCATGTCTTAAGTTTTATTCGATAATATTAAGTTTAACCGAAAGCTGCCTTCAAAAGTCGGCTCTGTATTCGGGTGTCTGTATGTCTATATGTTCCTAAATTACCATGTACCCTGAACGAACTCACCAAAACGTTGTTTTTAGTTTAAAATTTTAGTACATATATCTTAAAGTTTTCCTAGTTCTAAATTTCATTGGATTATGTATTCTTAATTCTTATATAAACGCTAACTTGTTTATTGAACTGTGATGTAATTTGTATTAGTATTATAAGTCTTATATTAATTTTGTATATTCGTAGAGGATTTTCTTAATATAATTTATTTATATCTAGCTTAAGATGTACCTCTCAGTGTTAATGGGCTGATGAATAAATGTTGGCGGTTTACAATCGGCTTATGGTTAAAAACCCTTGGATATTTTACTCTAATATCGATTATCGCGTTTTATAAAATGATTTTTTAAATCTATCAAAAAATCTTGATAAAAACGCTTTTCACCTACACGAAAAGTAACCGCCAATATTTATTCACCATTAGAAAAACATATTACTATATGGCGATATTTTGGAAATTGAATTTTTAAAATGAAATGATAGAAATACATCTGTCGAAGTTTGATTAATTATCGATAATACAATTTATTATGAAAGTAATTATAGCACAAATTAGCACATTTATATGATTCTGATTCTTTATAATAATAATTACTGTTAATCGAAATAGCTTTGTAATTTTAAATAATTCGTAATTTATATTTCCCACCAATAGCATACCATTAACGGCCTCACTTAATGATCAATTAAAATTTAAATGAAATTAACAATAATTTAGCGCTAGTTAAACATTATTTGACGCCTCTAAATGTGTTTATTATTTGTTTCTTCATAAATTATAATACATTAAGAAGCGTGCATTATGAATAGGATTATACTGCAATATATACGTACAATAACCACGTTACGAATAGATTTCTATACGATAATTAAATAGTTTGTAATTACGTTACCAAGTGTATTTGATATATATATATTTATTTGCATGAATAAATATTTAACAGTCACTCAGCTTTTTACTATTCTATAAGTAGCATTTACAGAGGTTAGTCTATCGTTTCATTATCAAATGATTCGAAATGGCGGAGAACATCGAAATCATTAAATGCGCCATATTAGAATATGTTTGGATACATACAGTATTACTACGATTTATTTTGTAAACAAATAATAATTACTCTTTCTTCAATAATAATTATTCTTAGTCTTTTGAGTAGTCTATAGTATATCTCTCCACCGTGTTTCGTAAGGCCCTCGTGGCCCGCACTGTGAGTGTGCCCTGGCCGCGTCTGATTTTATGCATGATGGTCATGGGTTTGATCTCTACACGGGGGTATGAATTATTGTCATTTCAACATATGTCTTGACAATTGATTCTCCCTGCCTACCTTGCTATATGCGGTAGTAAAAATCCACTTGCAAATTGATTCATTCTGTAAGTTAACATTTAATGTTTAATTATAATTTGATAATATGAATAACCTTATTTAATTCTACCAATTGTTCTAGATCTGTACATTATTTTTCTTTGTTTAATTCTATCAAAGTCGTAGTAATGCTGAATGTTTAAGTGCAGTTTTGTATTTATTGCAGTCTTGTATTTTAAAGTTAGCTGACACGTATATTGTGTTTTGATAACAATTTCAGTCATTTGTGAAAATAAAATGAATTTTTACCAAACAAAATTTGAAGTTTTCTTTTAAAATTCTATAGAAAAAATAATTTTCCAAAAATAAACTGTTGCTACATACATATGTAAGCTTTTTATTTCTCATAATTAATATAAACCAATATCTTTAATACTACACATAATTGTAGTTAAATTTAGTAATTACATATTATTTGTGTCAAATATCCTGAAAAAACATATGAAAATTTCGTTGAAGTTATTAAAATTTACTATTAAAAGGGTAAGGGTATAGAGCAATTGTCTTGACTTGGAGTCAACACAAAATTTGATCAATATTCTTTCCAAACAAAGCGTGTCTTAAGAAACCATGATTCATATTGAGGTAGCCATAGCTACAAGATTTATGAATACAAACGTAAATAATACGAGAGGGTGGGTCATTGTAATTTTGTTTTAAATTCTAAAATCATCCATAAAGTAAAAATAAATTATTCAAACAGCCATGGAAAGCATGCAGGCGTTATATCCAAAAAAGCTATCCCCCACATACTGGGATCCAGTGCGAATAAATTATCCTGTAAAAAAATTCCCTGGAACTGGAAAATCTAGTGAACATATTGGGCGAATATGGAGACCACCGCCTGATGTGTTAAAGGAAAATGTATGTTAATATCATATATAATGCCATAAAGAAATAATCTACTAAAATATATATATTTGATTACTCGAAATGACTTTGGTTCATATCCCAGCGGGATTCATATTATAAAACTAATATGCAGAGTTCGGCGTTGGTACCCAGTTCGATTAGGATGTGTCAGAAAATAATGAATGGACCTAGTTTTAGCTTAGAGTTAGTATTTTTTTTACCTTTTCAACTTTTTCCTTTTATCAAGGTCGTATATACAGCTTCACGCTTTATCCCGCATACAGCGAAGTAGGTATAGGGAACCTGCTGAGGCAAATTTCTGGAGAAAATGCGTGCTGAATGGCATAAGATCCTAAAATTGTCTTAAGTTTTAATTTTTTAAAATATGAATTTATGATTTTTTTTTATTTTAACTACAGAAAACACAATATACAGCTGAAGAAAAACAGTACAGCAGAGATTTTAATGTAACTAATGGATTATCACGATCACAAACAACTCTGGACTACAGATACAAAATCCCTGAAACATTAAGATTCAATAAGCACACCTCTTGCAATGACAACAAATACATTTACCCATCGAGTAAAACGGTAGGTACAGTATATTATTACACAGCGAACCGACTTTTCCTGGTTGTGGGTTCGATCCCTACTCGAAGAAATAAAATATTTATATATTGGAAATTAATATTTTCATTTCTTTGCTCTGATGTCGAGGCAGGAGGCGAAGTTGAGTTTCGCCACTCAGCACACAGCGCCTCCTGAATTCGGCAGAAATTTCGGCGGAAAAGGATTATCTTAACACTAGGTTCAGTACAGCGTGAAGCTGATTATTTTCCATAAGAGAAAATTATGGCTAAATTTATCTATGTATACCACTTATTGGTAATAATAGATATATTTACCAAACTTAATTTGAGATATGTACCTTATGATTTTCATAGTATTTTGAAGATACATTAATTTTAAAGAAATAATGTAGCTTTCAGACATAACTCCAGCGTACTCAGCACACGGAACCACCGAGATGAAAAGCGCGTTTAAAGAACCTGTTTTATACTCTAGACTAATCACTGATAAAGACCAGTTTAAACATCCCTCTTCTCTGCCCTTATATCCTGTAAGTTCCAGAGCTATTATAGAATTCTTACTTTTTGTCTCTATTGATAATTATATTTTTTTATATTTATCCTTAATACTTAATTTAATGTGAATTTAGCCAGCAATTGAGCCTCTATATAATGAAATAGAACCACTATACACTACGCATGATGGCTTTGAAAAGCATTTGGATCCATATCTATCAACAAATAGATTACACCATCGACCATTCACTAGTGAACAGCTCAGTCGTCCCACGAATACGAAGGATATTCTTACGTACTATACGTACTCTGACACACCTTGGGTAAGAATTGCTAATATATTAAGTTTTAATATATGCTTTTTTTTTCAAATACTCAAGAGTGCTTTCATTAAAATTATATTATAAATAGAAATCACCCAAGGAGTTGTCATATGAGAACATCTATAACGTTTATTACGTCCTTTTTTTATAATATTATCAAAGTTTTGTTTTACATATCCATTATAATAACGTAATACTGCATAGTTTCGATCTCCCAAACCGAATATTGACGAGTGGAAACTACCGTTGGGCAAGAAAAAACCGATGTGCGATAGAGAAAAATTCAAGAGTGAATTTCGTGAAATAAGAACACATAATAAAATGAACTGGGCGCCCAGGCAAGTATGCATTTTATTAAAATATGTCATAAATTTTCATCCTGCTGTTTGCGGGATACAGCGTGAAGTGACCAATTTTCACTATCTATCCGTCAGCTGTCACCCGCTATACATTAGTTCTTCTCATAGTATGATATTTTTTATTTCATACTCCTATATATCACTATTTATTATTCTTTTTTGTCCAGACAAGCATAATATTGTGGATAAATCCAAATTCTAATTGTTATTATATTTGTCTAAGGGCTCTACTCACAGAAGCTAGAGACAAATATAGGCCACCATCGTCACGTCCTGAGTCCCAAATTCAGAATAACGAAGAGAAAATCAAATCTTACTATCAAAAGATGACAGCAAAATTACAAACTAATATTCCTCAACAAAATTCATCTATAAAGATTTTGTATGACACAGAAAACTCTCAGTTTCGTTCAAGGAAGCCCATATGCTCTGTGTTGGACCAATTTAGTGAAAAGAAAAGAAAATCAATGATAAGATAAGATAACTAATGCAAATGTGCAATATTTAAAATATTTTATTTTGCCTAATAAATACATAGAGATGAGAGATGCAGAGAGAGAGAGACAGAGACAGAGAGAGAGATGCTAAGAAGATAACAAAATAAATTAAAAATGAAAAAATAATAATTGGTCAACAACTTTATATAATATACCAAATAATTGTACAGCTTTTCTTAGTATCCATTATTTTTAATTACTTATTAATTAATGTATTTAATAATTTCTAATAATTTTTCAATTTCCCCCATCTTGCCAAGTAACACATAAAAACATACTGTTTTTTCGATATATGTTTTCTTTTATAAAAATAATTTTAAAAAGATATATCTTAGTCAAAAGAAATTAAATGTCACAATCTTAATATAAAATATTTTTAAACTTTAAATTATTCACTTCAGCTCCTTAGTTATGGATTTATAAAAAAAAATGACGGCATATAAAATATCTAAATACCTATAATTATCTGTGCAGCATAAGTGACGTTTACAATATAAACAAACAATGCATTCAAAAATTAAATGGAAATAGTTTATTTTTTAATTGTATTGTTTATTATATCGTATATAATTTATTTACTTCAACCGTACTGGATGGTCATCATTGGCTTTGCATTTGTATATGCATTGTATAGCCAAATCATGATGATTTTCTAAATAAATATCAAAAGAAATATTAAAATCGAGGGGTAAGCTTATTTTTATATAAATAATCAATAATAATTAAGCTTCATGCTGTTTCCCGCACACACCAGCGTAGGCTTCTGTCTACATACGCTACATATGTAGCTTTTCTCGCTGCTAACTCAATCCCGCGCTTGTGCTCCACAAAATGTAAAACATGTTGAACATTGAAGTTTAAAAAGAGACCAGTTTTTTATTTGTATTGTTTTTCAGCTTCACGCTGTATCTCGCCCACGTAATCCTAAAGAAATATTACAGTTCTTCGAGCGGGAATTGAACCCATAACCGTCGCGTTTACGGGCGGCACCCATGACCACTGTACCAGTGTATTATTTGTATTGTATTGTATTATTAGTCATTTTTGGAACCTGCAATAAATGTAATAACTTTGTGTCAATGGCGAACATTTATATTTGATATAAATACTTTTTAGTATATGTATGTATGTATATATAGATACAAACAATCGAAACTACAGACCGAGCGCACGCAACTACAGTTGCGGTAATAGGATTATTCACACGTGTGTACATATTAAGTGTAAAATAAATAAAATATAGATTTTAACAATACGTCGATGGCAATATGTTTTTAAAATTGCATTTTTTATTTATATTAGTAATAGTTCTCCAGTTCAACTATGCGGTGCAACAAAAGGTAAGCTATTTATTTATTTTAATATAATGGTTAAGGCAAAAAAACCATGAGTTTTCATATAATTAGTGATCTTAACTGGATCTTCCATTTATTTATATGCTAAGTTTATTAATTATACAAATGAAATAATAATAAAAGTACATTAGTATGTACTTTTATTATTATTTGACACACCTAGTAATGTAATTATGTATTTTTTTTTATTATTATAATATTCAATAGGCGTTTTAAAAATGTCGAGCGACGTTACTTTGAGTAATAGCCATGACAATGCCACTGGTGTGAAAACGAGTCCGTGAATTACTTTAATTATCTGTGAAGGTTTACAATTTTACATATTTCATCAATGTGACCCGCCAAGGTGCACTAGAGATACACCTGGTATTTAGTTATTATTTTCCTTTCGTCACACGGTATATATTAAACAGGGTGGAAGCGTTCTCTCACCTTTCACGAGACAAGCATATAGAGTAAAATGTTACAAAGTTATACCTAAAGAAATCAATCAACATATTCATCTACATATTTCAATCAATAAGCGTCAGAGCTTAACGTGTACTTATGCATATTTAATAAAGTCAACTTCAATGTCGTAATTAGTGGGTTAGTCCCGCGGGCGAGGTCGCGTGCTTCTATGTAGTCGTTTAGAAAAGTGGAGCAGTAAAAGTTGTCCTTACACTTATATAATATATATTAACAATATTGTATATATTATATAATATGTATATGTTATAAAATATGTTATATTAAGCTGGTACTCCATTTAAAATATTCGAATTTGAAGATAAAAATGATGTTTTTGTTTTTGTTTTATCGGTTTCTTTAAATGATTGAATGACACTTGTATTGTTTAGAAACTTGTTTGGAAAGGAGGTAAAAATCGATATTTTTTTAAGTTAAATATAAAAATTTATTTTCGTTAAAATTAATTAAAGCCTCATATGTAATGTATATACATTTTTACTTTGTATTGTTTTTTTTAGTTGTTACTCACCGTTTACTACGAGAGCCAATGTCCCGACAGTAAAAGTTTTATATTGAAACAGCTGCAACCAGCTCTACATCTATTCCATCGGTATTTGAGATTAAAGTTAGTGCCTTTTGGTAAATCTAAAGTAAGTTAAATTGTGTTTTTTTGTAATTTATAGTTGATATATTTTATTCTCTTAATTAATACGAATGTTATTGTATTTCGAGTTGTAAGTGCAATTTTAAAAATATTTCAGAGTATAAACTACGGTGATGATGGCTTTGAGTGTCAACACGGTCCAGCTGAATGTTTGGGCAATATGGTGCAAGACTGCAGCTTGCATTATCTGAAGGCACAGAGTGATAAAAAGAAGTTGGCCTATGTCGCCTGTGAGATGGAGACCGAGGCTGGCGCTAACGGCAAATTTGATGTAATTTTTGTAGTTTTCATTAAGTAATGGCGGATGAAATTTGGATTATTTAAATAATTTTAAACCTCACAGTTTCACAAAGTTTTTCATGTTTTTTGAGACTTCATCTATTCCGCCCTTATGATATATATTATGTATTTATAAAAAGTTTTCAACCGACCGACTTACCGACTTAAGAAGGAGAATCCTATAAATTCAAGTTTCTTCCAATGTGTTTTATTTTTGTTTTTTTCATAACAGTGTATAGAAAAAGCGAAACTTTCAAGTGAAGATATTGAAAAATGTGTAACATTGGGAGAAGGGACAGTACTGCAGTTGGAATCAGAGTACTATACCAGTTTAGTGAGTCCAAAGTTCGTGCCTACTGTCACTATTAATGGGGTGAGTCCAAAGTTCATGCCTCCCGTCACTATTGATGGTGTGAGTCCAAGGTTCATGCCTACCGTGGCTATTGATGGGGCGAGTAACAATAAGCAAAGCAAACTCCATGTCAGGACCTTTTGCCATACAAAATCTGTTAAAATCTGCCATATAAATTAACAGGAGGCGGAATATTTTTTTATCCAAATTTTTATATAGTTTACGTCTCTGTGTTTTACGGCTCCGAGCAGGCTCGTGATGGTCAGTTATACATCCACCTGTAGTCCACCTTTTACGTGTCATCTTATACAGACTTGAAAAAAAAAACAAATTCAAAATTAATTATTAATTTAAATTTTAGGCGTTATCATCACTATGTGTTTAAAAGCGATAACGACGAATTCTAAAAATAATTTATTCAATTACTATATTTCTCGCAATATTTTTACAGGTATTTGATCAAGAAATTCAAGACTACGCTCAAGAAGACTTAATGGGGACTCTCTGCTCTATACTTAAAGTAGCGCCGCCCTGCGCCCGCTACTATAATCACTTGGCCTTGCGAGATCTTATGAATACAAATTGATTAAATTTATGTATTTATTATTACGTATATTTTTATTTAAATTCCATCGCTTTGTATAACATGTAAAGTACTCTTGCCTGAATTTAGAACATTGAAAACTTACAACAGGGAAATAAAAATAATTCTATCCACGATTTTCAATGATTCAAGATTCAATTGAATTACCTACCCTCGCGTTTATGTCAGACGAGGTTCCACGTGCACCAATGTCCCTCTTCAACAATTAATTAATTAACAAAAAGTCTTTAAGGCACATAATAAAATATGTTTATTAAATTAAAATTGCACGGTCATAATAATATTACAAGTAAATCTCAATAGAATTACGATGGCATGTTTTCAACTATCCACTTGTTGTAATGCGCGATACTCGTGTACACACTGGGGATCCCCTCGCTGCCACAGTTTTCAGAGCCGAACGATACTATGCCGATCTGAAATGAAAATATTCTTCAATTATGATTTGAATTTGAATTTTCTTCAATAAATAACAAAAGTTAAGCTATTTAGAACGTTTCGTAGTTAGATTGAGTACTTATAATATGTGATTTTTCTGTAACTCTGACCACGTTGCGTCAAAAAGAATCATGAAATGGATCTGTGACCACAACGAATCGTAAACTGTTTTATTTTATTGTTCCTATAGGCGTGTTAGTTTTTTTGTGTTTTGACAATAAGTAAAAATGACAATAACATAGTGAAAAATCACTATTATATATAAACTATGAAGATATAAAGAATATTTTTTGTTTTAAAATAACGTTTTGTTTTTTTTTGGTCCCGAACATGCCAGTTCCGCATCAATCGATCCGCTTCGCTCTAGCTAGCTATTTGCTTAGATCTAGTTAAAATACTTCACTTATGAGATATAAGAAAAATCATACATGAATACATTGGGCAATTCAAACTTGACCAAAAGATTTTTACCTGAAATTAGAAAGAGCATATATTTTTATTCTAGTTTACCTGAAAATATTGTCCATCCTTGTTTAGTATAAGTGGAGCTCCACCGAAGCCAGAGCAGGCATCCTTCCCTTCTTCTCCTCCGGCACAAAGCTGGCTTTCATTTATAGGCACTGATTCCCCAAATATACGTTCACACGTCTCTAACGATACTAGTGGAACGTCCAACTGCTGTTGACGACCGATCTGTAATAAATATGTTTTACAAAAATTACATGTGGTCGTGTGTCGAGGGACCTGGGAACTTAGTGTAAAGACACTCTGTTCTACTTGAGACACGTCCGTTGCCCACTTTCCGACGATTTCTGGAGTTGATATCCGCTGCTTTTTCGAGCATGCAAAACATTTTTAATTCACTGATATTGATAATGAATGATATAACTATGTATATATCCTAAATCATCAACATATATAACTTTTATGGTAATATCTAGGTGAACTTACGAGTTGACGACGGTCGCCTTTAATTGGACTGAAAAGGTATAGTTTTCGAAACGTATCATTACTGTAAATAGTTTATCACGAAATTATACGGAATATGAAAGTTTAAATTTTATAATATTTATATGTAAAATATAGATTGTGCATACTAAATTATTTTGGCCAGACAGTTTCCCCCACCCGACCAGCGAAGCGCGCTCGTTGATCACCACTTCCGGTCTGTCGTTCAAGCAGATCGGCGCGGCTGTCACTGAAATAAAAGCGTGATTAGTGATCTGATTCTCTGATATGATGATTGCTGCTCGCATGGAGACCTTCAACGAGGGTCATTTCAATGTCATTTATAATGATGTGAATACAATAGCGTTATTGATTTAAAATATAATATACAAGACTTTTTAATGATAAAAAATTTAATATTTTCTGGCTCAAAGCTAGAAAATATATTCAGCTTTACGCCTTATCCCACACACATTAAGGTAGACAAAGGGAATCTAGTGTTAAGACATTTTTTCACACACAACGGTTTGTGTGTACTCGTACAGTAATTACGCCACGACTGGCCTAAATGTATAGATTATTAAGCATATTTTCGTTTTTATTACAACAAATATTATAATTAATTACCAGAAAATTTAATATCCTCTTTCAAAACTATCATAGCGATATCATGTCGAAAAATTTTCTGTTCGTATCCAGGGTGCACGATTACAGTTTCCACCTTGATAGCCTGTGTGGGCGGCGCGCAGAAGAACTCGTTGCAATCAGGACTCCGGCTTATATCCCATTCGCCTATCACTACTGTTGATCTGAAATTTATGAAAAAAATACTTTTATCTCAGTATTTTTACAACAAAATAGATCACATATATTATTACTAATTGCTGACAAATACAATAATTTATAAAATAAATACAAACAGTAAGTTAAAAAAACATACAAACATACAAATAAACAACAGAATATCATAGGTTCGATTCCTTCTCGAGAAAATGAAATATTTCATATTTTTATTTCTTCGCTCTGGTGCCGTTTTAAAGCACAGCGTTGAGCAGTGTGTGGAAAAATTATTTTAGGAGTATCTTAAATTGTCAGGACGAGTGGGAAGAGAAACATCCCTCTGCCTACCCTGCTATATGCGGGATACAGCGTGAAGTTAAAAATTAATATTTTAAGTTAGTGAAAATAAAATGTACTTACAATTTATATCCTTCTTGTTTGGCTAAAGCGCAATGGGCAGCTGTTAAAATAACTCGCTTAGACACGATAGAGCCACTGCAAGCGAAACGTACGTTGCCTGTCTCTTTATCTAGAAAAAGGTGTTAGACTCAATTATGGCTGTATAATTAAGTATAATTAAGAGCTTTTTAAGTAAAATCTTTTATTTTTCTTTAGTTTAATGTATAATGTAATCGTACTACATAGTATCTAATTCAAAAGATAATACTTTCACGTAAAATTGTGAAGAACTCTAACATATTTCGTTATCCAGCTTCACGCTGTATTCTTATTAGCAGCAGCACCAGGAAGTCAGAGTTAAGACACTCTGTTTCCCACTTTTCGCTAAATTTTGAGGCATTTAATGTGGAGTGTTGGAATTCAAGGCTGTGCTTTTTGCCTTTTTATTAGAGCTAAGAAATGGAAAGGGAATTAATAATTATTTATTCCCCGTAGTTGCGGCCTCTGTCATATATATATAATCCTTATTAAAAGCGTTGAAAGTAGTAAAATAACGAACTTATCAACACTTACTCGTGAAACCTATCCTCGCTACCCAGGGATGGGCCCCCAGGTCCTCATATCCTATGCCCTGCACCATGCTCTTCCCACACTGAGGTGTGCCCGGCGCGTACACCTTGCCGCACTCACAGGATGGACAGCACACATAGTCCTCGTTATTCATGTTACCACAACTTAATGTGTTTAGTCGATGGAAGTACCTTTAAAGAAAGAATAAATTTCACGCTGTATCACAAAGGCACAAGCTCGTTAAATATAAATTGAATTTATTTTTTATATGTTAGCATATTTTACTATGTATGTAATTCTTAATTAAATATTTAATAAATTTATAAAGAGATTCACAAAGCGCGTCATATACATAATTATAGTTTTTTTTTCTCTTACCTATCCGAAGAGAAACATGAAAAATCAAGTAGATCTTCTAATAATGGACACGAACTGATTGGTACACATGACATATTGGCAGGGCATTTCTGAAATGTAAAAGACATAAAAATAAAAAATAAATCCGCTTCTCGCTGTATCCCGCACATAGAAGGGTAGGCAGGGAAACCTAATGTTACGACACTCCGTTTATTCATTTGGCCGCCGAAGTCTGAAGGTATTTTGTGTTGAGTGGCGGAACTCAACGCGGCGATTTGCCTCAACACCAGAAAGAAGAAATAAATAAATATTAAATAAATAACTAAATAAATTATTTCCTCGAGTGGGAGTCGAATCCACAATTTGTCGCATTTACAGTCACACCGTACACCTGCACGACGTCTAGCCTTTGGCTGCCTTAATATAGAAATAAATAGATTCTGAACAAAATAAATTTTATATCTCTTTACGTAAAATTATCTAAATAAACAATTGTTACTTACGTGAAAATTCAAAATTTCGGCTCGGGGATCCATATCAAGGCTAAGTGATACAGCTGGAAAATAAAAAAAAGATTTAAAATATTATGTCATGTCAGGGGAATTAAGCTATGTTTAACCACCGCCGAATAGCAATAAAAATAACACATCTGTCTATAACTAGCGATTTGTTCGCGGCTGCACTCGCGTAATCACGAAAATAGTTTTGTTTTTATATTATGTACACTAGAGACTTAAACGCGGTTTCGCTCGTTTATATATATACCGTCATTACCAGTGGTTTTAGTTTTTGGAAAATATAAATAGTGCAAGAACACACGTACGAATAAGCTTGTTGTTATAAATGACCTTGCAACTACAGCATGCGGTGGTCATCATCATCATCGTAATTTCATTGAGGTTACAATGATATTCGTGCTGCACTCTCATTATTCGACACATTGTTGGATAATACAAAATGTAATAATATCTAGTAAATTACGTCAGATGAGATGCTCTATAAATAATAAAAGGCAGATAAGGCCGTCGCGGTGGAGATGCACAAGCTTGTGATTGTAACGTGACGGTTGTGGGATCGATTCTCATGCCCTGGTATCTCTATCACAACCGTCATATTTATTTATTAGTATTTAATTTATTTTCCCACCAGTACCAAGGGTAGAAGTGCGGTGTTGAGTTCCGCCATCCAACACACATGCCTGGAAAATGCATCAGATAATAAGAAACGGAGTGTTTCAACAACAGGTTTCTTCTGCCTATTCTGCTATATACGGGATACGGTGTGAAGGCCAAAAAAAGTTGAACGGTATTAATTTGCTTCAAAAGCTCTACCTTGTCGTATCTTTGATAATAACCATTTTACATATTATTTTGTTGTTTATTTATTAACAAGGTGTTCCAATAATTCAATATCACTTAGTTATGTTCTTAAAGTATTGTCTTGTTCCTTCTTTTGGATTTTGTTGAATAGCTCTTAGAGAATTAATGGGAATTTCATATCTATACATATGATACATGGAAGATACAAAAAAAATGCTATTACTAGGGATATTTATCAATGAATCCAAACTATTATGTTTTAATTTTTGCCAATATAAATACAGTTTTTAACATTGTGTTTTGGAAAATTTCCCTTAACATTTAGTGTTTGCTTTATTTAAATTGGTTCATACAAAATTGCTACAAGCTTTCTTTAGTTTTTAATATACATTAAAATGATACTATAATTAAAACACGAAACTCAGGGATGCATAGGCTGGAAAATAATTGTGCGAAAACGCGGGCGAAGCCACGAGCGGGTTGCTTGTTTTAAATATTATATATGTTCTGAGATGACACAATATTCATGTTCACTTAACGTAATCACGTGCCATGTCAATTAATTAATAATTATAAAGTAAGTTAAAAAAATATTAATTAAATTAAGTACTTTTAAAATATTACTTAAAAAATAACGAAAAAAATAATCTTATAAAAAATTGAACTCACTTCCAAATTGTCCTCTTACAGTAAAAATAAACATAAACACACAAAATAGTACTGAAAAAGTCATCGTCATTTTCACTTCAAGCCACTATAATTTCATAATTCACAAACAATTTATATATCAGAACCAAAAATATATTAATTAATATTTTTAATTAAGAAAAAAATATCAAGCTTACAATAATATGCTGGTCACTATAGACCGACACCATGATCACTACAGAAATGACACGCTACAAAGCCTCCGTTTCGAGCCACGTGATGCAGGGCAGTTCAACATTTGGTACAAACTAGAAAATTACAACAATAGAAGTATTGTCATTATTTTATTAAATATATGTATATATAAATTTTTATTAGTAGTTTTTTTAAAACACAATATGTAAATTAAGTCTATATTACAGTCTATATGTGATTATAATCTGTATAAATATTTTATTCATATAGCTGTTACAATAAGCGGTTACCTTATTTTTTACCTATCAATATTTATGTACATCATTAATAAAGGACAAAATATGTTCAGTATGGCAGTGAGAGAGATAGTTACAAGTTAGATTACAAGTAGGTGAAATGCGAAGATCAATATATCTATGAGAGAAAATCGTTGCGCAGGGACAGAAATGTGTGGCTGTAAAGGCGACGGTTGCAGATTCTATTCCCACTCGGGTGATTTAGTTATATTATATTTTTATTTCTTCGGCCTGGTACCAAAGCTTAGTGATACAGTAGCACATTCAGTTTTGCCACTGAATGCCTCAAAAAATCACCAACGGAGTGCTTTAACACTAGGTTCTCCTTACCAACTATGTGAACCTACAAAAAATCTATGCGAATAAAACAACAGCAAATAACTTGAAGAAAAATGCTCACTTCCTCTGACTCTTTGAATCACCGCTATACGCATTTGTTACAGATTTATTAAACAAGTATTAATCAACATTTCGTATCATCAACACACAGTTTATTACACGAACACTGTATTCTACTTGCTCAAATAAATTTTAGATACAATGTAACTTTCATTTCTGTTATAAAGAAAAATCGAAATCAAACTCGAATATCAATAATTACAATTAGATTTGTAACTGTAAAATATATGACAAATACGAAAATAAAAACGATATAACATTATAATATTCAACGTCTTCACTTCAACGGGCAAGAGTTACTTGCAATATTTCCGCGCTAGCGCGTATCTATTAATTTGATAATATGCTTTAATTTACATTAAAAATGTCAGATTGTAAAAAAGGCGGGATTCATCACGACGAGCGGACCGTGGCCGCTAATCTTTAGTGAAAATCAGTTTGTTTTTTTTGTTGCTCCTTTGTTAAACTCGGTTTTTATCGACCTGGTGTCATTCACTCTGGGTCAGTGGACACTGAGCCAAGTATATTTTACTACACTTTTGCTTTAAATAGAATATTTACTTTCTTACAACGAAGAGTTGCTTGTCTTAATGGGAACGGAGTGTCTTAACACTAGGTTCCCAGGTTCCTTCTGCAATACATGTACTCCGCTGTGTGTTCGAAAAGTTCGAAAAGCTAGAAAAAGAGGACATTATTTGACAAATTGTCTTCTTTGCTAGTAAAATTAAATGTAATGTGTACAATAAAAGCTAAACTAGTTCTGATTGTATTTTAAACAATACTGTAATCCATTAACATAGTTTTTTAATCTCTGCGGTCAAAATAAAAATTTTTCACATATAAAAGCGATATATCCGTATTAAAGTTCATAAGCCTCAATTTCATATTCAAACCCTGCTTGTAATTAACGCTCGTGACACAAAATATACTTCCTTATCCGATAAAATGGCTGATGTTTTCCCACAGTTTATTCGTCCATATTATTTTTTTTTTGTTTACATATCATTAATATAAATTTAGAGAAGTTAGGACTCTATTTTTTTTTATTATTAAATATTAAAAAAGAAGATCCTTAAATACCTATACATACTTAGTATATTAAAGTCTTCTTATTTATTTAAAATGAAAAAATGAAAGAAAACATCTGAACGTTTTGAAGTATTATTTATCTTGAGTGAAAGAACAAAAATGGGCTAACTAAGTAAATCAAAATTCCACGTCACTCCATCCAAAGTAACAACAAATATAATGGCGACAAATATATGAAACTATTTAAACAAACCCATAATATATATGCAAAACTGTAGCGATTACCAAGAAAACTTTGGGAACGTAACCATGAAGCTGGCCAGCAGTGTGTCAGATCAGAATGTCTATCTCACTTATGTATGCCTGGTCAACGAAGTAAGACAATTAACTGGGAGCGATAATGATATAAACTCAATGAACCAAGACCGCCCGCTTCATGGTGCCTACGATGTAAGTAACGGCGTCTTCTGCCGTTTCTTATTGTTATTTGCTTCAAAAGATATATTCTTTTGAAGTTATTTTTAGATATATTTTCATTTTGTACGTAGTACTTACTATACAAGCTGATTGGGATGTCCAAATTATATTGTTAACTAGTGTTCCCCTCACGGCGTCGTCTGCATGGACTAAACTATTCCGTTCTTTTTTTAATATAATAGTTATGTATTATGAGCTTTCTTAATAAATAAATTTAATTTAAAAAATTATATTATATATGTATATATATAAAATATAATATGCGTGCGTTACGTTCATTGCCTGTTCAGGGGCGGAACTCAACGCCGCGTTTTGCCTCGTAACTAGGGCGAGACAATGAAAATATTAAATGTCATTCCCTCGAGTGGAGTGGGAATCAAACCCATAACCGTCGCATTAGCAGGCGCACGCGTATGCCTGTGCGCCATCAGGCCTCAATTTAAGGTGAGGTTTGAGTTCAGTTCAGGGTAAAGCTAAAAAATTATAATAATGACCATATTTCTTTATTACCTACAGTCCATGGAAGATCAATCTATACAAGTAGAGAGATCAAAAGCGCTACATGAACTCGTCGAGACCCGCAAACGCAATGACTCCTTGCACTTGGAACACGAAATACAGCGAAAATCTAACGTAAGCTTAAATATCTGTTCTATAAAAACACACGAAAATGATTAATTTTAATGCTAAAAATAAAAATTTAAGTAATTATTTTAAGCTACTGCTACTAAATAGAAAAAAATCATCCTTCTATTTGTCGGGTTAATTGTAACGAGTGTGGGAACATTATGATTTTAGAGATAGAAATAATATTGTATTTTTATGAAAAAAAAATAAAGTTTAAAATTCTGTAATATGATTAAACTTTTAAACAAAGATTAAAATTGCAATGAAATTTTAAATTGACGTTTGCAGACAACAAACTTAGAGGAAGACGAACTAACAGACAGAGATGAGCAGGATCAATATGTTAATCCTAAAAAACTTAAATTAACGAAAATGAAGTGGCTCACAGAAGAAAGAGAAGGATGTTCAGATTCCAGGTATTAAACTTTAAACTAATTGAAATATTATATAGTTGTCTCTGTATATTTAGAAAGTTATGTCTTTTCAGAAAAATTAACGCCTTGACAGGGGCTGCTATAAGAGACAGGGATAAAAAAAATATAAATAATCATATCATATAAAATTAATTTAAAATAAAAGATTAGGTAGGTATATAAGGAAATAATAAAAAGATTTTATTAGAATTTTCTTATGTATATTAATATAATTTTTGTTTATCCCTTTAAATGTCATTCAGATTTTAATATCTACGTGAGATTTGGTACTATGTTTTTTTTGTAATTTTTTTACTTTAATTCACTACCACCGTCCTGATCCTACTTGTTAATATTAAATTAAAAGTAAACAAACGAATTTATTGAAATAGATTTTGTATATTAATTATTTAACTTCCATTGTTTTCAGTTCTCCATCTCTTTCTTCGGTCGGTTCTTCGACCTCCATGTGCAGTACGGAGTCAATTGACAAAATTCATAATAAATTAAGCTTTGGTGAAAAATGTCTGTCAACAATACTCAAATTAGATAGAGAACACAACATGTTTGGAATGTCAAATATAGCAATCGTCGGCAAGAAAGTCTCGAAGAAAATTCGTAAAGAAGATAGGCCAGTGTTCCCTCAGAATGCGATAATTCAGATTTGCTGTGTGCATGGATGCTGTAAACATAAGGTATATTATAAATATAGATTCTACTTTTTTCAATTTTTTTCCTGCATATATAGCATATTCTTGCATACCTAGATAGGTAACCTAGCGTCAGGGTTTTCTGTTCCCTACTTTCCATCCATTTTTGCCCACCAGGGGGCAAATGAAAATATTTTAAATATTCCCTCGAGTGGAGATCGAATCAATAACCAGATCCGTCTCTCTACCCCACGGTAGCAATATGAATTAGGGCAGTTATTTTTTATTTGTTTTGTTTCTCTATTTAATTATTTACGTAAATTTATTGATACTATGTATTTTATTTTTTAATAATACTACGTAATTCTAATTGATATTCTTTCTCACAGAGCAACTCAGATCTTCCTGCGTCGTTGAAGGTAATTAATATATATTATATACGAGTATATTTTTTTATATAAGTTACTATATTATATTTTCAGATGGCAGTCTTGGCACAGGGGCAAAAACTGTGTAAGTGCGATTTGTTGTGGAATGAAAGAAATTAAATATATATTTTCATTTCTTAATTCTAGTGTCGACGCAAAGCGCGGCGTTCAATTCCGCCACTCAACACGCAATGCCTCCAATATTCGCTGGATCATGAATAACGGATTGTGTTAGCATTAGGTACCATGCCCGCCAACCTGCCCTGCTGTCTGCGGGATACAGTGTGAAACTTAAAAAAAAAAACTAAATGATATTCGTAAGAAGTTAGACACTGTGTTCTCCACTTTCCCTCAAATTTTCGAGGAGATTCGGTGTTTATGTAGTGTTAATGCCACTGATTTTTTTCCAGTGCGGTGGATGTGCTCCCTGCGTAGACCCCTGTCAACCCGTATGCTTCAAACCATGTGAAACGCCTTGCGTGAGTGTAATAGTAATTTGCTTTCATTCTTAAGAAAATAATACATAAAATAATTAATTTTAATTTCTTTACTTTTGCAGGACATCACTCCATGTCCTTCTAAGGTATACGAAAAGAAATTATAAAGAAAATCATCATTATATACTGAGTGTATTGTGGGCATTTTATTAATATATATATATTTTATTTTCAGTGCAGTCAGTGTCCGACAGGGACGTGTATATGCAAGGTAACAAATATCAAACCGATTGTGAATCGGCGGGTGCAGAGTTTTAAATAACAAATTTTATAATTAAACTTTAAAAACACGTGTAAATTTCAGTCGCCGTGCGTGAAGAAATGTAGAGTGGACTGCGCTAATGCTTATGGAATGAAGGTAAATCTACCCACAATATAAAAATATATTGATTTTTTTGTATAACTGAGGTCAGTGGGTTCGATGCCTACGCGAGTTAATTAAAAATTTAATATTTTCATTTCTTCTGGCTACATGCAAATAGATTAAGGATTATTGTATTATGTAATAAAAAATATATTAATAGATTTGATGAAAACTTTTGCAGATAACATATAAAAGAAAACCAAAATTTGATCCTTCACCTGTAAGTAACTTTAGTTATAAATTTTTTAAAATAATATATGATATTGAAATGTAAATATCATTATTTAATTACAGATGGAATTGACGCCACGGTCTAGTTGTATTCTACAAATGGTATAAATTTATAGTATTTATTTATTTATTGTATTATTTTTTTCTTTAGTAATGTAAATTATTTTTTTAAGCTTCGCTTTACTTGTGGATGCTCTGCTCCTTACTTTCCGCTTAGTTTTGGAACATTGTATGTAGAGTGGCGGGACTCAACGCCGCACCATGCCTGCCACCATAGCAAATGCAGATGCAAAATATAAAATATTTAATTTCCTCAATGGGATTGGATCCACAACCTCGCGCTTACAGGTCACACGCTTGAGCACCTGCGCTAGGACTAGCCTCCGTTTAAATGTTTTAAATTGTTTTTTCCATTTTTATTATTTCTATTTTATTTTTTCTATTTTTATGGAAAAAGACGATTCTCCATTTGAATTCTCTGTTAGCCAATGGCAGCCCGGCTATGCACTCACAACCCACACTGCCTGCCACCTTCATCGTGTTTCCCGTACATAATGCCCTGCTACTGGCCGTCCCGGGCCGGAGCACCCTGCAACCATCCGACACGGTGCTTCCACAACCCGCCCTGTCAACCACCGAGGAGACGACCCACTCCTATACCACCGGAGGAACAATGTCCTACTGTGATTAAAATTTTGTTGTTTTATTATATGTATATGTTAGTATTTTGAATATAAGCGCGGCGTTGAGTTCCACCACTCAATACACAATGCCTTCAGAATTCGGCAGAAAGTGGGCAACCGAGTGTCTTAACACTGAGTTCCCTCTGCCCACCCTGCTGTATGCGGGATACAACGAAATGCTGATTTATTTATTTAATTTTATTTTGAAAGTATACCACACCAAAGATAAAAGATATTTTAAAAATGTATAATAATTTGAATTCGGGAGTAGTTGCCGTTCAAGTCCCGTTATGGTATTTTTTTCTTACGTTTTCAATAATATTATTTACATATCTTGTTACTTCGTATTAACAATGTACTCATGTATCAAAATATACAAATGTTATAACATATGTATATGTTTTTTTTCAGAACGAAAAATGTATAGACGAGAAAAATGATAAGAAATGCTTGAACCAAACTTGCCCAGGAGTAAGTTTTTTTGTATAATTTCGACGTTTTCTGGACCTATATATTATATAACATTTTAAATTATTTTTTTATGTAAAAATTAAAATACTTATTATATAATTTTAGAATAATCCATCAATGAAGAGCGCAATTGAAAGTAGATTTGGAAGTAAGAAATTATGATGAGAAAACAAACTCTAAAGCCACAAAGCATTTGCGCCTGTTCGAAGGTCATTTTAGATTATATTTAATATTTTCTTAATATCTTCTTGTTTAGACATTAGTCGTTCACCCCTTGTATCTCCAAAATTGGATTTGAATTCTTAAACAAATACTTCGCCTAGAAAACTCAATAGAAATATCAATAAAGTATAAATTATTCTTATAGGCTTGCAGATCATCATCCTTAGAGACATTTCTTTTAGAAAAGAAAAAGAAAAGGGTAATATATCCATAGTAGATCTTAAATATATTAACTATTTACTAAAAATCATTAATCATCATTAAATCTACTTTAAAGAAAAAGAAGTCCCTCTGTGAGTGTAGCTCGTCTACGAGTAATTGCTCAAGTTGTTTTGTAAGAAGACCTCAAGTGAGATATCTTTTATTTGTTAAAAGTGTATTATAATTTATAATATTTATAGAAAATAAGAAAATATACAAAGAACACGCTTTCAGGTAAGAAGCTCAGGATCCATTCACAAGCTTAAAAATGAATATTGAGAAATCAAATAAGTTGGGTAACACCAAATACAACAACGGCATACAAAAAAAATAAACATTATAAATGTACATCTAAATATAATATTTATATTAAGCTGAACAAATAAATTGCATTTTGGATGGGGTTAATAAATTGCTTTTATTTCAAACCTTAGAAAGGTTCACAAAAATACTTTCTTTTTAAATAATAATTTTTACATTGGATTTAAAAGTTTTGTCATTAAACGTTGCTATGGAAACGCATATTTATACTTCTCTACGTTATAGTTTAAGTTAAGTTAGCATTTAAATTGGGTTAAAGCGACAGGTTGTGGGTTCGATTCCCAGTCGAGAAAATTATATATATATATATATATATATATTCGCTCTGACGTCGAGGCGAAATCGTGGCGTTGAATTCCGCCATTCAACACGCAATGCCAGTATTCAATGGTAATTGCGAATATTTTAACCTTAGGTTCTCTACGCCTAGCGTGCTGTGTGCAGAAACGGAAGTAAAAAAGAAAAGTACCTTACTTTTCTTAATAAAATAATATTAATTTTTTAATTTTATTATTATGAAGTTCTAAGGCATAAAATCTCTAGAAACAATAAATTTTTCAACACATTTCGTATGGGGTTTCCTATCATGTTTGAGCTGATCAATCACCGTGGAGGGAGGTGTGCCTTGGGCTATGTGACAGTAGTCACTGCAGTACATAAAAGGCGCACTGTTGGTTTGATACGGATTGGGAGGGAACGGAGCCAAGTCAAACGACTCTCCGTGGTCCCAAGAGGCGAGCGAAGAGGACGCAAATGGGATTCTATACTTCTTTTGCATTTCCGATTCAAACACTCTGTAAAGATAATATTAATTGTGTAAATAGAAATAAATAAAAATATTAACAAAAATCTAAGATATCATTTATTCACGATTTTTACTTAATTCTTTTAATAACAAATATATTTTATGACTTTTAAAATTTATTTTTTCTGTTTTACTAGTAAGAGAGTGACAGTGTTAAGTGAGTGAACTTAGTGTTAAGACACTCCGTTCCCCACTTTTCGCCAATCTTTGAAGGCATTGCGTGTTGAGTGGCGTTGTTACCAGAGCGGAGAAATGAAACTATTAATAAATAATTATTATTCCCCCGAGTGGGAATTAAACGCAAAACCGTCGCGTTCCAGTCACACGATTATAACCCTTCGCCACGTGCGTGACTAACTGTAACTTTTAATATAAATCATCACAAAAAATTATAAGAAGGTTATTTTCAAAGTCTTACCCCTTGATGTTGTTCACAGGATTATGGCAGGCAGCTACTTCTTTATATTCTTTCTTTACATGTATTCTATCGTAGACGCCTCTATGGACTTTAGCGGTTAAGGGCATCCAAATTTCTTTATGTTTTGGACCAAAACCTCTAACCTACAAGTAGTAAGTTAAAAAAAGCCAGGCGAGCCAGCGTGAAGCTGTTTTTTAAAAAAAACTAAATAATATTCGTAATCATAAAGTTTTTATAAATCTTAAAAAAATCTTTTTTTTTATTCGTTAAATAATTAAAAATAACTCTTTACCCTTGGTAAATCAAATTCAGAGTAGAGAGTGATATGATCCTTCGCCCCTATGCCATATTGATCTTCAATGGAGAACGGCTTGTGGTACATTCTGTAAGTGGACACGTACGGGTCCAGAAGCTTGCGGTAACCGCCAACGCTGTCCGATATTGCAGGCGCTTCGTTTCTACCGGAAGCTACTACCTATTTACATTAAGGAAATATTAGCTATAGTTTAGTCATATATTTTAATAATTAATTGTAACGTCAATCATGTAATAAAAATTTTACATAATTGACCAATATCTTGTTCAAAATACAATATCTATTTCTAATATTTTTCATTCTAATTTAAAACTGCTTAACCTAATATATTTATGGTATTATTGACGAATTTACATTTCATGGTATATAATAATATTTCAAATGTGACATATAGCGATCCAAATTAGCTGGAAATATTAAATAAAATGTGTAGAATATAATAAAATATGTAAATATTTACATTCACAAGAACAACTTACATCAAAAATATATTCAGGATCTGGCGGCTTCACAGTCACGTCAGGCGGAGTTGTGGGCGAGCTTGTAGCGCCTCTAAATGTATCTTTCATTTCTGATATCATCGTCGGTTGCGTTATATTTTTACTTTGTAACTAGAAAATTGTAACAAATTCAAAATAAATAAGCACCTACATAGTTAATAATATTTGATACGACACAAATAAAAGTCGCTTCAAAAGTATGCTAAAGGTACGAAAAATTTGATTAAAACAAGTGTGGTAATAGATTTTCTGAAAATATATTTATGTCAAAAATCAAATTTTTGTATGAAAAAAAAATAATAATTTTTTCATTGAATAATGGTTGAAGAAGTAAAGAAAATTATTTATTGTTAGTTATGTAGAGGATACATTACTGTATAATTTAGTTAATTATATGAAATTTAGTTAATCATAAAAAATAGGAACAAAAAACGGCATACCCGTTTTTCAACGCCAGTCATAAAAATAACTCTCCTACAGTTGATGCCGCAATCTGCCCTCTCCATGGCTTTGTTTGGATTAGGCTTCACACAGTACTCGCCGGTGGTAGTCTTATAAGACTCCTTTTCCACCACCATATCTCTTCCTGTAACCCTCTCTGGTAGAGGGTCATCAATTTTCTGATAATACGTCATATATTATTTAAGGAAAATAATATTAATATATACTTTTATATCTAATAAAGTAATTCCTCATTTTCTACTAGATATATTTTTAACATTATCAACAAATATCTAGATTACCGTTATTGAATTAACTTTCACTCTGGAGTCTTTTTATATTAGAACGGTTAGATGTAGGCTATGTGACAGTAGTGGGTTCGATACCCACTCGGGAGAAATGAATTATTTGTTAATATTACCACCATATATAACCATACTCAATGCCTCATAAATTCAAGAGAAAATCAGAGAGTGGAGGGGGGGGGGGGAGTTGGAGGGGTTTAACACTAGGTACTTAGGTACTTACGCAATCTAAGCTGTGAGGTATAGCCGGTATGTATCGGTGAGCTATATTAGTTCCTGTTCTTGTTTCATTGTTAGAAAGTCGTAAAGGTATGTTGTACTGGATGTTACCCCACGTGTTGACATTTTGTATTAATAGATTATTAAGAACCAAAGGTTTGTGCGGTTTCGGTTGTGCCATGATTATTTATAGTTTAATTATTTTAACAAAAACTCTACGAAATATATATAGGAATCTAAAAAATTGACATTGAGTGAAGTGTCAAGATGAGAACGTTTGTTTGACAGTGAAATAAAGTAAATATAGCGTATTAAAAATGCTGGCTTCCTTAGGTAAATAAATTGTCATAAAATTATATTTATGGGAAAAATTCAAAAATATAAACATCGCATGCTTTTCTCGGCCTTTTTGTGTACCATTCAGAGGAATTGGAGATACATAATAATTATAAGTAATTATTTATTATAAGTATTTTGATTTCTTTGCTCAGGAATCAAAGCAAAAGCGCGACGTAGAGTTCCGCCACTCCACACGCAATGCCTCAAAAATTTAGTGGATTGTGAGGAACGGAGTATCTTAACACTAGAATTTCTCTACCAACCCTATTATATACGGGATAAAGCGTGAAGCTGGAAAAAAAAACATATAAAAAAGGAAATAAAAATAAAACATCTCCAAATAAATATGAATTTAATATTCTTTAAAATATTTTATACAACAATTTGGCTATAGTTCTCTTGCTATTGCAGAAAGCGGGATGGCTGTCCACATCCTTATCATAATGTGTGACCTGCCAGGGCTGTAAGTACATGGGCAGAAGGATATCGTGCTGGGACAGCCATTCTATGACGTAGTCAGTTATAGCCTCTATATGAGGAGAGGTTTGGAAGTTTGATTGGATTCTCGATCGAGTATTGCTATGGGTAGTCTGTATTAAAAATGATATTATTATTATTTAAGTTCAGATTTTTTTCTCTTAATAACAAATTTAAATAAAATACAACAGTGATTTATTCATTAATAATTTTACCTGATTATTTAACTTTTTCTGAACTGTACGCATTGCTTCTTCTAACGTATCGCCTTCACGTTGTCCCTATAGATAAGTATAAAACTTTATTATAATAAAATAAAAAAAAATTAACAGGTATGTAAAATTATAAAATTTTGATAACGCATCTCTAATATCAGTGTAATTTATTAGTAAATAAAATATGAATGTGACAATGACCAACCTTTGGGAGTAACTCTTTAACCATCGCAAATAACTCTTCACTCCGGTCGTGGTAAATAAAATAAGCCCAAGGTTCACGAAAGAAATCGTAAAAGTTATCAATTTTTTTTGCCTGCAATGAAATTTTATCAAACATCACCATATTTTATGACAAGATAGATATTTGGGTACTATTTGAAATAACGCGATGGTTACAGATTTACTATCCGTAGAGTAAGTGCTGACATGTTTATTTGTAGAACTAATAATTATAAATATAATATTGATCTTACGGTAAACCGCACATGGACGTTGTTCAGAACAGTCACAGAGTGTCCATAGAGGTGTTTGAAGTTTTCAAGCGAAAACTTCTCTAGTGTCAAACAGGTGATTCCGTCAACGATCAAATTATTAGTAAGGTGAAGCTTAAAATATCCATCCTTAAACGTTTCCATTACGAGACCCTTAAATTAAAATATTATATTGGTATAAGTTTGAAACATATTATTATTTTTTATTTCAAAGTTCTTAGAAAGATCATGATAGCACATAGAAGGGTAGATAGATGAAAATCCGGGAACCTAGTGTTAAGACACTACGTTCCCATTAAGACACTTCCGTTCCCCACATTCCATCCAATTCAGAAGGCATTGCTTGTTGAATAGCGGAACTCAACGCCGCGCTTTGCCTTGTTACCAGAGCGAGGGGTTGAAAATTTTAAATGATATAATATATTTTTAAAATTATTTTTTGATCTGTATATACTAACATTATAATGTAAAGACTGTACAAATTGATGAGGAACTTTTTTCCCTGGAGCCCGCACCTCTAAATACTGCAACCCCCCAGGTAAAGTGCAGTATGCAACATGAGGTTGTTTGAAATTGGGTATTTTTGGAATCGTCTCAATATTTTCAAAATCACATCTATAAAAACTGTATATGTAATTATTTTGAAATTATCTTTTAATATGAAATTTTATTTAATATCCATATGAAACATACGATGTTTGATCTTTTATAGAAGTTGAAGTTTTGTCTTCTTTGGAATTCAATAATCCGGAGTCCATTTTTTTTGTAGAAACCCTTCCTGTCTGTTGGTCTTTTTGTTGTTCCTTTTTTATTTCAGAAAACAAAGGATCCAACTGATTTCTTATCTGAGTTCCTAGCTAATGTAATAAACATTTTTTAATTAAAGTTTTTAGTTTTGAAACATCAAAAATAAAAATTAAAATCCTCTTGAATATAATAAAAATAAATTAAAGCGAATAATTAATTTTAAAAAACATTTACCGTACTCCCTACTTCATTAGCATCATAGTATTTCTGTCGTTTGTTATCAGCGTAATATTTTCTGTAATATCTGGTTGCAGGACCCGCCGCGTATATGGACGGATCTCTTGTTCTGAACTGATGATCTATTAGTATGCCTCCGTCATACACTATGCCACTTCTATTTATTGCTTTAAAATATATATATTTCATATTATTTAGTTTTTATAACCACTATTTATTGTCTTTTCGTTATACAAATTGAGAGCTTCACGCTGTATCCCGCATACGATAGGATAAGCAGAGGCAACCTAGTGTTAAAACACTCCGTTCTGGGGAACGGAATGGTTAAGCATATTCTCTTAATCTTCTCATTCTTTGAGGCCGTCGTGGCGCAGGGGCACAAGGATGTGACTGTAACGCGTCGGTTGTGGGTTCGATCCCCACACGAGGAAGTGAAATATTTATTTACATTTATATTTCCATTTCTTCGCTCCGGTGTCGAGGCTAAGTTCGGCGTTGAGTCCTGCCACTCAACACGCAATGCCTCCAGAATTCAGTGGAAAATGGGCAACAGAGTGCTTTAACATAGTGTGAAACTGAAAAAGAAAAATAATAAGATACTAAATCAGTTACCACTGAAAGCTTGTACGTTGACACCTTGCACACCATAAAAGAAAAATGCAGAACACTTCAGCTTCAAGAGACGGTGGTAGGATAAAAACTCTACGTGTGACACAAAATTATCGGAATCCGTGCACCAGCGTTGGAAGTAGTACGAGCGGTACACTTTAACCTTAAGGCTGTTCAGCACTTCTGTGACTGCGTTGTCAATCTGTTATCAATAAATATGTATTTTTTTTATATATATTATGAAAAATTGTTCTTGTAATCATTAAGAAGATATAAAAATTACTTTTGTACTGTATAAAATAATTTACCGAGTCAATTAATTGATATGTGATACATATTTTGAAAGTTAAAATTAAAACTTTACTTACGTAGGCATTACAAAATATAGAGACTCTAGCTCTCGTAGGAATGTCGTCAGGAAATGGCTCTACAAATATTATATTCTCAACCGGTATTTTCATCTCTATCAGTGTAGCTAAACAGCAATATGTATGTATAGTTAAGCCGTAGACGATTATTTTATCTAATAAAAGAAGAATAACAAGAAATTAGTAATAGATTGGTATTGGGTTCGATCCCCACACGGTGTAAAATTTAATTTTATTTATTTATTTTGTTTTAATTTCTTTGCTCGATGTCGAATTCTCCCAAAGAGTGAAGAATGGAGAGAGGTGACACTAGATTCTCTTACGTGTTCCGCCATATACGGTACAAACAGAAACAACTACATTTAATTTATCAACAATTATGTTACAAGCTAATAATTATATGTATATTTGATGTCTTACACTCCATATCTCTCCAAGTGAATGCCTTCACGTAACCGAGCGCTCTATTAGCGTCGGCCAGCGTGTTTACAATGAACACGTTGCTCGGCGTGTTATTGACAGCCGATTTAAAGCTAGCCCTGGGCAAGTCTAGGCAAACCGTGTATTGCACTTTACCATCTCTGAAATATATATTATATTTTATAAATATAAAAATATATATAGGTATCTCTTATTTATGTAAAAATCAGACTAAGTGCGGACGAGAGGTTTATCTCCTTGTGATGCAGGAGATGATGCAAAGTAAGCAAAATAATATATAGATAATGTTATATATTTACCGCACTTCTCGCTGGTGCTCGAATACCGACTTTAGGTAGTCCGGATGTTGGTACTGCTTACCGAACAGTAGAAATAGAAGATCGTAATAGCATCTGCCCTTATTTGATAGAGATATGTATTTATCTCGTCTGTAATAGATTAGACATAGCTATCATAAATTCTTTATATTTTGTAAGGAACCACAAAATAATCGTATAGGTGCTGAAAATTACAAATCTATATCATATAGATAGATATCTTTCTATTTATTGTCAGGCATCTATCTATCAATCTGTAACATTATTTCAAAATAGACATACAAGCCCTATAGTTCAATATGTAATTTTTTCAAATGTCTCAAATTTATGTAATTGAAGTAAACATTTTTCCAAAATATTAATAAATTCCTATATGACAGATGAGACAAGCGGGCGAAGTCGTGAGTGCGTTGCTAGTATGCCATGTAAATAACTTGGCTCCGATTTAATTGAACAATTAGAGAAATATAAATGTACTTAAACAATATAATATAATTATTACCTATTAATGTCTACCATCGACCCTTGAATAATGTTCACGTAGTAAGTGTACGGAACACTTTTGAGAAACTTTTCAGTATTTGAGTGATATTTTTGAAACATCATCTCAGATATTGATCTAGATCGCTTGTTGTAAGGCAAACCACCTGGCGATACTAGTGTCACATTTGTGAATAATAGATAAGTACAGGAATCGCTACAATTATAAGAAAATTAATAATTTTTAATTCTATTATACTTATTAAGAAAGCAAATCATGAGGTGGATCTATCACGTCATTGCCCTCGAATCGAAGAAGAATTCAAAAAAACAATACCAAAGAATTTTTGTAAGTTTGTACCTTTACTGTTATTTTATCCGTTCTATAATATTCGTGAATTTAAGCTTAAATGAATACTCTTTTTACTAGACTAAGAAAATCAATCAGCTTCACACTGTATCCCGCCACCAGCAGCGTAGGCAGAGGGAACCGAGTGTTAAGACACTCCGTTCCCCAAGAGTAAGGAGGCATTGTGATTATCCACCACAAACGATCCCACAAATTACTATAAAAATTATGCTACATTTATAATATTCTATGCGATTTTTTTAAAAATTCAATACCTAAATAGCAACGAATTTATAAACGCCATTGCTGTTCTCGAGGCGCCAACTATCACTATTCTTGTATCCACATTCAGTTGTGGAACGCTCGTCAGTTTTTTGCTAATAAACCAACTGCTGAAAGCTATTCTGAGAAATATTATTAAAATCCCGTTACTATATTGTAATATTGATACATTTTTTTACATAGCTATAGCCTATATAAAGACTTTATATTGGATGATTTTTTGTGTCGTGTATGTATTGTATTCAGTTAAAAATGTATTTTTTTTTTATATAAGTACTTCTCGTGATAAACGTTTCTCATATTTTAAAGTCAAACATGATATTTATTTTATAATTAAATTTTCTCCTCTGTAACGTAAATTTTTAGTTTATATTTTGAAATTAAATTAAAAATCTTACTCGGGATTATTTAATTTTCGTCTTTTCGTAAGTTGTTGTGCAAATGTGCTATCTGTTTCCGTGTTTCTCGGTTGTAAAGGTATCATAGTGCCGGCTAAAGAATTCACTTTGTGAGTTACCTAAAAATTAAAATGTATAACAAAAATTATTTATATAGGAAAAATTATAATAAATATGTAAAACTTTCAAACAACTTTAATAACTTTTACCCATTTATTTCGATAAGCAGTCATCCATATTAAAGAGCTTGATCCAGAAAGCCTCATCATCTCTCTCGCAAAAAATCTATAGTGCGGTTCAAATACAGTATAGGCTACTGCAACTTTTATACTTGAAAAACCGTAACAAAAATCATCCTTTTCATTATATTTATGTAAACGATGTGCGTCTAAATTGAATTTTACACGTAAATAGTTTATTTCCTCTGGTTTTCTGAAAATGTGTGATTATTTAGAAGTGGGAATCGAATATATAACTATCTCGTCAACGGATTGCCGGATTGATAGAATTATTTAAAAATGTGCATATAATATATTTAGTACTTACTCCAATATACCGACACCAACAAGAGTAGTGCTGTTTATAAAAATGTAACATTTTAATTTATTTTTGTGCAGAATTGTACTCTCTATGGTCCACAGTGTTTCTTTGCTATCTAAAGTCCGCAAGAGTTGGCATATTCGGGGAATGTCCGTCATTTCAGCTTCGCGAACTCTAAGCTTACTGTAAATATTAATCATTCTGTTAAAGTTAACAATCTAGTTCTTTTTTAATAGAACACTTATAAATTTTTTAACGATTTCAGACCCGCTCCTTCTGAATAAACGTTTTTTACCCTAGTTCAAAATTTGGTCAAAAATATTTATGTAATAAAATATACAATAATATTCAAATATTGTCGTGTCATGCATGCTTATGCCTCGATATATTTTTTTACTAATAAAACTAGGTATTTTAATTCAAGGATCGTAGGTATGTATGTATGTATGATACATATATATAACATACCTCAGCACAGAGTTTCTGTGGGCCACGTACAAGGCATATTCACTTGACATTTTATCTTTTGTGGGAATTAACTGCAATGATTTGTATATGACATTATTTTTATATATTATATCCATAGTTAATCATTAGTTAATTTGTGTGAAATATTTATTTATGTTCATATTTCCATTTTCTACGCTCTGGTGTCGAGGCAAAGCGCGGCGTTGAGTTCTGGTACTCAACACGCAATGCCTCCTAAATTCGGCAGAAAGTGGGAAACAGAGTGTCTCAACATTAACTTCCCTCTGCCTACCCTGCTGTGTTCGGGATACACCGTGAAGATGTAAAAAAATTATCCATAGTTATTTATACGCTTTCATAAAGATAACTCATATAGTAACCATTTAAAACTCACACAAAAATGTTGAAGTAAATGGAAACTAGTCCCCTTGCAAGGCACACGAATGATACAGTAGTCATAATCTTTCATTACTTCAAAAGCCGCTTCCAATAAATGAAATCCTTGCCTTAAATGAGATATTTGCAAAAAAATATATATATATATATATATATATATTTGGTTAATGGTTATGTCAAAGTTAAGAACCTACTACTGGTTTATTGAATAAAAACTTAAATTTCAATTAAATAGGTACATAAATATATGAATATACGAATGATAGCTCGCAGGATTTAAATTCATATATACTTAAAATATAATTCGGTATACGTCTTGGTGTTGGCGGCGTTGAGTTCTGCCACTCAACACGCAATGCCTCCTAAAATTGGCAGAAAGTGCGAAACAGAGTGTCTTAACATTAGGTTCCCTCTGCCTACCCTGCTGAGTGCGGGATACAGCGATTAGTTGAAATAAATAATCAATTAAAAAATATTAGTGTTCGCACAGATACACAATTTAAAGACTAGAGTATATACTAAGATCTATTTAGTTACGATGAAGTCATATACAAAATAAAATGTCACAAAAACTAACATATAATTTGATTACATTAACATAGACACGTTAAGAGGTTGTTATAGTTATTATAATAATCATATGTCCATATCTTACCTATCGTCAACATCATCGCGAAAACCAAACAACTCAATCATAAACGCATTAGGGTCTCCAGAATATTTTTGTAATTCAATTTCCTTCTTAGTTTTTTCTCTTAACAAAGACGTCCTTCCTTAAATTAAAGGTCAAATTGAAAAATATGGCGGTGCTATCTTATTTCATAAAATTAAATAAAATAATAAAAGAAATTTGTAGTTCATTACTTTTTATTAGGTTTTTAGCTTCGTTCGATAGAGATTGTATTGGTCCCTTGTTTTCTGATTTAGGCCTTAAAAATAATTATTAATTTAGAAAAAAAATTAAAGAATGTATTATATGTATATACTATTGGAAATATTGTATCATTTACAAGGTTTCTGCTGTTTCTTAACGATCAGACTGAGTTTAATATATAAATACACATCCTAGTCTACTATCTATCTACTAACTAGTCCTATTAACAATTATTATACGAAATCATCAGCAATTTCTTTCGTTTTTACTAACGACAGCGATAAAAGCTGGCATGGTAAAAGTTGAAATAATAAATATATATCAGATAGAAAATCTTTATATTACATAGATAGAGAATAGATACATGGTTGTGGGTTCGACCCGAATGCTGAGTAATGATTGTATTTGAATGATCTACCAGTGTTACAAGACTTCAGGCAGAAACCAGAGAACGGAATATCTTGACACTCTGTGAATCCCTCAGTAAAGCACGATAAAGCGCTTTTAGATAATATATAATAGTGATTTACATACAACAAAAATTCAAACGAAAGTACTTCAGGTACAGTCAACAGCCGATTGTCGATATTCACAATATCGTAATCAAATGGATCGTCGTCGAGTATATTTATGATGGAGTGAGAAGTCTCTATATAAACTGATGGGAAATGTAATTCTCTTTCACTGTAATCTTCAGAACTGTTTTGTTTATAGTCATCGATTATCGACGTAGTTTTGCCATCGAAATTAACCTTGCTATAAACTTTTTTTATTTTTTTTTCTGGCTGTACCTGTAAAGTTTAATTTACTTTAATATTTAATTAGTGGAGGCCATTACGGTGCAGTTGAGATATATGAGCGTGTACGATGCTTTTAAGGGACGATCCGTTTATTAAAGCATAATTATTTTTTTTGGCGTTATTAGTTGGCATTTGCTATTAAAACAATCGAAAAAAATCGAATAAATAGAAAATGAACAATTATGTTTATTTCCACACAAAATGCCGGGTACACTTGGAGTTAAAAAAACTGTACCGACATTTTATTAGGCTTTTAATTTGACAGTTATGAAATAAAATTAATTAAAATATTTACGGGTAATGGTAGATTGGTAGATATATAAATATATACGAAGCATACCTTAATTTTATTTTGATTTATTTTTTCTCTTTTATTGTCTTTATATGGACTCCATTGGCCAGTCATTATAGGATCTCTAATTATAAAAAATAATACTCTTTATAAAAAATGTACTATATTATGTGTGTGGCTGTAAGCGCGACAGTTGCGAATTCGATTCCCACTTGGTATAGCGATAACCAGACGAAGCGCGACGTTGACCTCCACCTGTCAACATGCAATGTCTCGAAAATTCGGCGGAATGTGGAAAGTTGGTCGCTTAACAATATGTTCCGTCTGCCTGTCCTGCTATATGCAGGATAGAAGATGAATATATAAAAAATATTAAAAAACACGTTATTCAAAGATATAAAGAGGCAAAGCGCTGCCTTGGCTTCCGCCCCTCAACAGGAAGTGCCTCCAAAATTCGGCAGGAAGTGGGGAACGAAAGTGTCTTAATGGACTTGGACTGTCTCAACACTAGGTTCCTGCTCTACTCTGCTATGTGCAAGATACAGTGAGTCTAAACATAAAACTACTACATTAAACAGATTGAGCAAGTATTACATATTTAATAATCAGAAGTATCTGAAGAGTATATAATATAAAATAATTATTTAATATTTCAATAAGTGTCACCCAAAAGTTTGGAGCAATGTGTTCGTTCGTTTGTATTTCTCTTTTTCCAAAGGCGTCGCTTTCTTAAGTCCGTGGAGAGGGCCGAGCTCGTACGTCAGTTGAAGCATTTCATAGTTAATTTCAGAATTCAGGCACATCACACCCACAACTTGGTCTTGATGCTGAATAATAATATATATTTTCTATCTTCATGCTGTATTCTGCACATAAGAAGGTGGGCAGAGAATACTTGAGAAACTAGAGTTAAGACACTCCGTTCTCATTAAGATGCTTCCATTCCCCACTTTCCAATGAATTCTAGACTCAATCACTGTGTGGTGAATGACAGAACTCAACGCCGCGATTTGTCTTATTTCCTCGAATTAGAATCGAACCCACAACTTATCACGTCTACAGTCACCCGCTTGTGCCCATGTGCCACTTTTGGACTCAATAATATTAATATTCCATGTTGATTCTTTATATTACTTTAGTCTTCGCAAGAAGAGTGTCTTAACACTGGGCTCCTTCTGTCTATCTTGCTGTGAGTGGGATACAGCAGGAAGCTAACAGCAATAAATTATGTATTTAAAAAGAAAATGTTATAGTTAATAGATTATTTACGTCAGCCACAATGATTTTCCGGTCAATATCCGGATGCCGTCCTATAATTTCACTTATGTAGAAATCGCCGTATAATTCATGCAACAGCGGACTGCTTTTAGCCATAATGTTCATTATATCATCACTATCTTCCTCCCTGTATATAAATAAGTTAATTCAATTATTTATGAACTATTTGAAACTTTATGTAAATATTGACGCCGTTAAATTTTACTCTGTTATGTTAGTCTTTCAATATATTGATACCGAGAAATTAAAGTGTTAAATAGTTTTAATAATATTATAAAACTTATAAAGCAGAAAATATACATTTTGATGCTGATAGTATACCAATCGCACTGAAGCATTCGATATCTTTAAAAAATACTTGTTAATACTTATCACTTATTATATAATATTTATTTATTAAATTAACATTATTTCAAATTCAACGTCAGCTTTTTGCAGAGACATCAGAGACATATAGGTAGATAGATAGAGAGAGGTAATTATATATTAGAAAATGCTAGAATTCTTACAGAAAACAAATTAAAATATAATTATAACTAACACAGCCCTTCGTATTCTTAGTTTAGGACAAAATTCATTGCGCATCGCCGTATATAGAAACATTGAACTGTCGCAATCGTTACAACATTTAGGTTTAAATCTATGGATATTGTATTTCGTGAAGGCTTGATATCTAGAGGTCCAGTCTAAAAATATAAAAATAACATAATACAACAGCTTCACGCACTGGCAGGGTAGGCAGAAAGAATCTAGTGTTAAGACACTCCGTTTTTTCTCAATTTTTCCAGGCATTGCGTGTTGAGAACTTTTGCTTCGGTACCAGAGCGAATAAATGAAAATATTTATAAATAATAATTCATTCCCCTGAGTGGGTATCGAGCCCACAACCGCTACGTTACAGTCACACCCTTTTGCCCCTGCGCCACGACCGCCTAAAATATCTGCTTACATATATTATAATCATATTTTTTTACGCATTTGAGGTTATTATGTTAGTCCCATTAGGTTTGTCAGCGACCCTAGTTGAGTAGGGTAAAGGGTACAGAAATACTGTTATGCTAGTGTCCCACCCGCGTCTTTTCCCACTTAAATTTATCGTCATATTGAAGCTAAATTAAACAAAATATTAACATAAATTGTAGCTTGTGTGTTAATCTTATGTTTGTATAAGCTATATTTCTGTAATATCTTCAATTACGTTCAGTAGTTTTTGCGTGAAACAAAAATATATAAAAATTTAGTAAAATTTAAAGTTTAAAATGTAAAAACATCTTATTACTGTTAGGACATCCTATAGGAACAACAAATACAATGTTTAAAAGATAATCGTCGTTACGAAAAACAGATGCGAACGCTTCCTGTACAAAGTAATCCGTTACCGCATCTACACAACACATGAAATGCACGAACAGGGTGTTTCTTGATAGATAATATTTCCTGAAATTGATAAACACTAATAATGATTATTCTTTCAGCTTCACGCTGTATCCCGCACGCAGCTGGGTAGGCAGAGGGAACCTCGGTGTTAAGACACTTCGTTCCCCACAAAAATTAAAGTGATTTATTAAAACGTTGTGGCCAATGAGAAATCTAGCAATAGCTATTTATAAAATTAACGCTTTGCAATTTTTCTCTTATTATGTCCAAATACATTATTAAATAAAAAATGTAATAGTTAAATTAACAATTATACTAACTGAAACAAATTTCGTATCCAAACCTCCCAGGTACTAGGATCTACGCCGCTTATATTGGGATAGTCGCTCAAGGCCATAAAGCCAGTCACTTCTTTACGTTCATTGATCATACATATTGATAGAAATGATAATTCGCTAAAATAAAAATATATTGTAAATAAATGTTGAAATTAGATTTAATTTAAATAAATTTTACATTTTTAAATATAAATTCTTGTAAAAAAGAAGACATTTAAAAATATAACAATTAAAAACACTCTTCCGAGAGTGGGACAAGGGCCCAAGCCATCGGTGGCTAGGGATCCAGAGAACCTCCACACTAATCGTCACAATGATAGTCGCATTTACATCCCACATGTCGGTAATCTCATGGGCCAAGTCCAAATATTTAGATAATTTTTCTTTTTCATATGTATATTATTAACAACAAAACACTGACAAAACGATGATGATATTACGAATTTATTTTTAGTGTACAGCGCAGATGGCAGAATAGGCAGAGGGAGCCAAGTCTTAAGATACTCATATCCTATACTTCTGCCGAATTTTAAAGTCAACCTCGTTGACCTCGTTACGAAAGCGAGAAAAATATAAATATTTTATTCTCTCTTTGAAAGATATATTTATTGAAAGATACATACATTAATCTACCGATATCGTGTTTTCCAAACATTTTTTCAGTATGTTCATAGTTTATTATTGCTTCTATATCATACTTATCACCGTCTACCGCTCTTCTAAATCTTCTCCCATTTGGTCCTACTTCGAAATCGAAAAATATGGACATGTTTAACGTATTTTAAAATAATATTGGCTTATATTTTACTAAAATTATTATTTAAATCAGTATGGCTGTGAAATTAAAACATTCACACAAATGTCTATTTATTGTCTCATGCAATGTGCAATGGAAACGCCTCCGGCTTCATGGTCATAGGTTCAAATCTCACGAGATATCAGGTTAGCTTAAGAGCAATTAACCTCACCACTCCACACAAAATGAGTAAAATAAGCATAACATAGATAGATATTTTTTTTTTTAATATAGCTTGTAATATTATATGTAATATTATTAAGATAGCTTGTAATATTTAACCAAGGAATTAGAGAGAGAGTTCATGATATTCGTAAAATACAATTTACTAATGTATATGTTTTTAGTGGAACTTCATAGTTATTATTTTCATTTTAATATTTAACTTAAATCTACAGATTCATATTATAAAATTGTAACTGATCGCTGTCTGTTCATGAAAGATATATGGCGATGCGATTTATTATTAAGGGTATTATCAATGTAATGGAAAGCAAAACAATATTTTTTTTATTTATCTGTATGTTTGTGCAAGCTAATCTCAGAAACAGCTTAACCAATTTAAATGCAATTTTCACTATTGTATTTTGAAAAACTTCCCTTAACATTTAATGTTTGTTTTATTTAAATCGGTCCATAAATAAAAATAATTTTCAATACAAAAAATTGCTACAAAATGCAGGCGAACACATGAGCGAGCCATCATCATACAAATAAAACACAAATTCACTACACGTTATATATTACAATCATAATTTACAAACTAAAATTAGTGAGAATTATTTGCATAAAATTGAACCACACTTAACATCAAAACCAATACTGACCAGTATTAAGTACATTTCACATTTAATAAGAGCTGCCATTACTACACTTTCGTTTTTCTATACAGAAAAAAATTATAAAGTATATATTGCAACAGCTTAGTAACAAAGCAAATTTATTATCATTCAAACAATAATTATTATAATAATGTCATTTTTATTTCAAATACTCAAATAACTAACAAACTAACTATAAGTAAAATCAAAATCGTATCTTCCAAAAAATCTGTAAAAACTTATGAAAGTAAGTAAAAAAAATCCATACTAACATAATATATTAACAAAGTAAATTATACAATTATAATGTCAAAGATAATTAATAAACGAGTCTCCATTTGAAATCACACATACAAGAACTTAAAACATGTCAAATATTTATTTACTTAGATTTTTTTTTTAGAAAATCGAAAACTGTCAAATAAATGTGAACAGATTTTAATTTATAATTATAATAAATAGTAATAGCTTGATTAGTATGAAAATATGTTTCTTAAAAATATTGTTAGATACAAAATGATCACATTAAATTCGAATAAATCAAAGTTTTTATTATTTATTTATTTGTTCTCAGCCTACGGAACACCATATGTTACCTGATTAATTACAAGAGGGAAAAAATGAAAACAACTGCCGCCCCCGCTATACCCCGCCCGCGTTATTTTCATTTTCTACTTTCGCGTACTCGTTAAATATTTCAATATATATTTATGAAATCGCTCATATATTTGACGTTCAAAGTATTTTTTTTTTGTAGAGATATAGGACACCGGGGCCCGGCATTACCTAATGCGAAACGCAGTGACAAGAGCCACTACTTCACGCCGGTTTTAAATGCCGGGGGTGGTATTAATCCGGTCGAGTCTGCCCATGCGTGTTGCCATTACTGGCGACGTGACTCTACCACACGTACTTTAGTCGCCTCTTACGACACCGACAGTACCAGGGTGATCCTATTCTGAGCCGGGATCACACAGCGTGATTATGTAACAACTAGCATACTAATCCTGCTATAAGAAAAAAAAACACAAGCATTTAATAAATATTACATTGAAGATATGTCCACACAATTTATATAAGGGGTGGTAAATTTTTGGCCCTAACCAAATTCGATTGGGATTTAGACCTGCTTATGTTGCTTGGTGTTGTCGTCGCCGCCATATTGGACATCATGTTTTGCCTTTGTACATTCATTTTTTTCGCCGATAGGGGAGCACGTGGTGTTGCAAAACCAACGTTGTTTAATTTCACAGCAGATCTCGTTAGTCTTGTGGGCGTTGATAATAAATTACTTTTGGGCGTCATTTGGACGTTAGGTTGCTGTATATTCTCTTTACCCATATGAGGTGTGATGAGGTCAAGTGTGTGTGGTGGTGTGGCGTTGGTCCTTTTCGGCGTGTTCTCTTCTATCGTGTGATATACGATGGTGGGGTTGACTAATTCTTGTGGTTTCGCCATTGAACTGCGACTTATTTGCCGTTCGTTTATGCCATCCTGTAATTTATTTGTTTATTTACATATTACGTCCACAGAAAAAAAAATATAGTAAATATATAAAAACTTGTAACATACAATAGAAACATGATTGAATTGCTTACAAATGCAATCATATAATACAAAATAGTTAAAAATATTTGAACCCCGGCTCAAACAATTCGTCATGTTGACACTACTAATATTGCACTACAACGCAATATAATAGAAAACATACTTCGTGGGTTCATTTTGTTCACCAAATATTACCTCGACTTTATTAAGATAATGTTCGCTTACATGTTAACCACTGAAGGCCAACCATCTGAAAAATATGTTTTAGATGCAGTATACTCGACAAGTCGTGGTCTTATTTTCCTCGACTAAAAGACGAAGTCCAAAAAGCCTAACTTCAAAACGGCCACGATTCGTCAACCGTACTATATATAGCACCATGTTTACAGACCAGTCCACCTTACCTTAAAATCAGTATAAGTGGTCAACAGCGTGGACTCCATGAGCGGGTCGCGCTGCGTCTCCTGCGAGGCGGTGCTGCGGGTCGCGTTGATAGAGCGACGTCCGCTGCGGCGGCGACCGCCCGACTGTTATAAAATAATTCTTATATTAGCTTCTGCTAGCATATTTTAGCTTCACAGTTTATCCTGCACATAGCGAGGGAGTCAAAAGGAACCTCATTTTAAGTGCCGGAATGTGAAGAGTGACAAAACTCAACGGCGCGCTTGTTTTCATACCAGAGTGAGGAAATTAAAATAATTCCCTCTAACGAGTGGGAATAAAACCCACAACCGTCGCGTTTACAAGTTGTGCCACAGCGCCAAGATGGCCTCAACAATGGTCATCTGACATGGCTTCTATTTTAGCAGGATTATTTTTATTGTCCTTTTTTGTTTTTTAATTAAAAGCTCTCTAAAATTTATTTAAATCAGAACTACTTTTTACATAAATTTATGTTGTACACTTTTCCATCCCAGTAAATATAAAATACAAAATATAATGTAGACTATATCATTATTAATATAAAAAGTAGAAATATCTAAATATGGAAAGTAATAACCCACCTCATACATAACAAAAACTATTTTTTTTAACTCAATGTTTTGTAAAACAACAATAAAGAAGCATTATAGAGCAAAATTTTCTCAAGTCCACAAGTGTTATATATCAGCTTTAAATAAATTAAAAAAAAAACTATATCAATCTCAATATTCTAACGATACTTACAGTCCGTTTGTGTTTAAGAATGTTGCCATTAAAAGTGGGTTTAGGCGTCTTCTTCTCCTCAGTGCCATATTCGAGCTTACGTTTTGCATGGTCGACTTTTACTTCCGCCACAGCTCGTGCCGCCAGACGACCACTTATGCGCCTTTACAAGTAGAGAAAAACAGTATATTATAAAATAAAATGTATTTCAATAATATAGCTTCACGCTATAATATCCCGCAAATATAATAATAAAGAGAATATATTGTTAAGATATTCTGTTTCATACGAATCAATTTTTCTAGCCATTGCATGTTGAATGGTGGAACTCAACGCTGCCGCCGTAATTAGTTCCCCTGAGTTAGAATCGAAACAAAAACCGTTGCGTTTACCGATAACCAGATGCTATTCCACTATGTCACAACTAGAAAGTAATTACTACAAAACTGACGCGTTTAAGTAAAAACATGTAAGTAGGTATTTGGATTTAGGTTTGGCATATAAAGATTGAATACTTATTTATATTTTCATTATACGATAAATTTATAAAAAGAAAACGTCAAAATAACTCGTTAACGTTTCTATTTTACGAAACAAACAAAATATATAATTTGTATCGATTAAAAAATCTACAGATCCAGATAAAAAAAAAACAAATCTATTAACAAAAAAAGTTCTAGTTTTCTAAGATTCAAATCGCGATAGATAACAAATGTAAAGATATCAATCACAACATTACATACCAATTACACAACACAAACCGCCTACATGTTTATAATTATATTAACAAAAGCAATAGAGTAAAAAGTAAAAAAAAAAAACAAAACGGTGCTACAATTAATCAAAATAATTGTTCTGTGTTACACTTTCATAAACAATACTTCTCGACCCCTCTACTTGTGTAACATATTCTCGTAATTACTTTTACTATGAAACTTGCCTGGTTATGTAATGTTCGCACTTCATTAGGTTACAAGCGAGCACTGAAATGTAGACGGGTATGAAAAATATTGTTTAATATTTAGGGCTATGGGTTCGAATCCAGAGTAAGGCGTTTTATCTTTATACTTGAGTTAAATGGGAATAAGTCTACCACTCAACACGCAATGAAAGTAGGAGCTGTGTGTCTTAACACTAGGCTTAATAAAGATACATAATAAATACGGTCCGTCAACTGTGTAGTTAATCAAAATGTCTCTAAAAACAAAGAGAAAATTATATAAAGAGGTGTGAATGGCGGTTTTGCAATAATAAAGAAATAATGTTAAATTTTAATTATCACATTATTCAATATTATGATAGCTTTACGTAGTATCACTGAGCAGGGTAGGCAGAGGGAACCTAGTGTGAAGTCACCCCGGTTCCCATTTTGTGCGGAATGGAAATCGAATCGACAACCTGTCTCGCGTTTACAGTCACACATACTCCTGCGCCACGAGTGGCCTCGTAATATTAAATGACATAAAAATAGATGTCAAATAAAGTTTTAATTATTTTCCTTATGATCTGCTAAATATTTGTTTGTTAAATCTATTTAGTGTTCACTCAATAGTGCAGTTTAAATAAAAAAAAAAACAAACTAAATACGTAGAATTAAATGTAAATTGATATATACAATCTTAAACACTATTACTATTTTTTTGATATCGCATTTTGTAAGTATAGGCCATCGTAGAAAGAAAGAAGAAAAATCCGATTGTGTAACATTTATATAATAATAATAAATATATAATTACCTTTTAACTGTCGACATAGCAGATCTTTTGAGCGCCGACATATTTGAGGAGACTGTAGTCATTGCTTTGGTGGCACTGCTGGTGATGAGTTGACGTTTGGTTGGGGGCCTGTGGATTGATTCAAAGGACTGCTTACATACACTTTGTACAGATCTTTTTACATATAATTAAGGTCATCGTTTTTGTATATTTTTCTTTTTCCGCACGTAGCAGGGAGTAGGCAGAGGGAGTCTAATGTTAAGACACTCCCCTCTCCACTTTCCGTGGAATTGCGTGCTGAAAGCATTGAGAGTTTAGTGACGGAATTCAACGCCGCGACACCAAAAAGAAAGTAAATTATGAAATACTTCATTTGTTTGAGTGTGAATCGCACCCCCAACCTGCGGAGTTGACACTCTCTTTACATGTCACGCTTGCGTAGCGGGAACTTGGTATTGGTTGGTGGTTTATATTATTTTTACACATTCTTAATCAAATATTTAAACGGGATAGATAGGTCAGAGTACACAATGTACTGCAATGATCGGAAGGTCGTGTTTCCAGAATACAAAATATTAGTAAATATTAGTCAGTTAGTTAGCCTGGCTGGCTGTGTACCTGTTACGCTCGGCGGTGGCAGCGAGGCCGGCGGCGGTGCGGTCGCGCTTGCCGAGCGGCGACTTGGCCAGCGATCGGAACAGGGGCGTGCTGGGCGTGAGCGTGCCCGCCGCCTGCTTGCGCGCCGAGAGCTTGTTGTGGCGCTCCTGGTGGTAATACACGGCGATATAAGCTTAGCACAGATTTGATGTTACAATTTTTTATTATATATATATATATATAACATTATAATATAATAATATATATAACACAAACTAACATTTAAAAGAGGTTCAATTATTTAATATATATACATATTTTTAAATAATTCATTAATAACTTACAGCTTTTCTTGTCTCCCAGTCATCCTGTATCTGTTGTAGGAGAGGTTTCCCGTCCACGGTGAACGTAGCGCCCGTTGTATGTTCATACTCGCCCACGAGATCACGAATTTGGGCTTCAATTTTTGGTAACTGTAAATATATAGCAACTCACATGACTATATGTCTAAGCAAAGATAAAAAATAAATATTCAAACTGTCCTGCCTGTCTGTCTGTCTGGTAGGCTAGTTCTTTGTTTTTAGATCACTACAATATATAAAATAGCGAAGCCAACTGTAAAGTCATATTGTAGCCAAATGATACCAAATCTTTACACAAATTGTAGCTAACTTAAGTGTGAAAGTAGAACAAACACTCAAAAACTTTAACATTTATAAATACTAGTAAAAATATGTCTCATTATCCTGCCAAATATGTTGCACATCTATTAATTCTAACACAAAACATACAATAAATATACACATAAAAATAAAAAATCTGTAATCCAACTAACATTGCTAGCGATGGCCTTCCGCTCCTTCTCTTCCTTCAGCAGCTGTCCACCGCGGTTGTTGTAGCGTCCGGGCTCCGAAGAACGCGCTTCTAGCTCGGTCATTTTGAGCCACAGGTTCTTGCGAGTCACAATTAGTTCAAATATGTGCCTGTTAAAATTAAATATTTTGAAGTTTAGGTTTTGATAGTTTCACTATTTTACCTGAATGAGGATTAGGGACAGGGAACCTAGTGAAAAGTCACATCGTTCCCCATGCATTGCACAATTTTAAGGAAACAATTATTGTGTTGACTTTATAAAACAAGCCAATAAATGAAAATAATTTATTCCGTCTTGTGGGTATCGATCTCATTGTTTGCAGTCACATGCTGTGCCGCTACACCCAACATTACCTTCTTATATATGTGTATAGAAAATATTTATTATTTGGTGTGACAAATCTCAATGCAGTACTTTGTCTTGCCAGAGCAGAGAACACAAATCATATCAGCACACAATTTTTTACTACCACAACTATCGTTTACAATTAGATAAAGTTAGTTACATTGCACCACAAGTACGGAAATATTGGTATTTAAAAAGTTTAAATTATCAATAAAAAAAACTAAAATTTTCGGTTAAATCTACCTACTTTGAATAATTAGCTTTATAAATAAGATTTTAATTCTTGGTGATACTAACTTATTATCATTGTAGTACTTAGATATTTTATCAAAATATAACTCGTGCAGTGTAAGAGTATCTTCAGTGAATATATCTTGATAGTAATGCACAAATTGTTCTCTCTCTTCATTCGAATACATAATGTTGTCCCACATCAGCTTGATCTTAGTACGGACATTGGCTACAAATACCTGTTTATAACAAATTTATTATTAAATTATCAGCTTACACACAGCAGGGTAGGCAGGCAGAGGGAACGTTCCCCCCCCTTCCAACGGAATTCTGGACACATTGCGTGTTGAGTGGCAAAACTCAACACCGCGCTTAGCCTAAATTATATACTCTTAAAAAAATACATATAAATTAAAGATGCAAAAAACTTAATTAATCTAGATATTATAGATAAATTATATTTCATAATTAGATGATGAAAAAATTATAAAAATTAAAAACTCACACATCCTCAGCCTCAAAACCATCACCATCAATTATCATTACAGCTACAATAATGGTTATGGCTATGACTTCTATTGTAATTAATTTTTATATTTAATAAAAAAAAGCATATTAAAGTATTTGTGTAGCTGCTTTACATAGCTAATTTGTATGCTATCAATTAATTGATGATGAAAGAATTGAGCCGTCATTAAATGTTTTTAACAGATGTAAGCTAGGAACTAATTATGTTAGAATAGATAACAATACAAAGATTTCACATAGCAATATAAAAAGACTGAGCAGGAACTATTGATTAACAATCACTTACTGCAATCTTTTGCCTTTTGATTTGATCACATCTTTTGATTTCCTCTTTTATTGCCACTTCTGTGGTACGATGGCAGCCTGGGTGGGCTTGCAAGAAGTTTTCCCTATAAATGTGATCTTCTTCGAGACAATCCCATAATTTAGATAAGTGTTCCCTCAGTTCTAAAACCTGTGGGTCAGCAAAAAATAATTAATATTGTTAATAAGAATTTGTGGAAAATAGAGAATGGATTGTGTTGACATATCATATGGTCTGCTTATCCAGTAGGGATCTCTCCTAGTAAGGAGAGGAGAGGAGGCCACATGACAGCAAGAGGCTTTAAAAATTCATTAATATGATTGTTTTATTTAATTTATCAGTTTCATTTATTTTGTCACATAAGGTAAGCAGAAGTGTCGCCCCCCCCCCCCCCCCCATCTCCACTTACCACCCTCATTTAAGACATTGAGTGCTGAGTAATGCAACTCAACTTCACACCTTTATTATCAGAGTGAGTGACAAAAAATCATGAAAATATTTTGACATTGTGAATTATTCTCATTTATGATATGGTAACAAGATAAATTGCAGCAGATTCCCTATTATGAGCAGGAAAAATTGAAGCTAAAAAATATGGCAAAACATCATAAATAATACTATACCCTATTATTAGTTTGCTCATATCTCTCTTGCAGGTCCTGTTTCAATTTGGCCAATCTATCCATATTCAAATCTGTTACTTTAAAATCCACTGACAGAGAAGACACTGCCATTTGTTCAAACTTATTTTGTGGCTTTATTTGCAATTGATCTAAAATATAAAAAAGCAACAAATAATAAAAAAAGCAAAAATAATATTACAACAGAAAAACAAAAAATTGTTCTCTTATATTTTGGTAAATGTAATTATTTTCAATTCATCTTAATTAAAATATATGCTCAAGCAAATCACATTCAAAAATCCAAATGTTGTTAGAATAATACAAAATTTAAAGAAATGTTCTTTCTTTAGTGGAGGGTCACTTGCTTATAATGATAAATATATATATTGTATTATAGATGGTGCTTTCTAATAAACAATATACTATCAAACGTCTATTTGAATAATACAATCTATTTAAATATAGACTAATTACCCATAATATCTTTAATCTCAACTTGTGTATTTAAAAATAGTTCCACTCTCTTATCCCTTTCAGTTTGAAGTACTTCTAGATGATCTTTGAGTTTGTCTAATTCATTTTCTGATGGCAATGGTATTTCTTGCAGTTCATGGAAGGTCACACCAAGTTTGTCAGTTAGGTCCCGTTGCCATTCTAATAGCCTATTAATTTTCATACGCCTCTGTTCCATTTGTTCACGATACCTTTGGATTATAATACAATATTTACATATTTTTTTATTGTATTTACTTAAATAATTATTTTCAAACTTATATTTAATACCATGATTAGGACATTGAAAATTTTATTCCTAAGTTTATTTATATTTACATGCATTCAATATTAGTAGATTGTCTACTAGAAATTAAATTTACCCGGCAATCTGTTCTTCTAACTCTCTCTTGTATTCAACCAGCATCATATCCTGTTTGAAATCCAAAATTGTGATATCAACTGACAAACATCTGCTTAACTCTTCCGTTTCTTCCTTTAGCTCTGAAATAAATGATTGACACATTCTGTGGTAATTTGATTTTTCCATGTTACATTTTATGAATTCAAAGACATATTTTTTTAATTACAAGTTATTGAAAGTTCTATAACTTATAAAAATTTGAAAATGAAGATGCTTACTGTCAACTTGGCTCTGCATAATGTTTAATTTTTGCCTGGTCTCTAAAATAACATCCCTGTGAAGTTCTTTCTCAATTTGTACTAATTTTGTTATGTTGTCTACTTTAGTGTTTTCTTCGACTCCTAGATGTGACCAATTGAGCCATAGTTCCTCCATCATGTGCCGGACATTTTGTGATATTTCCTGTTGGACTTCATTACTAAAAAGGGGAATGAATAAAAAAAATGTTTTAAAATAACCCAAAATTAAGTACATCCTAATAATTTAGCTTGGAATAACGGCTGTCACATCCACCGCCTTATTCTTTTATGTTTGTAAGTTATATTATTTTACTATGATGTAAAATGTATAATACATGTAAATATCGACATAAGCATACAATAATAAGAAAATTACAATGTAATGAAAGTTTAAAATACAGTAAACTTACAAAAGTCGACTAACGTTGTCTGTTAATGTACACATTTCATAAAATTGATATTTAATGTTAACACGTAAAATTCACACTTGTACTCGCACTCACAATCCTATATATAAATAGATCACAGACTTTTGTTACAACATTCAAAGAATAGAGATATTTCAAAAACAATAACGACACTGGAAGAAGTAAAGGCGAGCTCTGAAGTAAAACGTTCAGTTTTTAAAATTCAATACGTTACAAGCAAAATATTTAACGCACGGCCATGATTGGCTCGTTGTATCCAAATACAAACAGATAATAAAACTTAAAGTTACCAGATTTTAACAATTAATATGACATAACCGTAGATCGATAGTGTTAGTAAATTTAATTTATTTTCATTATTTCTAATAATGTTAATTAAATAATTCTTTTTAAAAAATTACTTACTCTAAAACATTTTTCTTATTATATAAGATATAATTAAATTAAAATATTGAGGTGCTAATATTTATGTGTCACTAATTTAAACCAAATTTACTATTCTGGGAATCAGATTGAATATTTATTTGAATATACATCTCATTAATTCTGATTCCTTTCTTTTTCTTCCTATATGACAAAAAACATGTTTATTTTATAGAGAGTGTTTTTGTCAGCACCACTTTTAGTGAGGCCACAGTTTTAACTACTCTATAAACCCCTTATACAATTATTATCATATTTTTTTCCCTCAAAATAAAAAAAATAAATTAGAATACATAAAAAAATTATCTTTGTAAAATAAAAAGCAATTTGTTAAGGACGACGCACGAAAACATAAACTTAAAAGGGATACCGTTGCCCACGCCTCATTCCGAAATCAAGTCATAATGCTTGACGATAAAGTTCAAAGTTGTTTAACCTTTCGTAGTATTTTTGTAGTAGTAGTGTTAACGTTATCGGTTTCTATGTGTAACTGCGTCACACGAATTATAGGTAATGGATAAACATCGTGAAATGAAAAAGAAAAATCCTACATATAAACTGTTGAGGTATTTTGAATAATTTCTTTAGATATGGGTTTTAAATATTTTACCCTATGTGCTGTTCCTGTAAAAGGCCCTTTTTTGGCCCTGATCGCTACACAGGCAGACAGTTACTTTCGAATTTATAATAAAGCTATGGTGGTATAGATTAGCGAGCCTACAGTCAACTCCTAATAATTTTCAAACAGTCGTGATAAATAGGTTATTTATTATATTTTTAGGACTCGTGATTGTTATATTGACATATAGTCATAACTAAAGAAGCATTTAGGTCGAGTCTTTGTAACATAATTTTCTCTCAATTGGATATGTCGGAGAATGGAGCTTATTATCTCGACGTCCTCTCAATATAATCACATCACAAGAGAGACCTTCACTATTCAGTCTTTTTTTTTAAATTCAATACATTACGAATTGAATAAATAGAATCGCTAATAAAATAGAAGAATAGAACGCAAGTAGATGTTATGTAACGTAAGTAAGCGTCTTGTAGAAAATATCCCATTAAACAAACTTTCGTCAACCGATAATAGTAGACAGTAAAAGTACTCGTATATATCTATCTACGCAACACAGTTTAGTCTTTGAATATTAAATAGAGAATAAATCTGTTCGCGCCGTGCTCTACATAATATTATCAAATATTTACTTTTTATACATGATAAGCTTTGAACAACTAATATATATACAATGTATACATATATATATACGTATAGTTGTTCGAAGCTCGTAGTAAATAAAGTAAATATCTATATGTAATTAATTAGGCTCTTGTACCTTTTTCTAAGCTGTAATTGTAGTCGTTAGCCGGTCCATCGTCGTTGCGGGTTCAATTCCTACTATGGACAATTAATTATTTTTATTTTTCCAGCCCTAATAGAATAAGTTAGTTATTCTATTAGGGCTTCGCCATATAACACAGTGTCTCGAATTCCATTGCTAATAGATAGCGATATATTGGTTGGTCCTTAGTAATACTTTATAATATATATACACTACTCGCTCATTGGCCGCGACCCAGAGTCTCCTACATAATCGATTGGTAAAACGTTATTATTTTCTACGTAATTAACCATTTAGTTAACTTGATTTCCACATGCCTATGCATATAAACTACTTACGTTCACGATTATTGACGTATTGACTAATCTTTTACTAATAAATTAATTTTTAACAAAAAAACCGACTTACACCGGATCACATTATCAGAACATAACTAAATTCTCACCAAACGACCCTTTTTTTTTTTATGGGAGAGGACAAGGCAAACGAGCGTTCGGGTCACCTGATGGAAAGTGATCACCGCCGCCCACGACCCCATGCAACACCAGAGGAGCCACAGGTGCGTTGCCAGCCTTTAAGGTGAGATGAAGGGCACCGGATCCCGGCATTACCTAATGCGAAACGCAGTGGCAAGGGCCACTACTTCACGCCGGTTTTAAATGCCGGGGGTGGTATTAAATCCGGTCGAGTCTGCCCATGCGTGTTGCCATTACTGGCGACGTGACTCTACCACACGTACTTTAGTCGCCTCTTACGACACCAACAGTACCAGGGTGATCCTATTCTAAGCCGGGAGCACACGGCTGAAGTTTATGCTTTGCTTTTAAAAAGCTTAAAGAAATACGGTCGAGTTGATAACTTTCTCTTTACGGAAGTCGGTTTAAAATGTACTTACATTTGTTATTTTACTTATAAACATCCTCCATAACTTGTGAAGGCAATGGAAAAAGCCAGGGAAAATAAATCCACTTATTCATAATAAGTACAAGCATTCTCTCGTGAGAATTGAACCCACAAGCACTAAATAAGTGTCGTCTAGACATCGATGACATAATAAATATTATAATAATTATGCAAGTCTCGAATCATTGCAATAGATGGAAATAGAAATTATTTTAATTTACTTAAGACTCCAACAAAATATATGAAATTGTTTGCTGTGTGTGATTAAATAAAAGTACAGTTTTTTTTATTTTCTCATCACCTCTATATCACCTCTATAAGATGTTATTAATAATTTTTCTTGACAAATCTTATCTAAAGTTAAGGAAGCTGAAATAATAAATAAACTGTAAAATGTACTTAAAGTACAGTTCTCGCCCACCGAGGGTTCCTTATCAAATAATTTAATTTTGCGGATGTGTCCACTCATTTTAAAAAAAATGAACTACACATATAAGTTTGTAGTTGTTTTTTTTTTCTATTAAATACATATAATTAAATCATTTTCGAGGTACGGAATCCTAATCGGAATCGGAAAGTAATGAAACTATTGCGATTCGTACATTGCAAGTAATAATGATAATGAAAAATTATATAAAATCCTATAAATGATATTACACATTTTTACTTTATTCAATTTTTTATTTTATGGTTAATAATAAAAAAAAAACACATATATACAATACGGAGTTAATATTTTATCAAGACTACAAATTTAATATTACCGTGCAAATCAAAGTCTCGTCACGTCACACTTATCGAGTGTAATATGTACTAGAAATTTGTGCTGATGTGCAAACAGTGTGACTAAGTGATAATCACACTGTTACACAAATGTGGTCGTTGGCTTCGCCTTTTAAAACTCTCAAATAAAATTATACTTTTTACTTATATCACTATTAGTTATTTTATAGTCGACTATAAAATTTAAATTTGATACTAGCATAATATAATATTAATAATATGTTACTATGTGACAATAAAAGTATTTACTATAAAGTATGTACCTACATTTTACCTACTTTGATTAACACGAACAGGTTCACACTGCCTCCCACAAATAGCAGCGTAGCCAAAAGGAACCTACTGGTAAAGACATTCTGGTGAGACATACTGAAGATGAATGGCGGAACTAATCGATGAAACGAAAATGTTAATAAATAATAATTCATTCTCCAGCTGGGATCGAACCCACAACCACCGACACACACAAATATGTGAATATATAGCTAAAACGAATATTTTTAATATGAATGGAAATTCAAAATATAAATATATCGATAAAATACTCGTAATCGATATATATTTCTCAAACATAACATTGATACTCGAATTTCATCGAGTTGCAGTTACGCTGTCAACCTTAGTCTGGGACTTATTTTACGTAATATACGGTAAGATCGAATAACTTTTCATTGGCTGTTCCCATTCCTACGTTATAATTTAACTTCGTTTTATCTGAAGGTGATATAATTATTTATTATCGTGTCATAATTATAATAGCTAAGTAAATATTCACATACTTTGCATTAATTATAACTAAAAAAAAATATTTTTGAAGCCAGTCGCGGCGCAGGGGCAATAGCGTGTTATTGTACACGCGACGTTATGGGTTCGGTTCCCAATCGAGGAAATAAATTGCGCGTTTTGGTGACCTCTCGGCTCTTAGGTACATATTGTGGTCTTGGTTATGTGTAACAAATAGAATTGAACTTATGTAAAAGTATAATTGTACCTGTTAAACATAAATTTTGCTTATTCATTATTTATTATTGATTTTTTTGGGAAGCTTGTTTTATTTGTATAGAAATTGCATAAAAAGCTTAATGCACATTCACGTTGTTGAAGTAAATACTACGGATTACAGATTTCATAATAACGAATGGAAATAAATATCCATAATATTATAAAATTAGTTAATATTTATCGCATAACCATTCTGTTAGTTTTGTTTTTTTTCCCTAGTAACTGCCATACGGAAAGAAAGCAAGATATGTGATTTAAATAATAAAAATCTAAACTAATAATATAAGTTTATAGTTTATAATATAATTAGGCCGTCGTGGCGCAGTGGCACAAGGGTGTGACTGTAACGCGGCGGTTGTGCCACTCAACACGCAATGCCCAGAATTCGGCAGAAAGTGGGGAACGGAGTGTCTTAACACCAAGGCGTCCTCCGCCTACCATGCAGTGTGCGGGATACAGCGTGAATCTGGAAAGGAAAATAAAATAGTTTGTTTTGTTCTGAACACTTTATGATCGAACTTATTTCAAAAGTTACTGCTTCGAACAAAAAAATATTTTGATTCTGTTGCTATCAGCTTCACACTGTATCCAGGTAGCTAGTGTTAAGACACTCCGTTTCCCACTTTCTACCGAATTCTGGAGGCATTGCGTGTTGCTGTTGCTATAGTATCGTATATTACCTACTAAGCCTGTGGTCAACTGGTGGTGGTGTGACTTCGGGCGGTTAAATTATGTGTGTGTCATACACAGCTTCTGTATGGCCGCGATCTACTGACAATAATGACCAACGAGTAACGACCGCGAGCGAAGTTGTTAAAGATTTTTAAAATATAAAAAAAGGAAGTGACACGGTGACCAATTACGTAATGACATCAAACGGTCTACAAATTTACACGCTAATAAAACTCGTTTGCTGCTAAGTTTCTCTTTGTGAATATTTTTAATCATAATATATGACATTATTATGTCATATATTGCTATCTATTGATAGCAATAATAAAAGTTATCTATAATATAATTTTTTTTTGAATCTGTCGACTATTTTTCATGAATTAATTATGTAAGTGTACAACTCACATATAAACGAAAGCTCCATTTCTTATATAGTCGTGTCCAGGTCTTGATTGTGTTATAAAAAGCATACTTATTAGAATAACAGTTGCATAACAATTTCATAAACTTACATAACATAACCGTATAATTCTTTAATTAAAATTATTAAAGTGACCAGTAGTGACGCGAGGGCGCAAAGTAAACGCGATGGGATGTGGGTACGATTCCGTGGCGGATATTAAATATTTAATATTTTCATATCCTCGCTCAGATAACATCTGATCCAGATCCTGATCCTGAAGTGGGGACCGGAAGTGTATTACGGGAACAGATACTCCGTTCTCATTATAACTTAACGCTAAATTCCTAGGTTCCCTTTGCGTACAGAAGAGAATAGGTTACCAAAATATTTTGTTAGAATCATAAAATATATAATATAAAAATATATTTTACGCATTCCATTTTTTCAAAATAATTATAGGTTTTTACTCGATATCGATAAAAAAGCGAACATGGCAGTTAGCTTCAGTTGCAAAATATTGTTGCTTGTAATTTATACCTCTACTATTATATACTTGCGGAATTCCTTCGTAATTACAAAGATATTTGCATGTAAAGTTAGGATAAGAAAGTATGTATATCTTTCATTTTTTTGTCATAATAATCACTTTAATACTATTTTTCATGAAATGAATTGGATGAATGTCGTGGAGATGCGATCTCTTCGTAGGATATGCGGAGTCAGCTTAGCTGAGCGAATCTGAAATTAAGATATATACAGAATGGCAGGTACTAGAGAGGAGGATAATTACAGTGAGAATGAAGAAGAACGTTCTCAGCTGGTTTGGGCACGTCGAACGAATGAGTGATGAAAGAATGGTAAAAAAGATATATGATGGAAAAGTGAGTGGTAAGGGAGGTCCCCAGACCTCGGCTGCCCTTCGAAAACACAGTATCTAAAATACTGGAGGAAGGTCACGTAAAAAGCATGAGGACCTCTCGGAGGGCATGCATGAAGAGATTGATGACAGTGGACGAGGCGAAAGAGGTATATAGAGATCGTAGCTTTTAGCGCTAGGGATAAAGCGTGAAACTAAGTTAAGTTACTTTTTTTCAGTAGCTAAAAAATATACAATTGAACACGTGTGTCGTGTTTTATTAGAATTCACCCCCTAAACTGAAAAAAAAATTCATAAATATATTTAATGAATATAGTTCAAGCGTGCGAAGCCGCACAGGTCGACTAGTCTAGAATACAGGTACTTACATATATTTTGAATAATATTTTTATTATATTTTAATCAGGTGTAGGTACATAACGTACCATGTGTTCACCATATTAAGCGTCTCTACATCTAAATGATATCGGTAATAAAATGTATTTGCTTATTCAAAATGAACTATATAATTATATAAATTAGATTTATTTTTATTTGAGTGGCTTTTTACTTTCAATTGTTAACGGGAGCATTAAATTTCATTACGTCTTAATTTTTTTTTAAATTTCACTATCGTTTTATTATTTAATTAAAAAACTGTCATACGTGACTCTGAATAATTAGATATCTATAGAATCGATAAGTTTTTATGCAAATAATAATTTAATATTAATAATTTGGATTTTTGTTAAAGAAATATATGTAGTTATTTGTATATATTTTTTTATGAAAAATTCAGAAAAAAAATATTTAGAACATATGACTTAAACTGCTGACAGCTGAAGTGAGACAAAACAATTGTTTAAATTCTTAGGGAACTTGGGTGCCTGGTCAACAGATGCTAGTACTACACACAACATAGGACACACAAAAGCGCAAAAGCGTCTTGAAAATTTAAAAATGTAGCGACTAAAAACCAAATATTACATACAGCCTTAATAATAAAATGACAGATATTTAAAACAAATAAACAAATAAGGTCCAAGACACATCCGTAAAGGTGTGAACATGGACAAAGAGTAGGTATTTTACAAAATCTGTAATACTGGCCTTAATTAACATTGTCGTTATAAATATTTCGTCAGGAAATACTTTTATTTTTGGCACTCAAATCTTTCGCAAATTCGTAATATATTTTAATGAAAACTTACTTAACTGTTCTCACATAAAATACATTTACAATAGTATACCTTTAGTATTAATTTAAAAAAAAAGTCTTTTTACCATTATTAGGCAATAATTTAATGTTTAATTTCCATCAATTGACTTGACTTTTTCTCAAGCCTGTCGACAAATTTCTATCTATCTATTGTTCTTGAGACGCGGATGAAATGCCAATGTACCGTTCCAAGTAAGTAAGTACGCTCAATATTAAAACAGAGCACACACACACGCGTATGCCAGCGAAACTGAGGTATATAAGCGATGCAAATAGCAATTGCTTACATTACCCACCATCCTCTCGTGGAGTAACTACCATTTAATCGACTGCAATGAAGTACCTTGTGCGTAAACTTTTGTGTTTTATATGAAATTAAATAATTATGAAAGTGTCTTAGCTCAATTAATAGTAATTATAAATTAAGTGTTAATGTTTATTTATGAAACGTTAATGAACCACTAATAAAATATATTTCTTCCTGTATCTATCCTCGGTTATTGTTTAGATATATCGGCTATTATATTATAGGAAGCCTTTCTCGTTATATAATTATACAGAGTTACTCGCGGTCTCAGAAGAAATAGTTTCAACAATGTGTATCTATTTTGATTTGATTAGAATTGACGACATGTGTACACCGTGGAGGTAGTTACACAGTTGAAAGAGCAAAAGAACCAACGTAGTGTTTGTCTGTCATATAATGTAATATTTTATTTACAGATTTACTTGGGACTCTTCGCGCTTGCGGCTGCTTATCCTGGTATCATTCACCAGGAAGCCCCACAGCTCGCTGAGGGTTATGATCATCAAGCCCTCATTGGCGAGTCAGGACATCATCATCAGGTTCAACATGAACATGCCAAGTCACACCAATCAATCAAATTCGAACACTTCCATCCAGTACCTGTGTACGTCAAGAAAGAACACAGCCATCTGCTGAAGCACCCTCTTGAGAAGGGTCATTCTGAACAAAATTTGAAACAAATTCACCCTGAGACCCAACACAGCCATGGTGGCGGCCTTGTCCTGGAGGACCACAGGCTAGACACCGAACACTTCGCCGCCAGTCTCGGCCACGGTGGACTTGAACACGGTCTCGAACAAGGATCAGTAGAACAAGGTGGATTGGAACATGCAGGCGTTCAGCAAGGTTATGAACAGTATGCTGGAAGCTACGAAGGTGGAGAAGGATTAAAATCATACGCTGAATCTCAACCTGAAATTCAGGGACACTACTACTCCGAACACGCGCAAGCCCTTTCAGGGGACAGCGGAGAAGGATACAAATTCGAGCATTATTAATCGCATTTAGCTGAAGTCCGACGGGCATAAGAGGTATTAATACCCCATTCTCTCATATATTTATAAGATATTTTTCTTGCCTGTAAGATACTATGAATGTACACTATGTAAGTATCTTAACTGACGCTACGCGGTTGATAATATCATCGTATAGTATATCGAAATTTTATAAAAGGTACCTGATATATAAGATAGAAACTAAATTCATTTAGAAAATCCCGTGAATTCTTTTAGTGGTGTAAATGTTGCGAATCTTGTGGCACTTAAATTATAAGCGTCCTTCATGTGCTTGTTTCTTTTAGTATTATTGTGATGATGATAAGGACGTATGAGTCCCAGTGAAATTGTGATATTAATAAATGTTGAATTTTAATTACACGATGGTTCTTTTATTTTTCCCATAAAACCATGTAAACGAATAAGTTTAAATTAACTATAAATCTAAAACTATTTGTTACAAATGTTTATAACATTATTATTATTTATTGCCTGACAAGCAATCATTCATTGAGTAAACAGAGTTGATAATACATTTGCATAATACGGTTGTACCATGTAAGTGGACGTCCACAGAGATTAAATAATATGCGGTAATATAAACAAACATATATATATATATATATATATATATATATATATATATAATACGTATTACGTCCTTAGCTTGTCGGGCTCAACAATGTAAATGTGCTCACGTAATATCCAGATTTCGATATTTAACTAGGCCTCACAATTCTAAATGATTAATTAGTTATAATAAAAACAATGTGCAATATAAAACAATTATATTAAGATATAATTAATGTAGACAATTAAATTGTTATTTGCAAATATTGCCGTAGATGCTCCAGTTTCCATTTCCTCGAGCATAACAGATTTTGAAACATCATGAATGTGAGTCAGCGCGCAACTGGCGGGTGGAGATTGTGCAAAACGGTAGTTACTACAGTTTTATCGATAGACTAACGATAGAATAGACTGCGTCTAATTGATATTCAGATAGATAGAGTCACGATGCGTAAATTAAGGGACCACTGAGGCAATGCTGGCCTAAATATTGTAACTTAAGTTAACACTACATAACGCAGTCGTATATTAAGGTTTTTGTAACGACAATAAACTATATCTTTGTACACATTCTAAGGAAATATATATATAATGGTCATAATGGTCCATTGAACCCTTAAATAGAGTTCGTTACCCTTGTACATTTATAACGTACATATGTAGTAAATATATTTTGCATTAATAAAAATGAAAAATTAGAAAATTTATAAAAACAAGAAAAAATGTATTAATCTTTCTGTGACTTCTCGTTTATTTTTTATTAGTTTTTAATTTTTAATAAGTTTTACTTCTTCCCCTTGACTCACGATCCTGAAATTGATACATTTTTTTTTCTTTCGCTTTGCCTTTCACCATTTATTAGATACACACTACTTATCGACAACAACGTAATGAGCGAATTCATTTGAACACATGTAACGTAATTGTTTTTTTTTCTTTTTCATTCAATTGATCTAAAATAAACTTTCACCTGCACTGAGGTGACGCCACATTACAAATACAAAGCACTTGTTAATATCAAAGACACTTGCGCAATGGACGAGATTATGAATTCTAAAGCATCTAGTTTCTCCATTCTCATGTTAAATTAGATTATTTATTCAGTATGCAGATTATATTGTTTATAAATAATAAATTTAAATATTTATATTAAACATGTATAATAATCTAATATTTAGACTTTATTTTGTTGTAAAGTTGTTGTAAACTTTGTTTATTGTAAAGTTTTTCTTCGTTTTCTACCTATTATTTTCTCTCTATATAATATATTTTCGCCCTGCTGGAACCGGAAGCTAGTGTCCGTTCTTGTTAGAAAATTTCCATTTCTCAGTTTCCCTGATCCCCTAAATAGGAAGTACGAGCGTGCAACTGTAACCGCAACGTCATTTCTCATGAAAATAAAAGCTTACATACAATATTTCATATATTTTATTCATTTAAAGTAACTTCCCTATACTCCGCTTTCAGGTGGAGCTGAACTAGCAGTTTCTTCTGCGACGGTCGTTGAAATTAGTGTACCTGCAGTTTCATTATCTTTAGTTATTTTTTAATAAAATGAAATCATATAATAAAATATTATATTAACTAGCGACCCGCTCACAGCTTCGCCCGCTTAAACTCGAAAGCTCGAAAATAACAAAATTATTCTGCTACATAATGAATATTATTTTAAATATAAACATTCCTCTTAAATGACTCTATCTATTAAAAAAACGTAAAATTATTACAATTAAAACATCTAAGCATACATAAGGACGGAGAGCGGAAAGCAACATTGTTTTATACTATATAGTGATATATTAATGACCGGGCGTGGCGCAGAGACACAAAGTATGACTGTAAATGCGACAGGTTGTTGGTTCGATTTCCATTTGAGAAAATAAAATACGAGTATATAATATTCGTGCGGAATTCGGAGGAAAATCGGGAATGGACTGTCTTAACACTAGGTTCCCTCAGCTAAAAAAATGAATTTTACATAAAAATATTGTACATACTTCTTATATATAGTTTTTAAGTATATTTAATATGAAAAATAAGATATACCATCATCCGTGGCTATTGATGATACCGGTGCCGCTGATGATAATGACGAACCGTCTTGAATCAAATACAAATAAAATCGATTAATAATGCAAAGATATATAATAGAAATATTTTATGTTATTGTTAACAAATATGCTACCTGGAGTGGTTTTGCTATCATCCGGTGTGGCCTCGTTAGACTTGTCCCTAAAAATTATAACCAAAATAAAATAATTCTCATCTTTACTTTTATATATTAAAAAAATGACGCCGTAGCACGGTGGCACAGGCTGTAAACTAGAATCACTGTAAACACGACGGTTATGAATTCTATTCCCACTAGGGGAAATTAATAATTATTTATTAATATTTTCATTTCTCTGATAGCAAGCTGTGGTAACAATGCAATGCGCGGCGTTAAGTTCTGCCACTCAAATGCCTGCTATTCGCGGGATACAGCGTGATCCTGAAAAAAAATAATAATGCAGTCATAGGTACTTAAATGTATTTGAAAAATAAATTTACTAAATGACTGAAGTCAATATAAAAAACAGAAATGTATTTGCCTTATTTCTAAGATAGTTTTCGTTATAGTTTCCCCGTCAGTAGTAAAAACAGCCTGGTAAACGCCCTCAAATGTCGGCATGTACTCTGTTATGCGGATTAGAATAGAGGACGGGGTTACCTGTAATTATATTGTATTTAATTTGTGACATAATACTCTCTATACTGTTTATAATGATAATTTAGAGTATTTATTTATAATCTATAGCTTTTGAATATAAGATATATGGTGATGTAGGTACATAGTACGAATATTTGTTTAAATTTAACATTAATATATTTCTCTGAATTAATGACGAGTTAAACAAATATATATATTTTTTAATTTTATGATATTGTAATATCATAAATGGACATTAACGCTACTTTTGGTGTCTTTTTATATATGCTTTATTTCCATGGGTAAAATTCAAACTTAAAACTTCAAACGTACTCGAAATTTTCTCTATTGCATTATTAGGGAATAAGTTGTGCAAATAAAATTATTATACATTCATAAGTAACTTACGACATAGAATGCTATCGGCCCAACACTACTTCTTCTGTACGACGTTTCCAATGGTATTCCATTTACATTGGCCTACAATTTAATAACATTTTTCTTTAATATTATAGATTAAGCACTTAAGTTAGGTTCAGATAAATACTTTTTTAGAGACATATAAAAATTTGAACACAGCGGTATTTGAACCTGCGCCTCTTCCTAAGAAGTATGATAATTAAACTGAAAATTTAAAATAAAAGTATATTAATTAATTGTTAATAATTCTATATGCAGATTATCTTTGTTTATCTTACCAGGTACTCGCACTGGTACAACTTTATCCTTCAGGAGCAATTTCATATTTTATATTATTTTTTTATGTAATCTTAACATAGTATATTTAATTACCATATATAAATATAGTTATATAAAAAGCTTACTTTTTCTACAGTACAAGTTTCACATGCATACTGAATTTCATGTTCAAAGGGCTCGCCTTCCTTGGGAGCATCCTTAATATCCACATTTCTTATAGTGACTCCTAAGTTTGATATATTTTTAGTATATTATAATTTATTTTTCAAAATATATAAAATTTAACTTAAATAAATAAATTTTATTACCAGGCGCTAAAAAAAATAAAAAATAATAAGCAATGGATATTTAAAATAGTATATCTATTACACGTACAAAAAAAAGCTACCCGCACTTACAATTGTCTGAAAGAGAGAAAGAAATAAAACCATATAATAAAATATAACAATATGTTAGAAAATTATTTAAATTTATTTTAAACAATACTTCAAACTCACTGTCAATAACTGCTATGATTTTACTAAATAAAGTTCCACTTTTATTGAAATATCCCATATATACGCAGGATAAATTGTCTTCAAATCTGTAAAAACGTTCTTTTTTTAACTTATTTGTATTTTCTACGGAACTTTTATAGGATCACTTTGCGTCAATTCGTTTCTCTTTCTGTGCTTGAAAGGAACAGCTTGTTACCTCCACGCTATCTCGAGATAGGTCTTGATTAAGTCATCCTATATATAAGTTTATTTTTTTAAAAAATGAAAAAAATAATAATTTGTAGAAATTAAAATTTTGCTTCATAAAAAGAAAAAAGAATACCTAGGAAAATTAAAATTGATCGTTTTAGCCACTGGTATAATAGACACTCTGCCACTCGCGAGCAAACTCTCGCCATTGCAAAGCACATCCATAATAACGCAGTCGTCGCAGTCATAATTGAGATTTTGTTCAAAATGTTTGCCGACCTCGTTAGAAATTGTGAGGCGAGTGGTTTTTATTGCTGTAAATCAATCAAAATTAATAACTAAAGATAAGAATAGAAAAAAGAATAATAATAATAATACTCATATATATATATATATATATATAGTAAAATAACAATAGAAGCAGTAATTAATCATTAATAAAAGAAAAATAATAACATACCGTTCGCTGTGGATATAAATTATAATTTCCTTATATAATTTTTAACGAATGGTGAATGATATATAGTTATTGTTATGATATCTTAAGACTACATTCTTGAGCAGGTAGATAAATACAGACAGATATATACAGGCTATGTATTAATGAAGGCATAATATTTTGTATACTGTATATAATTTTTTTATTGTTATAAACAACTGTAAGAAAAGATATTTTTTTTCATTATTTCTATAATTACTTACCAGTATCTGTAATATAACACAAAAATGAATTTAATTCACTCTACCCTACTATAGAATTAATTATTAATTTTCAAGTAAATAAATTAATCTAAATCTACCTTTTTCTGTAAACGAATAAAATCGTGTATTAAATTGTAAATTCATATGTATTATCATTATATTTTATATTTTACAATACATTTTGCCTTACCCGGAGCTGAAAAGACGAAAACAATCAAAATATAGAGTATGTAAATACAAAATATAGAGTAGAGTAATCACATTATTCCTTAGAAACTTAGTCTCGATTTTTTTTTATTTTAGCTTCCAGCATATAGCGAACCCTAATATTGACCTAATAAGAAAACCTAATATTGACACTCCGTTCAATCTGTGATCAAGGTCCATAAACTGAGAAGAACTCTTGGACTGAAAAAATAATATTTTCCTAGGTTGCCTATTTTTTACCATAAAAATCTATAAAGTTATGGCCTCTCTATATGTTACCCATTTATATCAATAAATCATAAGTAATTCGTGCACTTACATATCACACTTAAAACTCTCAAACGTTCTTCTCCGCCATCTTTGTTTTGTAGAATTGCAAAGTAATCACCGAAATCAAGATGAGTGATTCCTTCCACGTCTATTTCTATTAATTGTTGGCTTAAAATATATAAAAAAAAATATTATGATAAAGCAATATATAATGTTTAACGTCGTGGCGCAGAGGCACAAGGGTGTGACTGCAACGCGATGGTTGTGGGTTCGATCCCCAATCGAGGAAACGAAATACTTCACTCTTCACTCTGGTAACGAGGTCAAAGCTCGACGTTGTGAAGTGGGGAACGGATTGTCTTAACACTATGTTCTTTCTGCCTACCCTGCTGTGTGCGGGATACAGCTTGAAGCTGATTTTTTTAATTACCTTTATATTCGAATGTCACCGTACTCACCGTCTTCCTTGCCTGTAAAAGGGACATATGACATGCAAATGAAATGTACAATGAATTATATTGAAAAACATATGTTTTTCTACTGATTTCAATGTCAAGAAAGTAAAAATCTTTAAAATTATCATAAGAATCCTAAGAGAAGAGATTCCTGATTTCTCGAAAGTTGATGAGGATATTAGATAGATATATGTTACTGTATTCTGTGAGTCTATGAAATGTGAAAATGAAGTCTTTGTGGATTTGATTTTCACCAGACATTCGGGTGGACAGCGGCATGTGTTGGACTAGTTCATGTCTGTCTACCCTGCTATATAAAGGGTGAAGCGTAAACCTAAAGATAGTAATAGGAACACCTAAGTATTTAATACTAAAAACACACCTGTCAGTATATTCTCTAATTCTGTATTTCGAGGTATCCAGGTTATAAATGTTTCCATCAGCCGGTCGCACCATAATACCAAGTAGGCGACAATAATCACATCGGTAAGGAATCTCAGTACTATTGGGCCTCTGACCATGGAGAATCTCCAAAGTCCGAGCTGCCATTCTAGCTGATGATGGATCTGTAAGAAATATAATTTTATTTTTTTGTTATAATATAGTTTTTATATTATTTACATAGAAATATTTTTAAATATCTAGTATACTAACATAAATATAATTCATCGATCCAAGTGGTATTCGATTTGTCTTTCTTTGTAGCTTTTACTCTATAAGCACCGTAATGTGCTTTCGCCCAGGAAGGAAAGTGATAGGTCACCTTCAGAAACCTGCCATTAGGACTGATTTTCGTCGAGAAAAATTCAGCTGGCAATGTTGTCTGGAACAAACAGTTGAGTCGTAGTTATAATTATAACATACATGTAAATTTTAATGTAGTGTTAAAAATATATTAATAACTGATTTTTTTTTAGCTTCACGCTGTATCCCGCACACTGAAGGGTAGGCAGAGGGAACCTTGGTGGTAAGACACTCCGTTCCCCACTTTCTGCCGAATTCTGGAGACATTCTATGTTGAGTAGTAGAACTCAACGCCGCGCTTTGCCTCGACACCAGAGCGAAGGAAATGGAAATATAACAATATGTCACTTTCTCGAGTGGAAATCGAATCCACAACTGTCGCGTTACAGTCACACCCTTGTGCCACTGCGCCACGACGGCCATAGAGAGATGCTTTTGAAATTTTAGTACTCAGCTATATATTTTTGACATACATATTAAGGATCTCCATTATATATTACATTCGATAAAAACTTACCCAATCTGTACCTTTGATGGTTTTCTCCTAAACACAAATAAGTTTTATTAATAATTTGAAAATAAAACATATTTAGTAATAATATATTTGAATAAAATTTGAAGCAAATCTTACATGAGATTCGATATGGTGGAATTGTATGGAGTCAAATGTATAACCCTCGGGTATGACTATCCTTCTTGTGCTGCTGGTATAGTTTTTAGCAGATTGGGGAACATACTCAATGTGGCTGTCAACTTAAGATTAAAAATATATATTGTAATTAATTTTTTTTTGAAGTTTGAAATTTTTACTAATTACAACAATTCACATAAACGCGTAGTAAATAGTCACAATATAATATATGTACAATTATAATGAACGAGTAATATGTCGAACAGAAATATTTTTGGAGTTTTTCTTTCGAAAGGTATAACTCGTATTCAAAAATATCTTATAATATATTTATATTTTTTGTGTCCACTTATTCTTCTAACCATTTTTTTTAGCTCACGCTGATAGAAAATAATTTCAACAAGGAACGAAATTAAAATATTTAATACATCATTTCCTCGAGTGGGAATCGAACGTGTACAGTCTCTTCCACAAGCCTGGGACCCTGCGCCACTACTGGCACCACGAGGACTTTCGTAACTACTTCTTTTCTAAAGACTCTGACCCTATTTAATATAATAACTTACCAGGTATCGCTTCAAATAGAATAATAATCAGTTTGTTAGTTACTGCGACTTCAATTTCTAAAGTAAATATGTAATATAATCTATATTATGTATCAAAATCAACATAATAAATTAATTTCGTTATAAAAAAGAAGAAATTTCTTTACCACATTTTGTAGAGTAAATAATATTAAAATTAAAAAAAAATTAAAGTAAAAATACTCTCATTTCTAATAAAAAAAATACTCACGTGGTACGATTTCTAAAAAACATAAACGTTTGTGAATGATAATATATTTCTAAGTATAATGAATTCAATTAGATATAGATAAAAAATTAAGATGAAAAGTAACATACCGTCTCCTAAAATGAAAGAAAACATGTAAAAAAACCAATCATCATAATAAAAAAACTAAATGCAGTTTGGTAAATAATTGAATAGAATTATATAATTAAATTACTACAAACATTACTTACGTTCATATTCTACAAGAATAAATCACGATAAATTAAATGAAACGTAAATTTTACATTTCAAAAAATGTAGGGCAAAATTTACTTACCATCATTGCCTAGAAAAAATCATATATATTAAAAATAAAGGCTCCAAAACTTTATATATTAAGATTAATTTATTTTTAGTAGTGAACAAAATTAACAACAGCTAAAAAACTATTTATATCTGCATTCCTATATGTAAATTCAGTGATCAAAGAATGGCAAAAAAAAATAATGAAGGAAAACTGAACGATAAGAGAGGTAGAGGGAGACCTCGGTTGACCTTCGAAAATACTGTATTAACATAATCACATTAATATCTAAGAGAAGGTGAAAAACGCTACTTACGTTCAGCTTTAATATGAAATTATAAAATATTAGTGTCTATTGCCTCGTAGAAGTTAAAAATAAATTGTATTATTTATTTATAGATAAAAAAATTACCATAGTTATCTGAAATAAAAAAAAAGAATGTAATAAAAAGATAACTTTTCCTTAATTACATGTCTGCGCGACTAGTGTCTTAGTATTGACTACGTTCTTAGTTGATTCATAATGAAATTTGCGTAATTTATGTTATATTTTTCTAAATTTGCTATAAAATAAATAAATAAATAAAAAATTTCGTTGTTATTTCTATTGTAGACTAATAATGAAATATTGTATAGGATATGGAGCTATGACCATCATTTTTTGGGCAAATATCTTAGTAAATATATTGGCCATAAAATTTCTGTCTATTCTGGTTTATATAGAGGATTTGAGGTTATTCATGACAGATAATTATTAATTCTTACAGAAACTTCCTTATATACTTACGCCATAATTCATTAGCGAGTAAAGCTTGATCTGGCGAAGGTAAACTATAAATATATCCGATTTGACATGGATTCCAATGATCGCATACTTCTCTATCGGGATCTAATTCTGTCACAAATTTATAAGTCTGCAAGAATTTAATAAAATTAGACAAATATATAAAAATTCAAACATAAACGACAACAAATAATATAAATTTCTAAAATGCTTATACTCTATCAGGGTAGTATCGGTAATGGACCACTACATCATCAGTGTCTTCTAAAGCACATTTACTAGTCGTGTAGTTGAGGGACGTCCTCTCGATTGGTGCACATCCAATGACAGTGGTACCGTTTCGGGGTAAGTCAGGACCTTCGATTTTATGTCCTGTAAAATACAAAATTATTATTACCGTTTAGCCTACCTAGAACCGAGGAACCCTAAATTAGATTCATATTAAATATGTTGGCGCTGGGTTTACTACAGTTAGTATATATTTGTATATTAAACTAGATTTTGCGTGTGGTTTTGCACGCGTGGTCAAATGTAACAAAACAATGTTTTTTACTTTCTCCGCTCATATTGGCCATAGTGTAATGACCTATGGCCAAAATAATATGAAGAAATCTATAAGTAATATTTCATGAAATATAACCTATAGTCTTCTATGTTAAATAAACACTAAAGTATTCTAGTTTCAGAGATTAGCGCGTCTTATATTTTTTATAATTGTAATTTTCGTATAGATGTACCTTAGATAAAAAGTTGTACAGATGATTTTCCAAAGAAATTTCTTTAGATAGTACGTACAGAACACTTACAACAGGTTTCATATAAATATCCTAACTCTATTATTATTTATACGTTCATATATTCAGAAAAGGCAATATCGCTTAAATAATACTGCAGGCGTAAATTATATGCGTAGGCACACTAAATTACGACATTTTACTATACTAACTACTCTGCAAAGTTATGTATATTTGAAATCGAAAGTTCAGGCCGCGAGGTGTCAACTGAGCTTAATATTTAAAAATAAAATGTATTATTAGTTATCAATACAAAAGAAACAAATAAATACATAAATTCTATTACATCAGACTTGACTCGTCAACGTGACGTCGACATGATCCAATAAATGGAACAATTAAATATATTATTAAAATTTAAACCCATGACATTTCTAATAGTAAAAGAGGTGTACATATGTACACTTACACAAATGCGACGCTCAGCGTATGCCTCGCGGACTGAAGTAACTAAAAAATATATTTCGAAAGAATAATAAAATGAACGTAAATATAGATAGATCAGCTTCACAGCAGGGTAGGCAGAGGGAACCTAGTGCTAAGACGCTCCGTTCCCCACTTTCTGCAGTATGCTGTAGGCATTGCGTGTTGAGTGGCAGAACCCAACGCAGCGTTAATATTTAAGTATATATATATAAGCGTTTTGAGGGCCAGAGAGTGTTTTAAGAAAACAACATGAAGCTAGCTTTTCCTGTCTCATCTATTTTACTTACTATTGCAAAAGAAGTATTTATTTTCAGCAACATAGAGCTCCTTGTCCTCGGCACTGAGGCAAGAGTCGTACATAATTTGGGTAGGCTCTATCTCCTCTTCACACATCAGCATACCAGAACCATCGGGCTCCTTGGGGGCCCTGTTTGCAGGACAACGGTAGAGCATACCTAATATGAGAGAAAATAATTATCAAATATCATTTTATTTATGTATTATTTTTATATTTATAATACTTTAAAATTTTGCTTTACTTGATACTTGCATTATTATTTAATATTTTCACTGACTTACCGCATTTTCAAATATCCAAATACCTTTTCTTATCATCAGAGGTGGCTTGTTTCTTATCTCAGCGATTGTGATGCCTTTTTCACCATTTTGTATGGCCGTCATTATTCTCTTGTATAGTGTTGTGCGTCTCTCTTGTTCTGCTATTATGTATGGGAGGAGTTCTTCTGACAAAACGTCAACTTTTTTCTTGGCTTCTGCGTTCATCTATTATCATTTATTTATATAAAACGATAATATAAATTTATTTTATTTTTATAATTACATAGTATAATTTTTAAATCATTTGGCAGTGTACAAAAAAATTACAAAATCGACCTTATTTTATTTCATACAATAGATATAAGAAAATTCCTTTGACACTGTAAAAATCTTCTTGTAATATATGAATACTCTTAGATCTTTTACTCCTATGAATTTATACTCTAAGCCTACTACATAAAATTTTTGAGTTTGATTTTTAAATTTAGCACAAGTAAGTGAAGATGCAATATTAAATCTTACCCTGTCAGCGTCCTTATTAAATTTTATACCAGTTCCATCCTAGAAAAATGATAAAACATTATTGATTATATTAATCTGACTATAAAAAAAGTATTATTATCTCTAAGTTATTGTCAAGAGAGTTGTGGCGTAAGGCGTTGTGGGTTCGATTACCATTCGAAGATTTCCCACTGTTTAATATTGCTATTTTCTTCAAATAGCAAAGCACGGCGTTGCGGTCCGCCTGCCTAAACGCAATGCCTCCATAGTTCGGCGGAAAGTGGGGAACAGAGTGTTTCAACACTAGTTTCCCTCTGCCTGCTGTGCGGGGTACAGCTACCAGCAAAATAAAATATCGTTTATTTAATATTCCACAATAAGCACATTTCTGTATTATTAATATTTATATAATAATATCATATCCAAATTAAAAACATTATACTTACGACAGCCTGTCTCCTCACAATATTAGCTAGGTAACGACCTCGCCGGGTCGCTGGTAACAAAACGCTGCCTGGTTGGACCTCCTCTCCTGTCTAAGATTGTTTGCTATTGTCTTTATAGTGAGTCATGTATATATTTTTTATGTTTTTTTTTTCTATATTCTTTATGTATAACTAAATATTTACTATTTTTTAAATACAATATGCTCTATGGATTAACATGGTAATTGCTAAGGCTTTCGTTTCATTAATTATAGCTAGATAGTAAAACGATTTCAGATAGGAAATAAATTTATAACTAATAAATAAATATTCTATATATATAAATCATTTAAAAACGTTTTACTCTTTAGCTTCACGCGTCCCGCGTGAAGGAGGCAGAGCTTAGTGCTACAACTCTCTGTTTTCCCCTTATGAACAACTTACGTCAATCAGAACGTTGAGTGGCGAAACTCAAGGTTTCAATTTGTTGCTTGTTACTAGAGCGAGGAAGTGAATATAATTCATTCTTCAAGGAAAATAATAAAAAGCTATAATATAAAAATAAGTTACATATCTATAGTTTATTTGGTAGATGACTAAATAATATATAACAGTGGATTAAAATAGGGGGAAGAAAGCACGAAATTTTTTATATTTATAATTATTTATATAGTTGTTTTTTTTAAACGTTTCTCACTCTCCCGACAAAGAGGGTGGCCTTTACATAGATTCTTTTGTATACTTAAAATGTCTTAAGTATAATAATTTAAGAAAATTACAGAATTCTTAAATGCAGTCTAGTCTAGTCTAGAATTTGATCTGAGAACCACTTCTAAATACTTTACCGGTTGGTAGCCGCACCATGAAAAATCCAACAGATATAAAAATAATAATAAGCAAATTCGTCTCTTTGCCATCTTGGTATAAGTAAAATATATGTTATTGCAGATTTCTACGTTATTAAAAAAAAACATGTAATTGCCTCGTTAGAGTGCATTGATTTACTTCAAGAATTTTATTACGCTATAAAATCGATAGGTACTGTATTAAAAAATTTATATTTCAGTAACAGAATCACAATGTGTTGTTATTATTTCATAAATATATATTGTTTTTTTTTTTCAACTTCCCGCACATATCAGAGCAGGCGGAGAAAATGTGAGAACTTAGTGTTAAGACACTTTTATTCTCCATTTTCCGTCGGATTCTGGAAGTATTGCGTGTTGAGTGAGGAGACTCAACCCCGCCGACATTTAAAAAAAAAATAAAAATTGCAACTGATCGAATTCAATAAATTGCTATTTTGTATAATAAGGCTTTTATATGTATTAATGATTTAAATTTATTGTCACACTATGTGATATGTATAGATTTGTACGTTATTATTAAATAAGTTATGTAATTATGAAATATGTAATATTATATAAAGGTGTCGCATGTATGCTTATAAATTTTTATATGATATATATAAAATAATACAGTTAATATTTATAGGTTCAGTTATATAAATAAAGCAGTAAATAATTTGAAATTCTTTATTATTTAAATTAAAAAAAAATTAAGAATAGCAGTCTATGAAAGTAATTGAGATGTAACTAAAATACTTGTACCATATAAAATTAGATAACTTAGTGATTCCATACTTGCTGATCTACTGATACCTCAACAGGCACTGCTCTACTAATTTCTAATGGAAGCAAATCATGGACAATATGATATGGTCGATCTATATTTGCAAAAAACTGTTTGGCAATAGATGCCGGAATGTGTTTTTCTACTTCATCAGGCGCTGAACTTTTAAATTCCGTTTCTTTTTGCATAGCCGGTATAGGAATAGGTTTGATGGTTTTTATGGGTACAAGATATGGATGGGGAACTTTTACTTCGTATAATTCGGGAACAGGAACTAATACAGGAGTTGGCACTTCCACTTTCACTTGCTTGACCACGGGGACTGGCCGATGCCTTGTAATCTTAACCTCCTGATGGACTAATATTGGTAGTGAGTTTGCTATGGTTTCTGGTTGTGCAAGAACACTTTGCTTCTCTAACTCCTGACGACGATATTGCCGTATAATTTTTTCGATTTCAATAGCGTTTTTCTGGTCATTGTGTCTTGGAGAATAATGTAATTGTAACAAAGGCTTTTCAGTCGGAACTTGATATGCTTGTTTATCAGCATTTTCTTTTGGTGATAAAGCAGAAAAAGATTTCCATTGTTGTTGTAATCGATCGTATATTAAGGGTTCTTCTTCAGCTTTTTTTTCTGCAACCGACCTTATTGGCAGCCACCCGTCTATTTGCTGTCCCTCTTCTTGATTTTTACTTTGGTGTATTTCCTTCTGGTTGGGATAAAAATATTGAAAGATTTGTTTTTCTCCAATTTTTGGCGGATTTTCACTCCAAACACTAACAAGCTCTTCTTTTTGTTTATTTTTATTAAAAGGTGAAACATTTTCAAAAAGAGGAGCAAATTGTGAACCAGATTCTGCATTAATGTATTGAGATTGTTCTGATGAAGCTACTCTTGCAGTTTTTATATTCTCGAACTGTTGACGAATAAGCTTATCATGTTCACGAAAACTCAATTGATCCCTCAGTTGCTGTTGCTCTGACACTTTGGGTAGAGACCGAGGATTCACTAAGCCCTTTCCCGCTTTCAAAGCTTCTATTTCGCTAGGTGTAAGATATAAAATAATTTCCTTCGTCACATATCGTTTTTGCGTATTTTGTGTCAAAACTGATGAAGAGTTGAATGATTCCTTAATTGCTTCTGGACCAGCTTTCAATACTTTTGCTTCAAGTTCTGATAATGCTAAGAGCATTGCTATTAAAAGTATCTGTAAATAAATTTTTATGTTTAATATTTTCTTGCTATCAGCTCAATAATTGTTTTAGGTATATATATATCTATTAAAAATAATATTATAAATATAGATTTGGTTGCTGTCTGTACATACATAAAGATCCATTGTAGTAGAGAGCGCCCTTGTTCGACGCCGATGAACGTCTGTCGATAATTAAAGAAGATCTCCAATTTTATATGGAAGCGAGCAGATATGTAACCAACACATTTTGAATTTTGATATGACATAGTTAGCTTATGGATGAACTAGCACCGACCGTGTATGCAAATTGATACTTTTTCGTTAAAATAATCATATTAGCATGATTTTGATTATAACATTTGACAGAAGAAGTTTTTAAATTATGGAAAAATTACTGTTTCCAATTTAATAGATATTATGTATACATAATTAATTTCTTATTGGGTAATTATTTCGATAAAATAATAAAAATAGCTGATATAAAAGCTATTATATATATAAAATATAGCTTATATAATAGCTTTATATAAAAATCTATAGAGAGTTATAGTTCTCCTTTAAAAATGTTTTTGTTAGCGTCGCAGCAATATTCACCGAGCTTAGGTTAACAGACGAAAAAAACAGATGGCGAAGTCCTTTTTGATAGTATTAGTTTTTATTTTTTATTTTACTATTTTATTGTTTAATATTTATATTACACATGATTGTTTGTGTTCATTATTTTTGAAAAAGAAGAGCAATGTGATTATTGTTGTTTATATGTGGCGTTTGTAGACACTACACGAAGTGACTGATTTTTATAAGTTAGATTGACTATTGTTTTGAAGGATTTGATGTATGACAGTCGTTAAAGACGCGACAATTAAAAATTAAATACACCGACATCCACTGGGAGATAGACAAAATAAATAAAATCATCGAACTATATATAGATAGATAGAAGAACTTTATTTCACAGAAAGCTGTTACAGAGTAAAGGACAAAGCTAAAATAAATCCAGATCCTCTTAAAGACAACCTTTGAAAACCAGAAAGTAATTTAGTCTTAAGAGAAACGGGTTAGCGTGAATTTAAAATGTTTAAAAAAATTGTTACAATTTAAACAATTACCCAATAAATAATTATAAATAAAAAATAACAAAATATACATACAAATAATATAAATATATAATAGAGGCCGTCGTGGCGCACGTGGCGTGGTGGGTTCGATCCCCACTCGAAGAAGTGAAATATTTATTTACGTTTATATTTTCTCACTCAACACGCAACACGTAATGCCTCCAAAAATCGACAGAAAGTGGGGAACGGAGTGTCTTAACGCTAGGTTCCCTCTACCTGACATGCTGTGTGCGGGATACAGTGTGAAGCTGATTTGATTTTTTTAATATAAATATACATAAATACAAATAAATAAATAAATTATTGTTACTTTTAATTCACGCTATTACAAACTTGTTATTTTTTATTTTATAGTTTAACGCAGTCGGGTTTTGGTTTCGTTCTCCAGAATTTGATGGGACAGTAAGAACGGAAGAGTTAAGATACTGCGAATTAAGTGTCTTAGTCTAAGTTCTCAGGTTCCCTTACTTTGGTACGTGCAGAGTACAACATGGAGCTATTACTACTATATTATGTAAATAAATATATTATATATATGTTATATATAAAAAATATAATATAGAGAGTGTTTTTCTTCATCAGTTTCAATGAAAGCACAGGTTTAACTACTCTATAAAAGCCTTAAATAATTAAAACAAAAGAATTTTGCCAAAAATTAAAAAGTTATTTTTTCACACAAAACAAATAATAATATATACGGATAAAAATCATTAAATGAAAATAATAATCGTACGTCTAGACTGTGGAGAAATCATCATATGTTTTTTTTTGTATGTAGGAGCTTGAAATATTTTATCCTATATGCTGTTCTCCTCTTCGGAGGAACGGAGTGTCTTAACACTAAGTTCCTACCCTACTGTGTGCGGGATACAGCGTGAAGCTGATTTATGGTGAAACGAACAAATCTGATGTCATCAAGCGAAAACAGAAAGTTTTATATGTCTATTAGAATAATTCTCATTCAGAATCGTCTGTTTTTTTAATGGTTAACATAGTTAGTATTTTGTAAACAACTTTTCACATATTTTTTTTTATTGACATATTTGATGAATAGGCCGCTTAATCGATATATTATACATAATTGTCTCTCCGGTATTACGTAAAAGCTTAGAAGCAAGTGTGCCATTTGCATTAGAAATTTTTGGACTAAATTCCTTATATTTGACCCAGATTTTATCATATTATATAACATTATTGAAAAGAAATTTGACAAGATTTATAAGCATTCTCGATTCTAGAAACTTTTCCATTAACTTTTTGCGATTTTAAGTAAGAAGGTATACACATATATTATCTACTTGATAAGGATATTTTTATTATTATTATTACATAAATTATAATGTAACTTGTAAGATGTCATTTTTCTAATACACAAATGAAATGCATATAAAGAGATAATAATTTTATTTTAATTATTTATTACATATACTATATACAACTAGTGACTAAATTATTTACAATTATATTGACTATTTGGCACGATCATGGGATAAAGACTAATTTACCAGCAGCAGTTCTTTTCCTTGTAGTGAGTAATGTGTTTGATGATATGAATTGGATATGGTTTCCACACAGCGACGGGAACCTCTACAGTTTTCTCGACTGGCACGTGAACCTTCTTAATAACTTCTACAGGCCTGTCTACAGGCACATGCACTTTTTTGATTACTTCAACAGGTACATGCTTAACAACTTCGACGGGGACAGGCCTTTCAACTTCGACGTGCTCAGTTTTGTAAACAGGATAAGGGACTTTCTTTACAACATCGACGTGGACGGGGTACGGCTGCGGGACTGGTACTTTGACCTCTTGACGCACTGGTACAGGTACTGCTTGAGGTACCGCTACCTGAACGTGGCGAATTACCTCAATAGGTATGCGACGGATTACGTTCTGCACAACTGATTGAAGTTCGTATCTTGATGCTTGTGCGACTGGGCGGCCGACGGTAACAGAGGTTCCAATTACTTTCGGAGGTCCAGCTAAAGTGATAGAAGCACCAGGAATTACGCTAATTCCGTTTATGACATCAACGCCTCCAGGTCCAGCTCCGCCTAGCCCTGGACCACTAAGTCCAGGTCCACCTTGCCCTGGACCACTAAGTCCAGGACCACCTAGCCCTGGACCACTAAGTCCAGGTCCACCTAGCCCTGGACCACTAAGTCCAGGTCCACCTAGCCCTGGATCGTTGAGTCCAGGTCCATCTAATCCTGGGCCACTGAGTCCAGGTCCACCTAATCCGGGACCACCGAGTCCAGGTCCATCTAATCCGGGACCACTGAGTCCAGATCCACCTAGTCCTGTGTCACCAAATCCATCTCCTCCAAATGGTTCACCCACGAGTCCACTATCTCCAAGCCCAGCATTTCCAGCACCACCACTTAAACCTCCACCAAATCCGGATCCACCTAAGCCTGCACCAGCAAGACCTGGATCTCCAAGTGACAAGCCTCCAAGTGAAGAACCTCCACTTGCAGATGGTCCACTTAGATCTATCGACGAGGGCCCCGAGAGAACTGGAGGAGGTCCATATGATGATGAAGGTGGACCGTATGATGCAGATGGCGCACTCAGCGCTGAGTTAACATAAGAATCATGACCATGATTGTGACTAGCCAATATACCTGCAGCAGCATTATAAGCAAGGGCTGACAAAAATACTACCCTAATCTGAAACAATAGTTTATTTAAGTTAATATTAAATCTTTTTATATTTCTATATATATATCTTTTTATGTTATATATTCTTTCATGACTACTATAAAAATGATTGAGTGTCATCAACTTACTATAAAGGCCATGGCTGTTAGCTAAACGCTCAAAGCCGAGTAAAATAAGTTGTTGTGTGTCCCGAGTTTCGGAGGTTTCTGATTCGACCACACGCCAGAAGCACATATTTATACTGGTGGTCAAAGACGTCACTCGTTTGGTATGACACGTGAATAAATTATTTGATGACGGATGTTGTCGTAAGAGAAGTATCACAAAAATAAGGAACGTATGAAAATTTCTCCAATATTTTTTTTTTATTTTGTTTTATTTGATTTGTTAAAACATATTTCAATGTAATAAATACTTTTTTGGTTTGTATTTACACACAAAAAAAAACGTGTAATAAAGTTAAAGACCAGTTTAAAAGATTAATTATAATATGCGCAGGTGCAGAATTCGTATTTATTTATTACTAATGAACATTCGAGAGTATGAAGAGCGAAGAATTGAAAATATTAATATTTAATATTTTCTTTTTTCTCTTTCATTTCTTATAGTAGGCGTAGATTAACGATAGGGGAACCTATCGTTAATCGTGATACAAATTGAAGCTCTAAAAAAATCAGCTTCACGCTGTATCCCGCGCACCGCAGGGTAGGCAGATGGAACCTAGTGTTAAGATAATCCGTTCCCCACTTCCTGTGAAACTCTGAGGCATTGTGTGTTGAGTGGCAGAACTCCACGCCCTTTGCCGCAACACCAAAACGAAGAAATGGAAATATAAATTTTAAATAAATATTTTATCTCCTCGGGTGGGGATCGAACCCGTCAGATCTATAGTCACACTTTATACCCCTGCGCCACGACTGGCCTCAATAAAAAAAAACAAAATTGTGTAATATCAACGAATAGATCTATTATGTAAAATTATATTATAGTGACCTATAAAAAATAACTTGCAACTAAAGAAAACATCTTTTTTTGTGACGTAACAACTTGCTATTAGATTAAGCTTTTGGTTTTTATGTAAGCTCGATGCGTTTCGCGTCCATTTTCTCCTGGTTCATGGGATTTTATATGTGGGTGTAGATCAGCAATAAAATATCGTCTGACCGATATTTTACTTCACTTCCGGTGCCATTCTGTGTCACTGCTCTTATATAATTATAAGGTAAATATATTATGTTTTAGACGTGGGCCTAAGATAATATTTCACAATGACTGGTGTGATTAACCAGTTCCGACTTATTGCAGATTTAATCTCAATTTTCACTCTTTGTATTCTGGTACGGCCATGTTTTAACAACTTAGCGATAAGATTTTTTTTTATATTTTATGATGCATAAAGAAACCCCGTAGCACAACATATATACTCTTACGAAATAGAATAGAACTCGTTATCTTTTTTTATATTATCTTTTATATATTCTTTTTTCTGTAATTAATAATATAAAAAAATGTCCACAACGACATTTTTCATATAAATCTTTAAATTTTTAAATATTTTTTCACCATTTTTTGTGTCGATTTAATTAGAAGTTTAATTGGGAACAAAATGGCCTCGTACATATGTAGGTATGTAAATAAATATGAATCATTAAGAACTTTCTTGCTATGACATAATTGGTATATCATAATTTGCTTAATATTGCTCAAGAGGAAATTCTTACTTTAGTGAAAAAATATTTACATATTGAATATCATATTTTAATTTAAAAATTTTCGAAAATACAATAAAAGTGAATTTAAAAAGTGCAAAAAGTAAAAAGAAACTTCTCTATTATCCTTTAATTTCAGAGAAAAATATAAAAATTATACACTGCGATGGACGGCTCGATTTTTAGACCAAAATGTCCAGGCGGGACAGACATAGCCTCTCTTTTCGTGAATTATTTAAGACACCCACTTAACTTCTCTATTAATGAAATATTTTTTTTCATAAGTTACAAACAATTTCAGAGATGAAAATAAGGCTTTTCCCCAAGACAAAATATGGCAACGCTGATGAATTTTATCTTCATTTATTTAAATAAGGATAGGAGTTGTTGTTAATATTTTATTTTTCGGTATTTATTAAAAAGGATTCACAGACATTTGTGACTAAAACTGGTAGACAGAGGCTAAAGTAAAACTCACTACCTTTTGTTGATTTTGAAGTTAGACTTATTTAATATATATTATTATAATAAATTATTTACATCAGCTCATTCTGGCAAGACAAAGCGTAGTGTTGAGTTCTGCTACTCAGCATTGAATGTGTTTTTAAATTTAATTAATAAGTTAATTTATAAATATTAATTAGTGTTTTTATTATGACGTTTCGAATGTGACAAATGAGCACTAAACAATTTGCCTAGTCTCTAACTCAGGAAATAGAGAACGGAGTGTCTCGACAGTATTTTCCCTTAATTAAGTAAAGTTTTTTTTACATATGGTATGTAACAATTAATATTTCTATATATTCTTGTACCTACCTACTTGTACCTACGTAAATAAATATTCTAATTATATAAATATACAATGTGAAAAAAAATTCCTAAAAATAAATAAAATATTCCATCACACTGCATTCCTGCTACGTGCGGTAGCAGAGTAGGCAGAGGAAAGCTGGGAACCTATTAATAAGCACACCGTTCTCATTAAGACTTTTTTTACTTTCTGTTTTGTGTGTTGTGTCTCAGAACGAAGCAATTGAAAATAATAAATATTTCGATTCCTCACGTGGGAGTCGAACCCTCAACCTGTCTCATGCCCCTGCGCCTCTACTTCAACTTCATATTTATTCCACAAAATTAAAATGAGTTTTGAATAATAAGCAATTTTTATAGTAAAGTTTGATTAAAAAACTTAAATCTGATAATATATTAGTTAGATTATACCACAAATATCCTCATTCTCTTAACGGTAATATTGACCGTTTTAATAAAGATGAAAAATTATATAAAAAAATTATAGAAAAATTTTATTAAAAAATATATTGATATATTTTTAATTTATCTAAATGAAGTGCAGCTTATTTCTTTGTTAATATTTCTTTTTACCATACAAACTCTTTGAAAATATTGGCTTATACCAAAGGTTTTAAATAAGACTAATTTATCTTTGGATTATTATTTTATTAAGAAATGTAACTTATATTACTAGGTATTTACAAAACGAATAATAGAATTCTTACATTCAATTCGTTTATCTAAATTAATGACTTAGTTATCACCCTACTTTGCAGCCTCTAGATGAGCTATCGACATGAAATATATTTACAAAAACCAAACTAGGTTGCATTGTGAATGAAATTATATAAATATTTTGCTTCATTTTACCATTGAGACCAACCATGCCCGTGGCTGGAGCCACTCCAGCCATGACCATGGCTATGGCCATGGTCATGAGCTTTGTGGTGAACTGTCTTCACAACAGGTACAGGGTAAGACTTGACGACATGAACGGGAACTTTTACTATTTTTACAACTGGAACTTTAACAATTTTTTCAACTGGCACCGGATGGTCTACAGCCACCTGAACAACCTTTTCAACTGGCACTTTCACGATTTTCTCCACTGGATAAGGCACTGGTTTGTCAACTTTGACATGTTGAATCTTAACTACGGGCACAGGTATTTTTCTTACGACTGGAACTTGAACGGGATAGGGATGCGGTACAGGAATTTGAACGGTCTGAGGAACTGGTACGGGTACAGGCTGGGGCACTCTGTGTGTAACCTCACGGACGACCTGGTATGTCTCGTCACGTACGCGATACTGTGTAGGAGCTCCGTTATTACTTGCAAGTCCATGAATTTCCGTGATAACGGGTGCTTTAGGTCCTGGAGGAAGAGCATCTCCTCCAGCAAATCCTAATCCGCCTACACCGGGACCTTGTAAAACAAATCCTGGACCAGATAAAGCTCCACCAGAACTCCCTCCTTGAATACCTGACGGTCCTAATAAAGCAGCTCCAGGTGCTGAGAAACCAGCACTAGGTCCTGAGAAGCCTACTCCAGGTAGCGTAGCACTAGCACTAACCGGTGGTGCAACAAGTGATCCACTGAATCCATTTCCAGATAGACCACTTGAACCAAAAGATACATCTGCCAGACCGGAGGGGCCCAGGTCGACATTTGCACTACCGCTTGAAAATCCGCCACCAATAAAGCCATCGTTGGAAAATTTTGCAGATGGAAGCGATCCTGCAGGGAAAGAGCTCGGAGAAAAACTTGACGATAAACTAGATGCTGACAGGCTACCAAGCGAGGAACTAGATAAACCATGACCTAATTCCTCATGAGGACTGTGTCCATGTAATATCCCGGCATAGCTGCCACTTAGTAGGATGGCTAACGTAGTCAATTTAGTCTGTAAACAAGATAAACGAGAAATTTTTACTTTTTTTCTAATTTCATTAGTAATTATTAATATATTTTATCATATATTTACTCACAAGTGTAGCCATGGTGTATAGCTAACCGCTGACTACTCAAGTAAAGCTGTCTGTTCTTTAACAAGCTGAGCTTGTATGCGTGTATTTCGGTTATTTCCGTCATATATATATAGCTGCTGCGTTTATACAGTGTAGAGCGACACCGATATCAAGCAAATACTGGTTTAAGATATACCTTTCCTTTTCTAACGGATATATTATTCATCTGAATTAATTCCAACTGCCGATTACTTAATATATGTCCTACTAAGAAGTATAGGCGCATCTCTTATGCTGTTTGGTTGCCTAACAATTGACACATTGAGAAAAGCCGGTATATACGTAAATTATGTTCATAGTTTTAATCCTTAGTCGCTAAGAAATTCTTTGCGATCACGATATTTTCATTCTGTTTTAAAATATTTATCAATATGTGTATAAGTAGTTCTTAAATTATTAGAAATAAAAAAAATGCCTCCAGATTTCGGCAGAAAGCGGGGAACGGAGCGTCTTAACACTAGGTCCCCTCTACCTACCCTGCTGTGTGCGGGATACAGCGTGAAGCTGATTCTTATATTATATTAAAATGTTCATATTAATCTTAACCTATTAATTTATTATTTTTAATTTTTTTTATAACTGTTCTTAATGTGTAGTGTGAGTCTAAATACCCTGACTGTTTCTTCGGTTTTGAATATCGTTATTAATATGAAAAGTTACAAGTACCAAATTCTAAACATACTTACGTATATACAAAAACATACTTTGCAACGTTAAAAAACTAAGAAATTTTATTTTGGCTTGCGAAATAAACCTGTAAAATTTAAGATAAGCCCGTCCAAAATTCTTCATACTATAGATTAGTATATAGGTACACTATATACTTATTATTACGTTTTATGATAAGATCGATTGTAGACAATTAGACAGTAGTCAATTGTCATCATTTATATCACGCTATGTATATAGCGTTATACTATTAAATATTTTGCGAATATTCAGTGGACAATGCTCTGGGCAGGGTGATGCATTTAGAAAGCGAGACATGCGCACACGCATTCGTCTTCTCGCCATATTATCTGTGTTCCTTGACGCATCATGTATTAGAAATGTTCAAATAATTAGTGAAAATGTTCTAATGAAATTATATAATAAGCAAAAAGCCATTCAAATATTTCGTGCAATAGTGCCATTATCATATAATATGAAACAATTTAGACCTTACTAAGCTTTTATACATTTTAAAAGCTTCGAATTAGTTTTACGACATTTGCAATGAAAAAATAAAACAAAATTTACTACGATTCAACTTAATATTGTAGGATGCGGGATACAGCGTGAAGCTGATTTAATTGTTATTTTGTATTATTTACAATATTACAGCGTGACGTCGTTTTTGCGGGATACAGCGTGGAGATAAAAATAAATTAATGTCTTACTGTCATATTTATCTCGTACTTAAGGTTCGTTTTCAAATACTATTTAATTATTTTATTATATTATGTGTACTATATTTCTATCTAAGTCAATCCGATAGTTAAATATCTTTATAATTGCATGTATATATGTCAGTGAAATTAAAATTGGGAAAACTGATTTATGTCTTCGCGTAATTATTTAAGTGAGTTCGTAGTTGTTAAGTAATAATTGTAAATATATTAAGGGGATTACCAAACTTATTTTACCAAATTTAAGGGCAAAGTATAAAATATAAGAATATGTGTATTTTTTTAGTCATATTATTTAGATAAGAGATTTTTCGCAATTACAAATTTAGAGATTCTAACATCAATTATTATTTTCTTTAACTTTGAATTTAAACCTGCTACTATCGTCATCAAAATTAATATTTGAACATTTTTTCACACTATGTAATAGAAAACTATTTTTAAAAAAATGTAACTTTTTTTTGTGTATTTTCGTCTATTATCAGAATTTTTATATATTATCGCTATTATACCAAATCAAAACGTGCAATTATTCTTCATCTGGCCAGATAATGATCAAATCTGTCAGGACCAATTACTATAACTGCATACATACAAATAAAAAACTTTTAAAACATTAATTTTAAGACGCATTTAAGTAACAATACTTACTTACTTTATTAAAAATAAATAAATGAAACAACACAATTCAAATGTTTTTATATATTTAATAATACAAACATTAAAAAACCAACAACAAGTTATATATTAGCTTATCACAATAAAGAAATATTTACATGATATTAATTTAATACATAATGATCCTAACACTACGTTTTTATTTACAAAACAAACGATTCTGATAAATGCGATATTCATAGCTTCAGCTTCATGCTGTATTCCGCACACAGCAGGGTAGGCAGAGGGAATCCAGTGTTAAGACACTCCGTTCCCCACTTTCTGCCGCATTCTGGAAGCAATGCGTGTTGAGAACTCAACGCCACGCTTTTGCCTTTACACCAAAGCGAAGAAATAGATATATAAACGTAAATACATTTTATTTCCTCGAGTGGGGATTGAACCCACAACCGTCGCGTTAAAGTCACACCCATGGACCGCTGCGCCACGACGCCCTCATATTCATAAAAATGTTAATATACACTATACTTATTTATATACGAGCACGTAGCAAAAAATAAAATTAGTAAATAACAAAGAGAGAACTTTTTGTTTTACAGGTAAAATTACTTATTTAATAATATGTAAGGAATAATAATTTAGTCAGTGGCCGCCGAATCGCCATGTAGTCTACATAGAATGGACAGAGCTTGTTTACTTTATAAGTACCATGTCGTTTGTTAAGGGCGCCTAGTGTAAGCTTTTATATAAAATAAAACTAAATAAAGCTAAATTGTAATGAAAAATACGATGAATTACAAGCGTTTTAGTCTATACTAATTACATATATGATAGTCTAATTACATAGATGCCATGTGCTATTTTCGCAGTAATCGTAATAGTTAAAAAGAATTTTATAAATTGTTATTAAATTATTATACATAACAAATATAATTTAAAATAAAATTATTAAAGCTGCGCTTTCATAAAAAGCAATGTTTTTCTTAACACTAACTTAACGTTATTTAACAATTATACAAAATACATAAGGAGCCAGCACAGCAAATGCTGTATGTATGTAAATATTTATCTATTAGACTTTGAGTATACTAATTTTGTACAGATTCAAGTATAACGTCAATATTTTAAGCAGATTTCTCATCTTTGTTTTCTACTTCTTCTTCTGTAACGGAAAGAGATCGCTTGATTGGACCCAAGTTGTCATTTAAAGAAGTACCAGCTTCAAATAAGGGTTCAGTCTTGTAAAATCGTATCATTTTAGGCTTGATTAGACGACGTCTGTGTATCATTTTATCTCCTTTGTGGACTGCTCTATGGCGTGAATTGTGAAGAGGTGGAGGCTTCAGTAATGGATAAGGTTCATCATATTCTGATTTTGGATATTTTCTCTTATAAGGGTACCTACTGCTGTACGTAATACTTGATTGTTTATGTCTCTCATTTATCGACCTTTGACTCGAATTATAAATATTTTTGTATCTGTCATCGCTTAAATTCAATTCTTCGTTTGTTTCTGCAATATCTGATAAATCTGTATTTGCCTCGTCTTCATCTGTAACTGCCCCAATGGGATGATTATTTGATGAATCTGCAATGGGAATATTTTCCGGCTCTTCTTCACTTCGTGAATATTTTACTCCTTGATAAGGAAAGCGCCCGCCATTATAAATATCGTAAAAGGAATTTGTAAATGGATTAAAAATACCGCTATTTAGAGCCACACCATTATTGTCATTTTTTAATTGAAAAAGTTGTTGTAACTGTGAGACGTCAAATTTCATTGACGAAGGCTTGTGTATTTCACTTCGTAACGAAGTCATCCGACTGTCGTCAACCGCTGGTTTGCCCTTTAACATATCTTCTACTAATTTAAGATCAACATTGAAGGGATTAGCTACCTTAAAGCCATTTATTGTTGGTAATAAACTAGTGGACGCCGAATCTATTTCAGGTCGATTGACGCTTGGATTAAGTTGTTTATGGGCCATCAATTTGTTGAGTATCTCCGCGGCGACATCAATATTGTGATTTTGTACATTTTGATTTACACGAGGAGGTAGCGGTGTAGGAATATTAGTTTGTTCGTAATTGATGTTACGGTTTCGCTGTAGTTCAGAATTGTGACCCTGAGTTAGCCGGTAGGGTATGTCATTGAATTTTAATAAGTTTACTATATCAGCGTTTTGTGAACGTGTCGCGCTTTGTTGATGAGTGATTGCTGGTGACTGAATATTCTCATAAGGACTATTCGCTAATTGGCCAGCAAAATTGAAAGACTGAGATAAATCGTCAATAAAACGCTTGTCTCCTGATTCAGAGCCTTGATTGTATAATGGCGATTGATTTTTCACGAAACTGTGTTCAAATTGTTTAATTTTATCGGATAAATCTTCAGGTTTTGATTTAATTGAATATAATGTATTTCTATCTTTATAATACGGATCCATGGCATGCCTTAAAAATTGTTTTTGAACTGGAGCTTGCTCAGCGAGTTCCTTATAGTATGCAAAATTATTATATTTATTAGTTGAATCAGCATCAGAAGACAGTTTACTTGACGATTCAGAGCTTTGTAAGACGTTAGAAACGTCTATTGGTACTATATTTTTTAGTGCCTTTTCATGGTCAAACGGTAGTTTTTGTCTATTATCTAAAATTTCCCTTTGATTGTATATAAGAGGATTAGCCGTGACTGCCTCAGTTATATCACTGTATTGTTTATTCTGTTGCTTATCGATGTCATTATTATAAAATGTGTTGCCATTGTAATTCGTTGAAAAATATTTATTAGCTTCTAATTGATGTTTATAATTCTCATGCGCCTTTGCAGCAGCTTTCACAAATTCATCTGGCTCTAGTTTCTCAGTTACTGGCTTTATATTATGGTCATAACCAAATCTCTTGCTGGAGTCCATCTGAAAATTTACTTGACTAATTGCTCCAGTCTCAGGTTGTAGGCTATGAATTTGATATTTAAAATAATTATTCTTTGTTGATATTTCTGGTTCAAGTGAAGACTTCTTTTCTGACAACTTCCATCCATAGTCACCGTTTGAATAAACATCAGATTGACTCGCGTCTTGTTCCAAATCTCTACCTTGATTTCTTACGTTGTTATATACTTGGTAATCTGGTTGAGCATAGTTAAAATAAAGATGATTTGCAGCAGGGATATTTCCATTTCGATGTGTGTCACTATTGGACAGATCTGTAATTGTATCTTGGTGATTATTGCTATATTTAAATATTTGATAATTCTTTTGAGCGTACATTTCAGATTTTGGTAACGCACTTAAAGCAGCACTTACAGGTGTTTGCCAATGGTTAAACAAATGTTCAGGATATATAGAAGTATTAGGTGACATGGTTGATGACATAAAATCTGATTGATATTGGTTTTGAGTATGCAGTGGATATCTTATCCCGTTTGCCGAGTTGTCATAATGTTCAATCTGCATTGATTTACTGAAGTCATTGGACCTTTCATAGTTATTTCCGATAGAATTTATTCTGTTATTATATTCTACATTTCCAGACTGACTATTTGACATTGGAGAAGAAACGTATTGCTGGAAATTTTGTGGACTAGAAAGATATATTGGAGAAGAACTTGAAAGATATGTATTAATTGGTGTACCTGTATATTGAGGATTTGGTACAGGCGAAGTTAGGTAAGGAGGTATCGGTGTACTTTGTGTTGCTTCTACATTGTACATATATGGATTATACTGGTATGAATTCGAATTACTTTGGTAGGTTGCAGCATATGATTTTGGATCTATCGTTGATATTTGATTCGACTGCTGTTCATAATTGGAAGCCGGCGCTGTTGAGTATTGATATTGAGGATGTGGAGTAACTGTGTAAGGTAAAGCAGTCATTTGAGTAGATACTTGTTGCTGATAATATTGGTTATCAGATTTCATTTTTTGCAAGAAATCTTCAGGGGGTAAAGAATATTGCATTGCTGGGTACTGATTACTTGCACCTGTGCTACTGTCAAGTGGAACGTAATTTTCTTGAGATATTTTTTCATCTTCTTGCTGTTGTTGTTGAAATGGATTTTTAATACGATAAACTTTTCTGCTCCTGCTCCGAATAAAATCACCATTATTGTTGTCAGCCAAATGGTACTGAGCATTTACCGAACTCATTGAGGGACCATGGATTGCTTCAGTTGCTCCATCGTTAATGGTATACTGCTGTAAGCGGATGAAATCTTCATTACTAAATCCATCTTGACAGCCAGCTATTTTGATGATAAAAATGGCGACTAACATCCGTATCTGAAACAACGTAAAATTTTATCAATATAATATCAAAATAATCTGAATATCAATACCGTAAAATCTTAACATAATAAACAACCAAATATATAGGCATAAACACTCTACTACTTATTGAGAAAAATATTACTATTGATTGAGAAATGGTGCCATTTAAAATCTTGTAAGTAATTTTTTTTATTTGCGAAGTAACATTCACATTGAAGATAGTTAGCTAGCGTTTTGTTTTTGTTTATTTTTATAGCTTTCATAGCTCCACATAGCAGGGTAAATAAAGGCAACATAGTTTTAAACCACCACGTTCTTATCTTTTATTCCAACTTTTGAGACGTTGTTGCTGAGTGACGGAACTTGAAGCTGCACTTGTGTATACAATTAATATTAATCTTATTTTATCAAATTATCTATAATACACGAGGTCGTCGTGACGCAGAGGCACAAGGGCGTGACTTTCACGCGGTTGTGGGTTCGATGCCTACTTGAGGCATATATATATAATCCCTTAACACGAAATCCCTCGCAAAATTCGGCGGAAAGTGGGAAACGGAGTGTCTTAACTTCCCTCTGCCTAGCCTGCTGTATGCAGGATACAACGTGAAGCGCGAATAATACATTAAATGACACCATACCATATTTAAGTTAGCAGCGTAAGTTTAAATTATTAAATCAATTTCTAATAAATTTATCTGGCAGTATATTTATATGGGATGCTACATGGCGTTGTCGGTTTCCCTTAACATTAGTTACAGTATATCAACAAAGGGCGAAGGGCAAAAGATAACCTTAACCTATGTGGATAGTATGACTAATACGGAATAGTTCCTATAAATAGTTATAATCGACGAGTCTAGACACCGTGGGAATTTAAAGGCATGTAGGTAGGTAGGTGAATTAACTTTCACTTTACTCAATTAAATTTAAATGTTAAATATTGAAATACAATAAGATTATGATATATTTCTTTCTTATATGATATATTTCATTAATTTTTTTAACCTTAGAAAACGACAATCTCTTGCCACTAGAGAGTCAATACAGATACCAAATAATTATAATATTCATTGATTCAAATATTTCTCCAACTTGGCGTGTGACGGCTCACGGCCTATGTAATGTCTGTCAATGTGTAAACAGTACAAAACAAGGTAAAACGTACAAAACGCTTAACACATTATCTCCACCAAATAAAAACGAGAGTAAAGTCGAGTAAGCGAATTTTGTATTTTTTCGTTTCTCCGCTCTGGTGTCGAGGCAAAGCGCAGCGTTAAGTTCTGCCACTCAACACACAATGTCTCCAGAATTTAACGGAAAGTGGGGAACGGAATATTGTAACATTAGGTTCCCTCTGCCTACCCTACGGATACAGAGTGAAGAAAAAAGAAGAAGATTTTATTTTCTTTTAAATACACCGAAACACATCTGATTCAATTTAAGTCGACTAGTAAGTAATTTCTGATCTAAGAAACTATACTTGACTGGTTACCATTCAACAAAGGCAAAAGGCATAGGTCATCGCGACAACTGAATCTTCAATTTCTCTGCCCTTTAGGAGTCACGACAAGGATGCAGGGAAAGTGCTTATTAACGAGTTGGGCCTTGCGTTGTTCATTACACATGCTGTTTATTCAATAGACATATATAACATTTATGTATATTATATTTTATATGCTGATATGATTTTTTATACAAATAGTACTCCAATTTGCGCAGAATTTATGACTTTTTAATAAAGATTATGTTAACTCTTTACAACTAATTATACAACTAACTAATTATAGAAGAAACCCCCCTTTTTAACCATTATTTCGAAAATAATAATAAAAATTTCTAGAGAAATTATACCTCAGAAATATATCAGCTTATAACGAGAAGTATCTATTTGTCTATACAAACAGTTTGAAAGATAGAATCTTATAGAAACTTCGTTCCACTTAGTTAATGAACGTGAAGTCTGTAGTCTGGTTCTATTTTATGTATTTTGCTTGATTAATACAAATAATTAAATCGTTTCCATACGTATTGTTAACATTTTTACGCTCGCTCGCTCTCGCTTATAATGATAAAACTAAAAAATTACAATCAGATTTATTTTTATTACAAAGTCAATGTAACCTAGTTACTAACTGAAAACAAAAAAAAACATTCAATTATTGTCTGTGCTTATTTAAATTATATTATTATTTATATAATTTAATACCATAGAAAGCCTACAACAGTTCGAATATGTAAATAACAATAAATATCATGGATCAAGGATCGCTTAGTATACCCATTGGCACACTTTTCACATCGATTTCGATATATAATGGCGTCTAAAACCAATGAAATCATCATATAAATATTTATATTAAAAAAACTTTTGTGGTTAGAAAAACACTGTTTTATGAATATTGTATATTTTTTGTAGCCAAATTCATGATGTTAATTTGATTTCTCAATCTTGATATAAATTTTGATTTACGTACCATAAAGTAAAAAATGTATTTATTAATAAATATATTATTAATTTATTAAATTATAATAATTTATTTAATTAAATATAGTGTAATTAATTGTTACTTATCATTCTACAAAGATAACAATTTCTTATATGTTCGAGGATAAAAGGTGTAGATTCTATTATAATACATGAAAACGGTCATGGGTTCGATTCTCACTCAGAGACATATTATTCATATTTAAATAACATTTAATAATAATTTCATGTCTTCGCTCTGGTAACGAGGAAACCCGCCGTCGAATGTTGCCTCTCAACAAACAATGCCTCAAAAATTGGCGGAAAGTGGGGAACAGAGTGTCTTAACACTAGGTTCGCTGTGAATGCAGGTAGGCGGTATACTGGTGATGCTGAAAAAAGGGACACTACAGTATAACACAAGCTAGCAACGAAACAAAGTTAAGGTTTATGATTTTTGCACTTATGTGGGACGCAATTCTATACTCCATCTGGTTTAAAAACTTATATAATATTATATGATCATATAACATAGAGAAAGTCATTGCGTTATTTTTCTACTCATGACACGAAGGTCAAATATTTATTGACATTATGTTTTCAACAAAATAAACCAGTTTTATCTATTTAAACTTGAGCTTGAGATCAAAAAAATTGAGCAACAAAAACAAACAAAATATATTTTTATTTTCAATGTTTAAATTTAAGAGTATTGTTAATATTAAAAAAAAAAATTATTTTATTAAGTGTACCTCTTAAATTTCCTAGTCAATGAAAGAAAAATTGTATCATATGTATATTTTAATATATTTTTTAATTGTATCAATATCTGGTTGGTACAGCCATAAAAAATTTCAAGTAATTATAACAAATTTTAAATAATACGCTAAACGTTAATTACAAAAGATGTTAAATATATAAAGAAATATTTTAGTTTTCCGACATGTTTAATGAAATTAAGTATTTGTTCTAAAATTCGAATAAAATAGATGACAGCTGAGTTCTTCTTATTTCCAATTTATAAAACTGCACACTTTAACCCTTGTCCCCACGCAAGCCTTACATCTGACTTTACTTATAATATTATTTAACAAATGTAAGGATACACATAACATTTTTTTGCTTAAAGTACCTATTCTAAGACTTCATTATATGTACAAGTATATTTTGCGTAAAAACAAAAAAGTCTTTCGACATTAAAAAATAAATAACTAAATAGATATTTTTATATATGCAAGAACTTAAAAGTATATTAATATAATAAGTTATAGTGAAATAAAATGTAAGTATTACAAGGAAAACTCAAATTATAACGATAGAGATCATACATGCTGATAGAGAAGCAGCTAAAATTAACATCCGTCAATTGTACAAATATTTCCTTCTTTATTTTAAAGAAATTGAGAGATGGAATCGAGAGTCCGGCTGTAAACGCGACAGTTGTGGATTCGATTCCCCCTCGGGGTAATGGCATGGTGTTGAGTTGAAATTTTTTCAGCTTCTAATTTCTGCCGAATTCCGTAGTCATTGCGTGTTGAGTGGCAAAACTCTACGCCGCGCTTTGCCTCGACACCAGAGCGAAAAAAATGGAAATATAAACGTAAATTAATATTTCACTTCCTCGAGTGGGAATCGAACCCACAACCGTTGCGTTACAGTCACACTCTTGTGCCACTGCGCTACGGCAGCCTACTCAAAAAATTGAGCATCATAAATTATTACTCTAAAAAGTAAATTCTAACTAAGACAAATAAATATAAATTATATACGGTGCTTATTGTGAATGAACGTGTATAATTTACGACTTAGCAATAACTAATATCGCAATCAATATTTAGTTTCGCTTGAATACACGAGTATATATACAATCTTAAAAATTGTGAAAACTTTCGTGCATATAAAACGTATAGAAAAAGAAACGATCATTATATTATATAATATTTATTTCTTTTGTATGAGTATACAAGATGGAAGCGTCTATTTAAGCGCTACTTTTACGGGAGCAGCATATAGGGAAATATATTTCAAACTTATACCTAAAAAAAAAATAAGATACGTTCAACAGTTTAGATGTAAGATTTTTTTTCTGTCCACGGCGGTTCTAAAGAAAGATTCTAATAGAAAGGTTAAAACCATAACGAACACGTTTTTGTGGTTTTTCTTCCATCCTCCCATCTTCTTCTTCTTAATTTAATCTTTTTAATTTTAATATTACAATATAAAAAGATATCTTCTTGTACATCCAATATTATATTTTCTAAAACTTTACATATCTATCCTCTATATAATAATGAAGCTACCTTCATTTACATTATACAATGTAGAGCAATTCGAAATTTAGATATAATAGGGTAACGAGGGTTTTGTTTAAAACAAAATGTCATACTATCACAAGATAGGCCACTAAACTTGCAGTTATAAAATTCGCCTAGCGAATACAGAAACGAAACCGAGTCAAACTGCTATAATTCTCTCTATAATTATGTCACCTGGGTCGTAAAATTATTTACGGCATAGAATTAATCTATAATATTACATAAAAGTCATAGAAAGTATGTGAATATTCAAGATACTATTAACATACTAACTACATTTTTAACGTGACCTAGAATTAGTTGTCATATTAAATTAATATCGTACGTAAATATTTTGTTTAATTATTATGTCACGAATCTATGTTTATTAAGAAATAATTTTAATTAATAATGTATCTAGATTTTAACCGGTTTCTACTTAATAATAAAAAAAAATTAAATGTTATATAAAACTGATGGCTTAAATATGTAAACGAACGCTTAAAATATGAAAGCGTTTGTTCTGTGACCAACATTTTATTCGATATGGAGATCCACAGTTTTGAATTTTGTTTTAAATAAATTTAGATAAATTAATTAAAGTGATATTAATTTTTCATTTTAAACTTACCACTTGTCCAGCCATTATGACGTTTTACAATAGCTTCACTATAATAACACTACTTCTGCTATATACACAACATTTTACACAAACACAAAAAATCCAATATAACTCTTCGTGGGCTTGAAGGGTGCGTTTTCTGACTTGGACGATGATGAAGTGAAGTTCAAGGATAGCCAATGTTAGGTTTATATACGGGGGTGGCGGACCGTGGCGGTGTGTGTGGCACTCGGTGGGTGCATGCACGGATGCAGCTCTATGCACACACACGCATCGGACACTTCTCAAGTTAACTGTGAAAACATTTGTTTCTAGTACTTGTAGTTATTTATCTCGTGTTATATAACTAAATGTTAGAAAGTCAGATTTTGTAATACCCAAATAAATTTTATTGCTTTAATAGGTTTTATAGGATTACATACCATATGTAGTTAGTTAATCTGTGTATTTTGTTTGTTTTAGATGTAAACTACAAATGTTATAATAGTTTTTCTAAATGTTTATTAAACTAATTTTACTAAATATATAACTTATTTATTCTTAAATATTTAGATTAATCCTTATAAAATATTATAAATTAAATCTATGTAAAATATGGAAGATCAGAAATGCTTATTTTTAACTTAATACCTTATCCCATATAGAAGGGATAGGCAAATAGAATATACTGTCAAATCTCTAGGTTCTGTATCTGTATGAATTTGAACTGACCTAACTGGCTAGTTTTGCCAGGACCTTAGGTCGCGCTCTTTATCTTACCCAAACAGGAAAATAACAATATATCTTATTTTTTATAAATTAATAAATATTCCTAATTCATATTTAATACTAGTCGTGGCTCAGGGATACAAGTTACTGTAAACACAATGATTGTGCTTTCGATTTTCACTTGAGGAAATTAAATATTTTTTTAATTCCTTACTCTGGTAATAAGACAAAGCGCGGCGTGGAGTTCCACCGCTGAATACCCAATGCTTCCAGAAATCGTTATTCGGAGTGTCACAACAGTAATTTTCCAAGTTTCATCTGCCAACTCATTGTGTATACAGGATACAGCGTGCAGTTGAAAAAAATCATATACTTATTTCAAACAAGAATGATTCTAATTCGTTTCAGCTCAAATAATAACCATGGACACAAATCCTGCAGTTAACACTTAATGTAGCAAAATAATTCACCTATCAACACGCCATATCTACGCAAATTTGTCAAATATGAAAATTAATAAAATGAAATATCTCAGAAATATATTCAACAAAGGTTTTATCTTTAATATTTCCCTAAAGCTCTAACAAAATATCGAGATAAAATTGACTGACGACCTTTCGATTTCCCAGTTCGATATCGCGATTCAAGAAATCGATATAATCTCTAGCTATCTTTATCGCTCGACGGACCCAAGCGGTATCGATTTTGTATAATCAAAATTACAGCGTCGTACCAGCGCTGGAGCATAAATTTCAAACGCCTCAGGAAGGAAACACACCTGCATATTGTTTACGAGTTCGACGGTTCTAGATATTCTTGGGGCGTCATACTGAGAAATGAATGGCATTGGAAATTGCCATTTCCATAGACCTTAATAAATGATATTGTAAATATGCTGCAATAAAGATAACTCGTAGTAAAATATCTAACACAAAACCTTATACTAACTAGAATTAGATGAATTGGAAGAAATTACGTTGCGAATGGATACGCTCAGTCATAATATCGTAGTTCTATATAATGTTAATTTTCAACAAGTTTTGAGTGATTGAAGTTGTTTTTTAATTTTTTCATTTAGTATTTTATTTACGTACTACTAATAAAAGAGAATTCACAAATCAGCTGGAGGATGGCGTATTAGGTGGCAGAATTCAACGCTGGGCCTTTTTCTAGAAATGAAGATATAATTTTTTTTATTTCCTCATGTAGAGGGCATGCAGGGCATGCAGGGCATCCCCTGCTCCTCAACTGCACTCTATGGATAAATCTATTTGACAAACTCTGTATCTAGAGCAGAAGAGATAGAAAAGAGATAAAGCTATACAAATTCATAAACATTAAGAAGAGATTAAGTTAAAATACATAAGCATATATATCTATAACGTTACACACAACATAATATATTATTAATAAATTTCTTTTTACAAAGATATTATTAATAATAATACATCTTAAATAATGATCTGTGTATTAAAATATATAACCCTACAAATAACATTTTGAGCAAAAACACCATAATTTAGAAATTATATAATCATGCCGTAATGCAATTATATTAGTAAGAAAATATTTGTTAAAAAAAACCCGAAGAAGTCAAGTCGCTGTAGAAATTAGAAAAAGCCCTACTTAGTAATTTACATAATATTTGCTTATTGATTACTATATCATACAAAAATATATACCTCCATAAGATAAAAAAATAAACTTGCGACTCATGTACTTATATATTTACCTTAAGTACGTGGGTTCAAATCGCTGCTTGAATTTTTATATATTAACTAACAAGTTCTTTTTTCCAAAGTTTAAAAAAATTAAAAAAAAATACAAAAGTAATTAAAAACTGAATTTTCATAAGAAACCCAAATAATCAAATCTGATAACAATGTTTACAAACCTTTCATTATTTGAGCTATATCTGACTAACATACATAACACAGCAGGTTTAGAGGTAGGGCAGATTTCACTTTCGTTGTTTTCCGCATTTTCTTCCATATCGGCATCGGGTACCAGGAATCAGGAAAAGGCGCGACCCTTGCTTGTCCGGTCGCCTGTGTTGATCTGAGATACACAGTTCTGATAATCGATTAACACTTTATAATGTTAAAATTATATTTAAGTTTCAAATAAAAGAATAGCTTTTTTCTGTTATAAATAAATTTGTTTATATTACACTTTATAAAATAAAAAATCAGCTTAGTGTTAAGATCCTCCGCGGAACTCAACACCGCGCTTTGCCAGAGCGAGGAAATGATAACATAAATTTAAATAAATATTTCACTTTCTCGAGGGGGGATCGAATCCCCAAAATCCCCAAAATATAGTAAAAATATGTCTTCAAAAACAATATATTCATATTAACTTAAAAAATAACTTAAATATATTAAATATAATATACTAAATAAAATATTAAACATAACTAATACTAACGAAAATAAAATAACAAAATCTTTTAACGCGTTAGATTCAATGTGTAACTAACTATAACTCTGTAGGCGCTGTTCGCTGTGTACGTATGTATCTTAAACTAGGAAGAGTTAGAACTGAATTCGTTACATCATCATTACAGGAACTGTTTTGTGGTCCCATAATTTCTTTATTAGGCGTATCTGTAGATAAGTTAACTGAACTCATTAAATGCTCAATCTAGAAATTTTATGAGATAAATTAACTTTAAATAATTATATATTATTATCCGTTTTATCCCTCACAGGGCAGGGTAAGCAGTGGGAAGTCGCGCTTTGCCTCGTTTCCAGAGAGAGGAAATGCAAATATTTAATTTCCTCGAGTGAGAATTGAACCCACAACCTGTCGCTTTTACAGTCGCACGCTTATGCCCCTGCGCCACAAGTCTTTTTTCTCTTATTAGAAAATAGCTCGTTTTTAGTGTCCTGTACCTCGAAAAGAAAAAACGGAACCAATACAGGATCACTTAGTTGTCCGTCCGTCGGTGCGTATGGCGAGACTTTTTTCCCCAGGAAAGCCTTTTATATGACATATTCAAGCAACATTTATAAGAAATACTCAGGTCTGGAGCTGTACCTTTGAGCTACGCTGAACGTATTAGATACAGCTGTTTATGCCGTAAATTATTGAATATTACAAGGTATATTACAGTACAGTACAGTACAAACAAAAATTTGGTGCGGCGTAAAACAACGTCTTATAGTACAGATAAAGGAAAAATTACGAAACGTTAAATATTATAGGCGTTTCATAAAAAAAAAGAAAATGAAATGCCCGCATTATTTATTAGAAATTAAGTTAATTATTAAGTTCAGTTAAGATGCCTCACGTCTTCCAGTATAAAATTAGACACTGTTTTCAATAAATAGTCTAGCAAGTAAAAAAAACTATATTAAATGGTATCTGTATTAAAATAAATTAAAACAAACTTATATATCATTTTATATACTTACTTATATTATATTGTATATATGAGAAAACCCATATTATTCAACTTTTCCCTCTTTCCCGCATTTTACAAGGAATCTTCTCTACCATTAATCTAGATGGAACCCAATGTTAGGATAATTTTCGATACATTGCGTGTTGAGTAGTGGAACTCGACACCGCGCATTGTCACCGCGTTTGGAGGCGTTACGGGCGACATGAAAATAATTCATTTCTTCGAGTGAGGATCGAACCCACAACCGTCGAGTTAACAGTCACACGCTTCTGTCTGATTTATCTGAGTAAATAAAGATGAGATAAAATACAACAATACAATTTATAAACGATATATTTAACAACATAATTTAATATTTTTATTGTTACAATACATTTCCGTGGATTAAGGAGAAAAAAAAATTGTTAACAAAAGAGATTTATGTTTATTTTCTTAAATATTTACAAATATTGCACTTCAAACAGCCCATTGGCTGATCAGCTTATCAGCTGATAATACAAAATACCACAGCATATTAAAATATAATACTAAGCCTAACGCAAACTGCACGTTTTCAATGGATGAAATAAATATTTAATTTTTCATAAGTGTGTATCAAAATTTACATTGCCATCTATGTCAATTTATAAAAATTTCAAACATTTTTATAATGTGGGTAGTCATAAAAAATATTGTAAACAGACACTTAATAATATAATATTTAATACAACGAATGCTATAATTTTTATCTAGTGACTTTATTGTATTCTGTATGGCATTACTGATATACACATTTATTTTTAAGTAGTTGTCATTTTTTTAAACTAAACAAAACATATTTCTTAAAAACTACCATAAATAATTAAGACGACTTCTTTTCACTTTTGTCACTTTGTTTTCTTGCTGTGACTTTAATAGAAGAAGCGTCAGGTCTGCTGTCCTGTTTTACCATTCTCTTTGGATGCGAATGATAGTTTCTTGGATATGAAGGCTTACTGGCAACTGGGGCTACGCGTTGACTTGCTGCGTAGTCATCTTCAGAGTTATATCCGGGATAGTTGCCAACTCGAGTGTAGTGCATTGGCTGAGAATTGACGTACGACACTTTATCACTTGATGGCTGCCTGAGAACAGTTTGTGGTACGATTACTCTATATTGTGACTGATACTTCGCGGAGGGCACTGGTGTAACGTAGCTAACAGTTTGTACACTGGACTGTGGCTGATTTTTTGGTGAATATGGTAGAACAGTTGCAATAGTATGATCTTTACTGGGATAATTTTCTGACAGTACATAGGATTTGCTTGAATCTTCCTTTCCTCTATTTTGGTACACATAGCTTTGGGGAACATTAGAAGGTATTGTTTCTTGATATTGTTCACTATGTATTAAATTAGATGGAACTACGGAAACTGTGTTGGTCTGGGCTGGTGCGCTTTGGCTGTTTGTTGAATAGTATTCAGAGGATTGTGGATTATATGTAAGTGATGCGGATTCATATTGCGACGAGATAGCTTGTTTTGAATAGTCTGCATTTTCTTTGTTTACATCATAAGCTTCAGGGTTAGCAGAGACGTATTGAGATACATCTGGTTGGGCTGGTGCTTGAGGTGCACCTTGTGATTCATATTCTACTTCTTGAGATTGTTGTCCACTGGAATATTGGGGTGCTGTGTACTCTGATTGTGATGATGCATCTTCAGAACTCGTTTGATGTTCCTGTACGGATTGTTCACTTTGGTATGTAGTTCCTTCTGAACTTACTTGAGCTTCATGTTGATATTGTGGTTGAACATAATACGCTTGCATTTTCACCTCAGTTTGTGGAACATATTTGTAATCGTACTCGTATTGTTGCTCTGCAGGACGTTGATACAAAGACTCAGGCTGAGGTACTAAATATTTTTGTTGGTTGTAGGTCACTGGGTATCTGGCCATAACAGGTTTAACAGCAGAATAATGAACTCCAGAATGATCAGCATGTGCATAGGTAGGCTTCACGTATGGATTAGAGTATTGGTGAGACACTGATTCAGATTGAACATTAGTGTTCTGATATGACATTATCTTAGGGGCATAAGGGTATCCATTCTTCTTAAAATATTGATTAACTAGTTCTTGAAGATTAACACTGTTCAAATGCTGAGACAATGGATAATTTTTCGGTAAATCTGGATAAAGTTCAGCTGTAGGATTTTTCAAATAAGAACTTGGCACTCTGAGAACTAATACCGGTACTATTCTTTGATTTTGGTTCAGATAAGAGTTTTGGGCGCGCAAATGATCCTGTGTCAGACCTGCGTTTTGATATTGAGGATTTTCAAGAAGTTGATTTGCATCTACAAAATAATTGGGCATCACTGAAGGAAATTGTCCACTTAAACCAGAAAACTCTTGACCATTATACGTAGTATATAAAGTTTGTGCAGCTTTTTCACTGGTATATGAGGGATTACTTGTCTCTATGGCTTTATCGTAGCCTGTTTTAAACTCAACTGAAGGTTTTTCATAAGTATATGATGGCTCTTCATTCTTTACAGGCACTAGCTCATAGGCCTGTGATGGTTGAATTTCAACGCTAGAAGCATGAGAATTTGAATATTTATTATTTGATAGCGAACTGTACTGTGGTCTTTGATAGTTATTTCTTGCTGGTATATCTTGTTGTGAATAAGGATAGATCATAAATTTTCCCTTGTCCTGATTAGATTTTCCAAAGTATGTATATGAGTATCCATGGTTTGTCCTATATCCATAACCGAGATTAGCATCTATCGTTCGCTTGCCTTTTCCCTTCGTATCTGTATCATTGACAATTTCTATTGCAATAACTGCTGGAAATGCTGATTTTTGTCTTTTTGAGGCATCTTTACTATCGTTTTCCGTGTTGGCATTGTTTTCTTCTTGTTTGATATCACTTGAGACTTCCGATTTAACGCCAAATTTTTCTTCAACTTCCCTTAGAAATTTCTTTTCGTCCACTGTTAAAGCTTCTGACTTCTTATTTTTCTCTATAGATTCGTTCTTATATTTCTTTGGATCTGGTTCTGAGATAGCTGTTGACAACACTCCAAGAAAAAATATCTGAAAAATTAAAAAAATATATTTCAATATTATTTATATTATTGTACAATATGTCTAATCATATTATAAAAAATGTATATTACTAAAACAGGTAATATAGTGTAATACTTTTACGTATATATACTTTTTCACATTTTTAAAACACGATATTTTTGTAACATAGGCAGAGGAAATCCAGAGATAAGGCACTATATTAATTATTTTAAGCCCAGTTCGGGGATACTGTGTGCTGTGGACAGTGGCGAAAATGAACACCATATTATATATTGCTAAATCCAAGCAACCAAAATATTGATTAATAGAACTTCCACCAAGTGGAAATTGATTCCATACATCTGACCTATATACAGTGTTTTTAATTTTAATTTTTTCTCTAATAATTTACGTTTTTATAACAATCTAAAAACATATAATTAATTATAATAATGATTTAGCATCCAAATAGCACACATGACACAATATCACTAACAAGCTTTCGCCACAATGAGTACAATTTGTTATAATAAGACTGCACGCATGCAAAGATGAAGCACATTACGTGTCGTTCTAGTAATGCGAGAAGAAAGCGAAATTCAACGATTTAAATCGACATAATATAAAGAGAAAGTCAAACAGCATCCATTGCGAGATTCAACATATTGCAAATATTTTAAAATTTCCTCCTTCACCATCCTGAGAAACTATATATCAAGCCCAGAAATAATATTTAAATTATTTATTTGTCAATACAATTGTAAGAAAGATATTCAAAGTCAAGCCTATACAACGCATAGCATACCTTGCTTCACAAGTATATATCTACTCTCCGCCCCTTGACACTAGTCAAAGATCGCAATTTCTCCATAAACTATAGTTTACACCTTTGACACTGATAGTAATAATTAACATTTCACTAAAAGTAAAAGGCGATGTGCTACAATAAAATGACTTCGAAAACAATACTCCATTATATTTAACGATTACAAGTCAAAAAGCGATGAATGACCTGTTATCAAACGAGTGGGCGCAGTCACCATGACTAGTCAACAAATTTGATTCGTATGTAGGTCAAATTATGTTATAACTGCATAGGTACAACCTTCGATTATTACCAAAGATTGCTTCGCACTTCTGCGAGAACTTGTTACGAAATTAGGAAATTGGCCAATATTAAATGGAAGATGCTGTCATTTTTATGGTGTAATAAATTAACTTATAACTATAACGTATATAAGCCCTAACATAATATTTAGAAATATAATTTCTATTTGCTATAATTGTAGGTGCTATTTACTAATAAGAATCAAAGTTAATCTCAATACATGATCAATATACTAATATATATATAAACTAGATAAAATAAAATAAGAAAATGTTATTAGAATATCTCAGAACACTTAGTTATCTCTACCAATTCTGTTGAATGAACAAATGTGACGAGTTAAAACAAAATGTATTAAAATTTTATGAAATAAAATTTTAATATTATATAAAATTTTCATTCATTTCCACGGTCCCTGCTATGTGCAAGAATACAACAAATAGAGCTGATTTTATTATAATAATATGACTTTTCATACACAAATTAGAAACATGCCAAGATGAATTTATACGCTTGAAATAGTTTGACATAAGAAAGGCGGCCATAAGGTTGAATTTAGTTTTTTCGTGTAAATTTAATTACGATCATAATCATCAGTGAAATTTGAAATGACGCAACGTTCATAAATTTTAATAAGTACAGATGTAACCGTCATGCTATCTAAGATTTTACAGGTTGCTCGTTAAACGCCTTATAAAGACTATTATATAAAACGTATACAATTATTAGAAATTAAAAGTTAAAATTTAATTAGTGCTTTAAGCTACCATACTTTTACGCCCGTATATGTAATTATAATTAATGACAATCATTATAATTTTAATTAACATTTATGTTTATGAATTTATATTGCTTATTTTTAAGATGTGCGCATCTAATTTGAAAAAAAAAACTAATAATGTGTATATTTTTTAATAGGTATATTACTTCTTCACTTTCAAATAAAAGAAATATTTTTGTATATTAAATGACTTCTGATTATATTGAACCTATAACCACTATCTATGTATTTGTAGCTTACAACTGCGCCGCAGTGTTGTCTTATTATTATGTTTCAATAATTTTATCTATAATAAGGACGTAACGGAATCGTAACGGCGCTTTGCAATGGATTGTGACCGTGAGCTACCTACATTTTAGTATGCGCTGTGGCAAATTCTCTCGGGCATTGTCAGTTTATTTGCTCTCCACGTATTGTTTAAAAATCAACATCTAAATTATTTTGTTTTAAATATCGTTTAATTCTCGTGTTCTCTTTGATATTATTAAAAACAATAGGAAACTGAAACCACTGTGATGTTCATGAGATAAGATCGACTGTGACATACAAAATATAAAAAAAAAACAATTTCCTTTCGTTGTCAAATTACGGTAAAGCTATGATAGATATATTATTGTACAATTCTTTAATAAATGTTACCTAATCTATCATTATAATTAATGACAATTTTTGAATATCAATAAATCTTTAAGAGCGTAACTATCTCAAACTTGCCGTGTCAGTGACTCGTCATGGACTGAGACTATAATTTATTCCTTTTCGTGTTTTTAACTAATTTCTTCATCATGACAATACAAAATACACACATTACATATTTAGTGAGATTAACCAATGAGTTACGGTTATGGCTATAATTATATCTTCACTTAACAAAAAGAAATTGGGTCTCGTCACGAGAAAACTATTTTTATAGGATACTAAGAAATTACATAAAGAATTTATTATTAAATGAGTTAAATAAAAATAATATATAATATTATCGTTATTTTAGTAACTTAACTTACTTCACGCTGTATCCCTAGCGGGGTAGTCAGAGAGAATTGAGCGCCAAACGCTACGGTCTCTGTATACCTCTTTCGCCTCGTCCACTGTCATCAACGTCTTCATATATGCCCTCGTAGTGTCCTCATTCTTTTTACATGAACTTCCTCCAGTTTCTTCGATACTGTGTTTTAGAAGGTCAACCGAGGTCACCTCCTACCTCTCTTACCACTCACTTTTCCATCATAAATCTTTTTTGCCATTCTTTCATCACTCATTCATTCGTTGTGCCCAAACCACTTTTTACTTACTTTATAAAAACTATATTATAAATATAACTCTTATTTATTTCCATATTTGTAACATAAAAGTGCATAAATTTAATCCACATGGTCAACACTTATTTAATATAGACAATAACTTCTAGTCTATTCTTCTATTCACGTAGTCAGTTATTAATATGCCTATTTAGAAATAATAAATATTCACGATATAATAAATATTCAAATAATATATTACATAATTAGAAATTTTACGCACAGCCGATATTATGCTGATTTTTATATTCTAGGTTGAGGTCGTTTCCGTGGTCGCAAAATTTCGTTTATAGTTACGAAAAAAAATCAATAAATACTTCTCGCATTAGTGGTGAAAATATATGCATGTTCATTTACATTGATTAACATTATTTTCGACCACTTGTGAGTTACATCAAATAATAACAGCTAGTTCAACAAAACTACATCTTACGGAACTCCAATAGAATTTTTAATATGCATATTTTGCATTTTTAGCAGAATCCACTTAGTGACAACGACTTAGTATTATTACATTATTTGATCTAAGAGATTAAAAATCCTATAAAATGTATCATGTATTTAGAATTACCTAAACACATTGCAAAAAATCACATGTCAATAATACCTTTTTTTTCCTAAAAAAATGCAATTATAAAAATAAGAATAAAGAAGCTTCACCATTTCTTAGTCTTAGATAATTTTTATTATTCATACGGTGTTTAACGTAACAAATATTTATTGACATCCATTGTAAATTAATTTCCGTAATAAAATTTCACTGGAAAACGTGTACTTTTTTCAATTTCGCGACTTGTTGTGTAACCTTTGTAAATAGAAAGTAATATGCAGTCATCTTGCTTATGTTTTATTCAAACAAAATATACTAATTTTAACTTCATAATTTCGTTGGATATATTTTTAAAAATCCAAGTACATCCAAGTATAGCTTGGATTTTTAAAAATATCTATATCTATAATCTGTTTATATTATCAAATAATATAATATAATATTTTCGGTAATAAAACAATAATGTTAACTAGTAAAAGATATATTTTATAAATTAAATTATAAGAATGACACTAAAATAAATTTTAATTTTAATAAAATAAATAAAAAAAGCTTCATAAATTTAATACGCTTATGTACTCTGATAAGTTGCAAAATAAGATGTACAGTGAAAACAGTTACATCATTTAATATGTTGAACTTTAAGTTCAAAGATCTCGAGCTAAATAATGCAATTCATTAGAATGTACGCTTAAAAAATGTATGTAAGCCTGTCTTTTTTCAATAAACTTGTAGCTAAAAGTAACTATAGATTTTTTTGCTTCTCGCTATCTCATTCACATAGAGGGGTGAAAGAGAGAACCTTAACACTAGGTAGGGACGGAAATGGAGAGCCTCGTTACAAGAGCTTAGTGGTGGTGGAAGTCAATGCCTCCTTCTCAGAGCGCAGAAATGAAAATATTAAATACTTTGTTTCCACGGAGCGGAAATCGAACCCATAACCCGTCACGACGTGACAGTCACAAGTTTTGTGCCTCTGCACCAAGATTGCCTCCTATTTAGTAAACAATTTATTAATACTAGTTAACTAAACATGGCACAATTGGAAAGTCCAGCTTTACACGTGATTTTAGTGAATTTATTCTCCACTTGTATTTATGTTTATATAAAAAATATTTTTGAATTTTTTTGTAAAACCAAGGCAGATGTTGTTTTTATTGCTTTGATCTTAAGTTCTAGATCTAGGTCTTAATTTCACGTATCTTTAATATACTTGTAAGTAGATTATTAAAAAAGTAAAATGAGACCCTGAAAGCAGTAAAAGTGGTTTCAAGATTTTTTAAAAAATATTTCAATACATTTTATATAATAAATAGGTATCTTATTGCAAAAAATATCTTATGAACTACAAAGAAGTAAATTTGAATTTTTTTTTGATTAATACAAATATTCTACTTTTACAGAATATTATCTGTAAGCTGTCGACAACTAAGGTATTAGAAAAAAATTGTAATTAGCTTGTCGGACTCTAGAACTACAGCAAGAAAATTATTATATAAGGGTCCCGTTTTCTCCTTAGGTACGAAATCCTAAGAAAACTACATCTCGCGTTATCTCGTACAGTAGGGTAGGCAAAGAGAGCATAGTGTTAAGACACTTTATTCTTAACTCAACGCCGCGCTTTATCTTTAGCGTCAAAGTGAGAAATAGAATATATTATCAAATGACAATATGATCGAATGATTTCATCCGAATGGAAATTGAACCCACACACATCGCAATTACAATCAGATACAGTCCACAGAATAATCTCAATCAGTTAACTTATACGTGTGACTTAAACATTTAATCTGTCACTATCATATTATAAAAATATAACTACAACTTGTTCAATAATAATAAACAAAAACTTATAATTATTGATCAACGAAAAATAATATAAAACTGATGTATAAATAAAGTAAGCCTTTATTTTAATAAGTATAAAAATAAGTTATATTATATGTGAGGTAATATTATAAAATAAGTAATATTTACCAAAGCAAGCCACCGCATTTTGTGTTCTCCGTTGATATCGCCAAATCACTTTCTGTCAAAAGAAAAAAAAAATCCCATATCAATCACAGCACAGCACTACTAACACTACACCGCAAGCGCCACATTACTTCAAATAAATACAAACGAATATATTACTTAGCCTGGTCAATATAAACGCAAAAATTGTGTGGCATATATATATATATATATATATATATATATATATATATATATATATATATTTTTTTTTATGCATTTGGTGGACTGTACCTGTTCTTGTCTTCCAATGGTCGAGTACGTGCAAAGCAATGGGTCTGTGTATCACTATGTTACGTTCTTTTATACCTCGGAAGAGTTCGAGATGCGACGAGGCTCTGTCCGAAAGCACGCGGCGTTATGGTACGTACGACAGACTAGTCTGCGTACTTTCACTTCGATATCCTGTAACCATGGCAAATGTTGACAAATAACGCTATAATAACCTTACAATTATCATATTAGTTTTATAGAGTCACGTAAGTTGTAATAATTACAGTTTTTTTATAATATATATGGAAATATCCTTATGATTTGGTAATTAATTTTATTGTAGTAGATTTGGATATACTATCGCTGATCTATAATGAATATGGTACAGATTAACCAAAAAAAAACTCTTAAACAAAAATATCACTGAACGTTTACAAGTTTTAAAATAAGATAACTCGCACCTATATTTATTGTATGAACTTTAGAAGACGGCAAGTGGCGCTTTCGAGTTATTTGCATATAAGTAGAGTTGGACAAACTGTTGTCCGCTTATGTTTGAACACAAGACAAAAAGTGTTCGTAAATTTTCATCATATTTCATATTCTAATGATCTACAAAATTATCAATATTTTTAGGGTTCCGTGCCTCAAAAGGGCGAAACGGAATCCTTATAACCATCAATTTTTCTGTTTACCGTTTGTAGATCTGTCAATACCATTTATCAAAATGTCGCGTGGAGTTATAAAGCTTATTTTGTCTATTTTTATAAGTTGCACTTCCCTACAACCTTAAGATACGGAAGCTACTGTGGGCATCACTGACTCGCACTTAGCCGGTTTTTTAATGACATACAATTTTATAAGCACAACGAAAAATGACGCGTATTATTTTTTAAAAAAACCATGAGAAATATAAGAAGTCTTTAGTTACCCCCCTATATTTAAATACATAAGAAAATATATAATATGCTTATATACCAGCAACAATTAGGGTCGCACCCGGTTAACGCATAAGTAATGAATTAAAGTTACATTATCTTCCTTAATCAACAAAGTAGGTGTGTTGAGCGTGCACGTAACTAAATGTAACATTATGTTATGGAAAAAAAGTTTGGTGTTAAGTCACGAGTAACATAAACACATTGCATGTATGACTGTATATATTTATTTCAGCTTCACGTTTAATCCAATATAAAATAATAATTTACGAGAGTGGAGATATTTGCCGAGGTACTAGAGAGAAAAAATAAAAATAATAATAATTTATCACCCCGAGTGGGAATCGCACTCACTATCATCGCGTTACAGTCGCACGCTTGTGCTCCTGCGCCTCAACGGCCCTTAATTTTGATATATAAAAAAAATTATAATATTTTATACATTTTATTTAATTATTTTATATGTAATAATCGACACAAAACTAAGCTATAAGTAGTTACTAATATGCATTTATTTATTTTTTACTGAATGATTTATTAAATAACACCCCTATAACAATCGGGATGCTTTCGACTACGTCTGAAGGACCAGATACGACTTCCAATCGAGAAAATGTCTATATTCAAATTATTTTTCTTTCTTTCTGGTTAGTACCAGAAGTAAGTGCGGCGTTGGGACTTTCCAGTATAAAAAGATTGACTATTTAAAACGTTTAATAATTTAAAAAAATACATTATTGATCCGATATAAAATAAAACCATAGTGCTCTACCGAGATCAAAAGTAAGAATAGAAACTTTTGACACAATTCCCTGCATGTACATACAAAATTATAACAAAATACCACTGTAAACACATACTGTCAGTATAATAAGAAGCGTTACTTTGACACTTGTTGGGTAATAAGCCGATTTATTGAGACATCATAATGTGAAAATAATGTCTTAAATTTTCGCAACATTATCCCGTATAACAGGTTTATCATCCATTTTTCCTTTATGTAACTAATGTTACATGAAACCATGTGAAGTTAATTTGAGACCACTCGTGGCGGCTCAAGCGAGTAAGTGCGACAGGTTGTGTGTTCGATTGCCCCTCGGGGAAATAAAATATATAGTGTCAAGGTCCGCCCCTTAACAAGCAATGCCTCCAGAATTTAGAGATAAGTGGAGAGCAGAGTGTCTTCACACTAGGCTCCCGCACGTGAAGCGGAGTAGAGCGTAAAAAAAAGAAACAGAAAAAAATCCATACATATTTAATTTCAATGAGGTTGTGTTTTGTAACCCGGCGTGACGGCCTCATATTCAAAACTGATATCTTGAATTTTTCTTTGTGAATACAAAAAAAGTTATGAAATTTTGTTTTAATTTAAAGACGTGCTTATGCTGTACAATTCTAGTACAAACCAGATCAAAGGTAGGTAGAAATGCGTTTCGATCAGTCAATCTACATCACGTCACGTAAAAAGTCCCGCTACTCAGGCGTCCTAACTTAACATTAGGGCTGGCGTATACGTTATTTTTTATTACTTAATTAAATTAAGTTACATAAAACGATACCAACAAATACTGAAGTCATTAAAAATCGCTAACGTTGCCTATGTTGAATAAATATTAAAGGATAGATCAATCTAATATAATAAAACTTATGTAAGATTCTGACCTTATTTAACTAAAGTTGTGAATTTCTGGCAATACCAATAAAATATTTAAAATCTGTTTTTTATATTCATGCCTATGTATATGTATTCATGTATACGTATTAAGTTGAGTTCTGCCACTCAAAAATGTCTACAATGTCAACAATGAGAAAGTCGGGAGCGGAGTGTCTTAACACCAGGTACATTGAGGTATAAAGAGGGATATATGCGGGATGCGGCGCGAAGCTGAAAATAATAAAAGAGAAGCCATTAACCAATTCTCTTCACATTATATTTTCTCTGATATATGGATACAGGAGGTAAAAAATATGTACATGCCTTAACTATAAACAAAGATGGGAACTCGTCCGTTGTTCCAAGGCAAAACCATTACATTATTATAGCAGAAAAAGAGACAGTTCGTGTAACTAAATTAGTGTTACATAATGTTGGGGAAGTGTTTATTTTTAAATTAATTAATTTTGGTGATTTTCTAACATTTCATATTCTTCGCATATATTTGTTTTGTACTTTCACCGAAATAATTATGTTATATTTGAGTATGACGGATAAACGATACGTATTTTATGAAAATCTAAAAGCAAATTAAATAAGTCAATAAGAAACAACGCTTTCTCCTGCACGTAACAGGGGAGGCAGAGGGAATCTGGGAACCTAATGCTAAGACACACGGTTCCATTAAAATTTCATTGCCAATATGTTATTTCCTCGAGGTGAAGTAAAAAAATAAACAAATCCACAAAAATTACATTTGTGCTTTTAATAAATGTCGACGACATCCTAATTATTTTATTATAATTAATTTTTAATTTCCTTTCAAAACTTCTGTTCTAAAACATGCAATTTTAAATTTAAATCATTTATAATTTAACAACCTGTAAAGATTAATGAATACTTTAATGAGAGCAATCTCTTAATAAATCTTGGTCCATCATTAATAAATCTAAATTAGGCAATTGTAATTTATAACATCACCAATTGCAATATCTCGACCGCAATGTAGCCATCTTTTATTTATTAAGTTCACATAGTTATATGTGTGTATTTGCTCGTATATATGTGTCAAAATGCGCAACTCGTTCAGTATGTGTTATCTGTACCTACTAAATATATATGAAAATGTATATATATTTGTTAACATATAGACATTTGAGTTGTGGTGCAAGGGTATGTCAGACTGTAAACGCGACAGATTGTGGGTTTCTATTTCCACTCTAGGATATTAAATATGTAATATTTTCACATCTTCCCTCTGATTTGCCTTCTGCCACTCAACGCTTCTGCTGCCACTACAGCGTGAGATTTGAAAAATTACTACGAATATTTGGTGTACGCATACTCATATATATAAAAAAAAGTTCACTTTATTTTTTTAATTAAATTAATTATATTTTTTTAAATGTACAAAGCACTTTAGCTTTTTTTTTTCTGTTCTCCACATTAACATTCCTACATATAAAAGTTTCCGTTTCAAATATAGAATATCCGGTAGAAAATATAATTTAACGTAGTTGTGCAATCGAAGACCGCCTCATTAATGGAGCCGCCGGAGAAACAAGTGCAACGGCTATAAATTGTTACGATACCGGGGAAGTGTACACTCTGCATGACACTCAAGTCTTCCTATTACGTATATAGTGTGTGAACAAATCGATTATTTGGCAATATACCAATTATAGATTTATATTACATTTCAAATATAGAGAGTACGTTTGTATAAAAACTTGCTTTAGTATAAATTACCAATGTTCTAAGTTAAAAATTATAAAAATAATGTGATAATAATCACGCTGTATCCCGCAAACAGCAGGATAGGCAGAGTTAACCTCGGTGTTGAGACACTCCGTTCCCCACTTTCTGCCGAATTCTGGAGGATTCCAGAACGAAGACATGAAAATAAATATAATCAACGGTGTGCGATGAAACCAATAAATGGCGGTTACAGACTCTGCGCCTGCGCCACGACGACCGCGATTAAAATAACATTATTTATAATAAAACACTGACTATTTATTTTTTTATGTTTAAGCGTAAATCGTGACGAGTTGTGAAAGGAATACTGAAATAAACTTAATAATTTGCACTGCATTCATAATTTCGTAAGAAATTTTCGTCATCTGGATGTTAAATAGCAGTAATCTTTGCATATCTTGCTTTTTATAAAAAAAATTAATTTTAATGATCGCAAAAATACACTTGGTTTTATGTCCTGTAAATATAAGGTTCCATAAGTTTCATAAGCATGCGTGTGTATTATATGTACATCTATCTATACTTATAATAAAAATGTACACGATAGCTGAAATGTACACGATTCAGATCTGTCATTGCATTTTTTATTTAATATAGGCCTAAAAAAATATTCAACATTTTGAAACGAAAGAAGTTAAAAAAAAAGCTGACTATGGCTTGACAAACTTCAAAACCATAGTGATTTAATGATAGTGACGAGACTAATTATAATTGAACTGCATTGTTCAAATTATCTTTCGCAGGCGAAGTCGCAGAAACAGGATAGTATTTTTCTACTAAAAAATTGATGGGCAATAGATGTAGAATAGATTTAGATTCTCTTAATAAAAAATAAAATACAAAACAAAAAACTTTTTTATTAATAGATTAATATATAGATAACAATAGATTAACATACTACAAATGAGGATCTGACGACCTTGTGGGTACTACTGACGGCGGCCATTAATTTTTAATAGTAATCGACTTTGTAGTGTAAGGGATATTACAACAACGTACGGTAAAAGTGATGGATGTGCCAAATCAGTCTTTTTTTTTTTTTTATGGGAGAGGACAAGGCAAACGAGCGTTCGGGTCACCTGATGGTAAGTGATCACCGCCGCCCACGACCCCATGCAACACCAGAGGAGCCACAGGTGCGTTGCCAGCCTTTAAGGTGAAGATGAAGGGCACCGGGGCCCGGCATTACCTAATGCGAAACGCAGTGGCAAGGGCCACTACTTCACGCCGGTTTAAGATGCCGGGGGTGGTATTAAATCCGGTCCACACGTACTTTAGTCGCCTCTTACGACACCGACAGTACCAGGGTGATCCTATTCTAAGCCGGGACCACACGGCTAAATCTAACTTAGATGATTCATAGAATACAATCAAAATGGTGCTATCATTATTTTCTTTGCGGATGTAGAATATACAAACAGTGTTATGTAATAGAATTAGACGACAAGAAAAATGTTATATATTATTAAATATAATTGTCGTTCCTTTTATGGCTTACACATGAATAATTTTCAATTCTGTTGCAAAAATATTTGTTATAGTCTAATGTTACGATAAGAGATGTTTTTTTTTTATTATTTTATCCTCGATTTTATTGAGATAATCATCTCGTATGCAAAATCAATAAAAAGACGATACATAATGAAGATGTATGACATTTGGTTCTCTTTGGTAAGTGCGTCATTTAATCCGTCATACAAAATAAGTAAAATATGTGTCGCCACGAGACCGTCGTGGTGCAGCGGCACAAGGGTGTGGCTGTAATTGTATTTCCATTCCTTCGCTGTCGCAAGGTGAATTCGAATTTTATACCAAAAAATACTGATTATATTATTAATTTGTTGCAAGTATCACTAAACCTGTACATATATGTACAAGATCAGAGTCAGTGTCCAGTTATTGTGTAAATGTGGCGTGGACGAAATTGGCCACTATCCACAATCCTTATAAATTAATTTATGATTATTATAATCCTTATTAACTTATTTATGATGTCTTTACCCACAAAATCTCTTCTCTTTTCTCTTTCTTCTCTTCTCTTCTCTTTCGCTTGAATTATTGCTTTACGCTCGAAAAGGTATTACCAAAAAATTAAACTAAAAGTGATATTTATTGAAAATTCATAATCATCTGAACAATTAAAGCAAAGACTCAAGTTGTTGAGCCCACAATTTAGGTCAGATCAGATCAAGTATGCCAAGTTAAAAGTGTTACGGCCAGGAATAGGAAAAGCTGGAAGCATAACATAACATGGGATTAAATTACATGAAACAAGTCACGACCCAACGTAATTACTTTAATTTACGGTAAGTATGCGTGTACGCGTTCGTAATAATATTATTTATGTATTGAAAAAGCAAATAAATCTGAATTAACGCCTCAGTAAAGTAAATATGTATTCTTAAATTTTATCTTTCGCTTATCATTATTAATAATAATAATAATGGCTCTATAGTGCTATAATTTATATGAGTATGTAGTTTTTCCTTTTTAACTGTTTCGTAAATAAAATTGATTATTAGGTATTTCTTGCAGCACACACAATCTTGCCTATATATATATATATATATATATATATATATATATATATATATATAATAGAGAATAGAGAGAATTTATTTTTACGTATTTTTTTCTTCATTTCGTTGTGTTGAGGGACGGAGCTCAACGCCACACTCTGACCACTAATAATTTGCTACTACTACTTACTAGAGTCGGGATATGTCACCATCGATCCGAGTGAGGATCGAACCCACAGTCACTGTCAAATCCACATATCTTTAGTTGCTTAGTTTGAGCCACGATGGTCTTACATGAATAAGTAAACATAGTGAGATTCTTAATTGCAAAACCTATCCAACGTATAACATCTATAAATATTCGGAAAATTAAAAAAATATATTTAAATAATTATATGTTTAACGATACAATATTAATAACTTACGTAATTAAATGCTGCGTTATATAAAATTTTATTACTATGTCATAAAACATCTTCAACATCCACGAAACGGTGGCGCTGACGGAAAAGTTATATAAAAACTGTATACTTTAAGTCTTACTATACATTAAAATATAATGAGATGCTTCAACCTTTTTTCTTTTCAATTAAAGTATGTTTATGCCATACTGCAGTAAAATTTACAAAAAAAATTTATTCATAATTAATAGAATGTATGCAACAGGTTTAAGTTCAAGCTCACGGTGGTTATAGGTTTAATTTCACATCTCGTGACCTAAATAATTCAAAATTATAAATTAAAAATGGAAATTATCAGGTAAACACAGCGTAACTACCCCGCATACATCGACCGAATGTTAATATTAATTAATTTCATAGTTACTTATACAGATCGTTGCTACGTACTGAAAGAAACGAATTAAATCTGTCTGATACGACGATGCAGGTACATAATGGTTTGTATACGATATAAATATTTTAATTAGTAGCAACAAACGCAAGTGTGGCACGCTAGTCCATATATTTTCACTTTTTATCGAAGATGAGGCATCTCTTGTTGTAATGCATGAATTCAGGTGTAATAACCGAAGACGTATATCATTGCATTATTTATGAGTTCGAAACTCACTTAGAACTATTGCACACTATTTTTTTTTATTTATTATTATTTAAAATAATTTTACACATATATATATGCAATATTCTTAATTACACACACACAATAAAAAAACAACGTTTAAAAATATTTTAAATTTTGTTTTTATTTAAAGTAAAATTTCACAAAAAAAATGAACAAGTCGTTCATAAATATATACCCTACTGCCTAGACAAAGTGTAAATCAAATAAAATGGTAAGCATTATTGAATCCTTCTAAACTTAAAATTTAAATAAAGCAAAAAAAAATAGTTACAATTTATTGTAAAATATTATTTAAAATATTAACAAAATTTAGAAGAAGAATCTCGAAGTTCATAACTGACTAATCAAAAATAGTGAAGAGATCGACTTACATTTTCAGTTTTCATGATTTTATTACTTTAAGATAATTTGCAAGTGAACATTTTAACCAAGCCAAGTTTCAACTTTGAGCATCTATTTATATATTTACTTCAATACACTTCAAGATTATCTAGTTGAACATAACTTGAGTAGAAATTTCTTTTGTTGAATTCTATTAAAATTAACAAAATAATATATAAATACTTACATATTATTTATTAATTTTCAAACTACTATATAAAGTTCAGTTTAACAGATGTTTAGAATCCAAAATATTTAATTGAGTAAAAAATAATAATATATTATTCATGTATGATCGTGTCTTTAGTGTACAAGCACACTTTTATATTACCTATGCGTAGATGAAGTTATGTAATGTAACTGCCAGCTTGAAGACATCTCAAGAAACAGTTGCTATTATTCAATACGACTGTACCGTAATATTATTTGTAAAATAGATATTCATACAATATTTACATGAATATGTAACTTGATTTAGTTAATTATAACAAATAATCGCGTTTTTTTGTTACCTTAAGGGTTTGTTTAATAATACAAAAAAGTAATCAAAATATTACTATTGACAAAGCTTATACACCTTCATTTACTTATACTATATATACTTATACCTTTATATACTTATACTATATATACGATTTATATATAATACCTTTGTACTGTTCAATAATAAATTCTTAGTTTTGTAATGCCTTTATATTTACTAATCTACACTAACGTTGTAAAATTGGAGAGTTTGTATAGTTGAATGTGCTCAGACTTACTTCGGGCAATTAAAATGTGTTATGGTCATACTTCACTCACTTAATATATATTTTCATTTGACTACGGGAATGAATCCGCAGGTAAAAGCTAGTAGTATAATAAAGTAAAAATAATGCACTATTAGAACATCTGAAATAAATAGATACTTATATTAAATTAAAAGTCATCAAATGACTATATAAAGAGACTTTCATCTACACCTTTATTGAGAAACAGATTTTTAAAAATCGACATTTTTGTAGCTTAACGTTGTATACCGCACATAACAGTGTAGGCAGGAGAAACCTGGGAACCTAACCTTCTATTTTACGGTCTTGCCTGTTGAATAGAGGAACTCAACGCCACGCTTTCTGGTCAAGAATCAAAGCGAGAAAATTAAAATACTAAATATTGCATTCTGGACTGACCTTGGAACACAAATGTGTACTACATTTTGTGAAAATAATAGAGAAACTTAGTATAAGCGCCCTCTATGTTTGGACTACTTGTTGTGTTGTACTTTCATATAAGTGAGTCTAAGCTCACATCAAGTGAAAGTTCGATATCGTGGATGAGTATATCTACGATCTTAAGTGTTGAATTCATTCCATAGATCTTCCACAGATGGCGTTATCAATTATTTGTACCTGAAAATGTTATAATATATTGTATAAATATAAAACATACAGTTCTCGAGATCTAAACTGAGCTAAGTATTTGTGTAAGTGTTCATATCCTACATATAGTGTACATGTGACATCGACTGTCTAGGGGGCTTGGTCTAAACTGGCTTATACTTCTTTCTGGCAACCGTCTTCTAGTACTAAGAAATAAAAACCAAAAAAACTTTCGGGACAAGGCTGTACTTGATGTTATAGTGACAGGGAACGATTAATTATTATTAACTCAAAGAACCTTTTTTTTCTGGCTTTACTTTTCTGTCCTTTCATGTAAATGAAAACCTCGATTTAAGCCTTGCGAATTGTAAAGAGATTTTCCCTTCCTTAGCATATAAAATAAATATGAAATATTATTACATTACATATTTAGAAGAAAAGTACAATATATCAGACATATATAAAGACCATTGCCTTAAAACGTTTACAAATATTGGTTTTATTGTGATATACGATAAATGAAACTTAAGAGAATGAACTTTAGTGTATGCTGAATAAAGAAAATAGAGAAAAAAAAGAGAAAATATTTTAATCTTTACATCAGGTAATTTCTGTTAAATTTAAAATGTTTATTTATGGCTACCAATTTACTGCTCATGATTGTTTTTCCAGTATAATGAGTGAGATAGAGAATATGTAGCAATACTCCGTCCTATTGTCTAAATTTATTAAGTTTTCCATATCTTCCATAGCTCCTAAGCATTATTTGGTGAACACTTCTAGGCCTGTGGTTAGGTGAAAATATAATAAACATAGTATATAAATGTTACAATATATATGTTATATATTATATATGCGCACAGCAAGGTAGGTAAAGGGAGCCTAGAGTTAAGATACTCCGTTCTCCACTTTCGAACGAACGTATAACAATTTCTGGAGGCATTGCGTGTTTACCTCGACACCAGAGCGAAGAAATGAAAGTATAAATTTAAATAATTATTAATTTCCTCGAGTGGAAATCGAACCCACAATCAGTCGATTTTATAGTCACACTTTGTGCCCATTCGCCGCGACTGCACTCATATATGTTGATAAACCTCTAATTGTTAAAGTACAATTAAAAATACAAAAATTCGAAGCATTCATATTAAAATGTAAAAAGCATGTAAAATATAGAAATTTACACTCGTGACCCTTGTTTGCAAATGCCGGAAGAAAATTATCTCAAGCAGACAAACACTATAATAATAGAGTTAGACATTTATATTGTAATCTTAGCACAGATTACGTTATGAGAAAAACACTTGTTGATAGCAATTTTATAACATTCGTTTATTGTATTTTTATATGAGAGACAGTTCATCAAATATTCAATAGCAACAAGATCTAGAAACTAGATCATGAGAACGCTTTTAAAAAAATAAAGTCCTCAGGAACCTCAGTACCTCAGGAAACTATTCTTAGGTTTTATGTGCTACAATTACTTTATTATTCTTCTCTCTGGTGTCGAGACAAAGCGCGGCGTTGAGTTCTGTCACTTAACACGCAATGCCTCCAGAATTCGGTAGAAAGTAAGGAACGGAGTGTCTTAACACGAGATTCCCTCTGCCTATACTGTTGTATGTGTGAGTGCAAGAAGCTGATTTATTTTTAATTTTTAATTACTATATAATATAAATACCATATTTTGTTTAACAATAAAACTATTGATTCAATGAACAATTTCTTTATTAAGTATAACACTATACAAATTAAATACTGACCTCACGACTAAATATTGAAGTAACATGATAACAGTTACAAATATCCTTATAAAAGTTTAAATTAAATAATTAATAGAAAAAAAATATTTACAATAAATTAACATTTACTTGTTTAATTTCTCCTATTCATATAATAATAATAACAGTACATAACAATCAACAATATATGGGGTTATTTCGTAATCTTATCTAATTTTGGTGCTCTTTTATGGTGGCCATATGTAATGCCACCGCCGGCCGTGTGGTATATCTGATTTGGCAAAAATCCACGTTCATAATGTCTTGGAATATGTTGAGATTGCGATAATTGCGATAAATGTCTACCACTCGATAGAGCCTCATAGGCAGATAGTGCATCTTTCGTATATCCTCTTTTCATATATTCTATTTGAACACTCGATGGGATATATGAATCTAATAATGACGCTGGTCGCCTTTTAAATGGTCCTAGTGATTCGTTTGGTCTTGGTGTCAATGCGCTGGAGGAGAATCCACTTCCAGTAGCGTAAACTGGCTTAGTGATAGGCCGATACATCGGTAAAACTTTTGGAATATGTGCCAGGTGAGATGGAGGTGCTTTTAACAGAAGAGGACTGGGATGAGGAAGTTCAATAGGTGCAGATCTATATCCTTCCGTTACCGGAGCTCGGGAATTATAATATCTCGGATAACTCGAGCCCAAGGGTTTTGGAGAATGTATATCGTTATGACTTGGATATGGCTTAGGTATATTCACTTCAGCTTCCTGACCTTCATCGACAACATTGGTTTCTGGATAATTTGTACTTTGGTAATAGCCTTTGAGCGGAGGAGCGGAAATTGCTGTAGGATAACGAACGAGGGGCATTTGATATGCTAAAACCGGTGTAATTGTGGATTGAATTGGTGACATGGTCGGATGAGCGTAAGTTACATAAGACACTGGAGGAGTATACTGTTGAATGAGGGTTTTTCCTGTCGGTGTGACGTAAGTCGGCACTTCGAAGTATGCGGGTTGCTGTTGAATATGCTGTCTATTTTCATAACCTGATACATGAGCCAAAGTCTGTTGTTGCACACCAACTTGTGATTGGTGGTGGTCCCCTTGCTCAGAAGGCTCATTATAATACTGTGGCACTAAATATATTTGCATTGGCACGTTTGATAAATAGCCAACCATAGCTTGTTGTGGAGCTGATGGTCCATATTGAGGCATCGGCAGTGGAGGTGGTCTCTCTGGCTGCTCCGTGACAGCATATTGATGCACAAACCGTTGTTGTTGAGGTGTCTGGACCGGTTCCTTAAAATATTTGAAAAACCCATTTTTTAATAAATCCAGTGGTAATTCGGGAGCACTAACTGAATTTGGTTCTTGTGACCGGGCCTCTGATTTTTCTAATTGCTTTTCCTTTTCACTTCTTAAATTATCTTCTTCTATATCTTGCAACTCAATTTTTTTCTCAGCCACCACGAGGATGACCATGAAAAATAAAAGTTCAATCTGAAATTTATACAATATTTAACGTTAGTATTAATGATTTCATCTAGTTTTCAGGGTAAGTGCACTTCCGCTGCTGGTCAGTGCATTTTGTGTTTAGATAAGGCATATACATACATAAGTACATGTGTAGACGGCAAGTTTCTATCATTATGGCAAAGAACGGGTGAATGGTAAAAAACAAACTAGTGCCTATTATGAAACCGGTTACTATAGCAACGCACTAGGCACTTCTAAAAGGGAGCGTGCCAGCTTTTACTCTCAATTTGTGTGGTTATCTAATTGCATTCCACTTTCTGGTGGATATTACTGTTCTTACTTTTGATATTAGTATTTAACAGCAGTCCAATACGTCGTCGCACCAAAATTACATCAAGTATTTCATTTAAAATAAAGCAAAAAAAATATAATTCACAATTATCTTATACATATTAAATCGTCAAAAAGTACATTGAAAATATTTCAGAGGACTTTTTTTATAAAACAATAGATAATTTAAGATAACTCAAGAATTCCGTTTTTTATTAAATTTAATTACATGTACCTAAGCCGTGCAAGTGTTGTATTTACTCACGTAACATAAGAAATAAAATTGATATGTGAAATTATAAATAATAGTCCGATTCTCTTCTGTTACGAAATTACCTTTTGTTTTTAAATTTCACACTTGATACAATGCTTTTGGAAGGTAGACACAATAATTTGAAAGTTATTCAAGATTTTTATAGAATCATAATCCTCACAATTTTGCATATTTAATTAATTCACCTTGATTTTTTATATATGTAAATATTTAATATACGTGCTATGCCTTAAAAATACGACACAAAATGGGGAATAGAGTGTTTTAACACTACGTCCCCACTGTTTACAATACGTTTATACGTCACTTCGTTCTCCATTTATTTCACTTGTCGCATCATACAGAAAACCAAAGCTTTAACGTATATATATTACATGCATATAATGCATGTAATATATTTACGGTCTCTCAGGTAAGGCCAGTTACAACTTACCTATATCGATAACATAAGTAATTCACATAATAAACTTAATTATTATCGTTCAGTACGTTTCAAAATTTTTTTACATCATACTATATTTATATGTACTTATGATATAAAAGTATTAGTTAGTGTTCAAAGTAACGACTTTTACCTTTGACCTGGCTACTAACGTCCGTCAAAATTAAGCAGGGTCAAGAAGGTAATTCCTTATCATAATTAATAATCAATTATGGAATAAACACAGTTAATTTTATCATATGTAAAAGTGAAAATGTAATACTAAAAAATATTAATATTTTATTCTTCATTATATATATTGAAGAATAGAGCGCTTAATACTGAAATGCCAAATGACTTATATTAAGGTAATCTAGATTTTTATGTCTCAATTGAAGCAAAAAATATTCTTCTGGTAATCTAATTTACAAAAAAAAGTGTAAAAAATAATAATTTGAAATATGTAAGATGTTTCGTCAAATTTAACAAAATTTTTATGTAATTAATTTTTTAAATTAAAAAATTTATAAATTTTATAAATTAAAAATATATAATTTATTTTATATAAATAGATCAATATTTGTATAGCAAATTATAAAAAATCTTTACACATTAATTTTATAATTCATCGATTAAGACTTATTCCGACAATAGATATGCTTGAAAGGAACTCTATGCTGAAAATCTCTAAAAGCTCATTCCAATAATAGTAATTGTACTTTCACTAAAAGGTGTTGTATGTGCACCCTAAGCGAATATTGACATCTTGACGGTGACGGTCCCTGTGACCTTATTGCTATGATAAAATAGCATGAGACGTCATGAAAGGCATTACAGTGATCTATTATATGTTTTGAAGTAGTCTCAAAGAGCAGTAGAAATTTAAAAGGTTCTGCGAAAGTTAGTGCAGTAAACTATAACGCGACGGTTGTGGGTTCAATCGCGTAGCCCTCTCGAGTAAATGAAATATGTATTTAATATTTTAATTTCTTGTCTCTGATATTGCGCGGCGTTGAGTTTCTCCACTTAAATTCGTGAAGTTTAATTTATAAATATTTTCCATGTTATTTGTGGGAAAAGTAACAAAGAATCGATGACAGATAATTGCTTAAAAACTTAATAGCTGTATGAACTCAAAGTACTGGACTTTAAATGTAAGCCAAATTTGCATCATATTGCACAATTAATAATTGTTATTTTACACATCAAGCATGTTTTATGTTGACATAACTTTAAAAATAAAAATGGTCTGTTAAATGTTCTTTTTAGCTTTAGAGTCCTTGCGTGACAGGTGGCGGAAATCAACGCCGAGCTTTGCCCTGTTGGCAGAAAGAAGAAATTAAAATATATTAATAAATTATAATTTATTCCCCCCGACTGGGTATCGAAGCACTAACCGTCACGTTTATGATCACACGTTTGTGCCACTGCTCGACGACGACCTTAAACTAGTCTATATTATGTAAATATAGTCGCGGTGTTAAGAAAATTATAACATTCATATGTAATTCGTAATTTTACTTTTTATACAACGACATTGCATTTTAAGAGGTACTTAAATTTTTTTTTAGATTTTAAAGTTACGTGAAATCCACTTTCTTATATTACTCATCTAAGCTCGCTTTTATAGAAATGCTAAAGATCAAATATTATGGTTATCAAACTATAAATAAATTATAACCTAGTTGTATTTAATCTAATACTTAGATATTCAATGTTTACCATTAGAGAAGTACATTGATAGTTTTTTTTTTATCGGAGCTCCATTTGCGGATTGGCCTTACATACTCGTAAATATATATATATTACGAAACATTGATAATATTAACATGTAAAATGCAGTTAAAGTTCGTGGACATTTTGAAAGAATATGTCAAATATCTCGTAAATGGACGTCATTTATATAAAAAAATGTTCGTCCTTATTTATTTCTGACCTATAAAAAGTATTCTTTCGTCTCTTAATATTTCTGCTCTATCGAAGTTATTAATTAAATTAAGGTATTTTTTACAGCTTATATATCGGTTATTTTTTACAAATGACTGACAAACATAGCAACTGACAGTGTTCTACTCATTTTGTTTCTAATTTAAATTTATTTAGAACTAGCCCTACTGCCCTCGCTCGGCTTCGCCTACTTCTTTTTTATTTGAAAAAAAAAATTTAAGTGTATTTATTTATTGAAATTAATTGGTAATGGTAGTATTTTTTGCTGTACGCTTTCTTTTCATAATTTACGAAATCTTACGATATCTTTTCGGAATTTTATAGAAAGAATTTTTATAGAAATTTAATAGAAAAATTTTTACTTATTTCATATCTACCTAAGCACGTACGCACGGCAAACGCAATTTGAAGTCCCAATTAGCCTAATGTTATTGCGTTAAAGACCCATGAAGTTCGGTTCAGCTGTTCTGGAGATAAATGTATTTCAACACATTTCCAGGTCCAAGATAAACAAAAATAATAAATTTTCATTTTTTTTACTAACATGTATTACTTTTCAATATTCATATTTACACCAAGGTTGTGGGTTCAGTTCCTAGTTAGTCTCACTTGAATATGTTTATATTCGACCAATTTTTCGCTTACAAAAAGCACCGACCCAAACCACGCAAACTAAATACCCAAATGTAAAATTAGCTAAATAAATCCTCGTATTAATTATGTTCAGAATTTGCATATTTACGTAAATTATAAAAACCTCACCTTTAAAATAAACATATTGGACACGTTTTTACGTTATGCACTCGGTATTGACACTTAAGCACAGTACAAATGTCAGCGATCACCGCATTATAACACGCTGCACTCTTTCTTTTTCATTCAAGCGAAGCGAAGCGAAGGAAATCCTGTAATTAGAAAAATATATATTTAAAAAGCTTTTATTGTATTACAAAACACATATATGAATGATCATTTTTATATATATATTATGTATCTAATTTATTTTTATATATATAAAATATAACACATAAATAAATAAATAATATTCAGCGTTCACTTGCAATTGGAGCAGCTATGGCGTTCAGCCGGCGTCCCGTTTGGTACCTGAGTGGACGCGCGTATTATTTGTAACGTTGTTAAATACACTCTACATATCAGCGTAAGAAAGGTGCTAAGGTACAGATAGATGCCTCATACCACGTTCTTGATGAAAGTGAAAATTAGAGCTTTTTCAAGGCTGTTAACATGAATTTAGATGGAATAAAATAAAATATTAAAAGTGAAACGAAAAATTTAAATATAATTTCATTTTATTAGCTCTTAACTTATTATGCCTATTAACAAAACTGATATAGCTTACTTATTGAGTAATTTTTCTTTTGTTCCATAAAAAGGAGTAAATTCTCCATTTTTTTTGAAAATTTCGAGAGCGGATATTGACGGTGTTAACGATGGTCTGTCCTACGAAAACCATCTTTACAGTTAAACAATATTCCTCTCTGCAACTTCTTCACTTAAAAAAAATATTATTTTTAATTCGTTAAAAAAATAGTCTCACGAAACTACAGCAGAGAAGAAATTGTTTTCTAAACAAGCAAATATAACTACAATATTAAAAATATTTTGATATTATGTCAAAAATATCACGTCACGGTGAGTGGTACTCCTCTAAAAGCTATCATCACAGATGTCTATCATTATCTGACCTTCATATTGCTCTGTAATATTGACGACGAAATTTTAATCATACTTCTACTGTAGAACAATAGAAAACATCTGTTGATTTAAAAGTCAACATCAGTAGATTAATACTTAGAAAATTTATAGTCAGCGCTTATAATAACAGGGTAATATATATTATAACATAATATTTTATTATATAAAGAAAAAGTTATGAAATAAAACAAAAAAAATGTAATTTATATATAAACTGATCTGCTTATTATCCGTTTCAAATATTTAAGCCGATTCCCTGATATACCATTATAAATGACCTTTCGACAATGATTTCGGTACAAGCCATTATATTCTATATCTAATACTGCGCAAATTACCTAAAACTAGTTTGTAATATACGAAACTTTGATTTGTAATCCAAAATTTTAGTAATATTTAAAAGAAAAGAAATATTAATATAATAAAAACTGGATTTATTGCTTTGAATTTGGGTCTGAACAAAATAGTATTTCAAAATACTTATATTTGGCCATCAATTACGAACATAACTCGATAGTTATGTTAACTTAGATAATAGTCGAGCGAGCATTCTTTATTTTTGGGATGGTCTATTATTTTAAATACAGGCAATATAAGGCTTACATAACTCCGGTTTACAATATTATATGTATAGGATTTGAAATAAAATGGGGAATATGGCTTAAAATAATATTCTTATAATATAAAATATTATGTTATATAATTTAATTGATTCAACAATCTATCGACCTTAGTAAATATATATCCTAGTAATGTGAGTGCTTGAATATATAAATATTACTATCTATTTACTTCTTTCTGAAATACAAAAAGTAATGATGCAGAATTTTCGTTGATTACTGAATAAAATTTTAAGCCTACTAATAGATGTTAATTATATTAGTACCGAAAAGAGATTCACTTATGTTTTCTACATTTTGGATAGATAAAATACATATATCGTGTCATTATTTATACACGCGGTACGAATAAATCGGACGCCAATTGTGACGCATAGGCACAACCGAGCGACTGCACTCGACGGTTGTGGGTTCGATTCGCACTCAGGAAAATGATATATATTAATGAATATTTCTTAGTAAAGAAGCAAATACTCAATACGCAATGCCTCCAAAACTCAGCAAAAAGTGGAGAACAAAAATATTCTTAAGACGGACGAAGTATCTTAACACTAGGTTCCCAGATTCCCTTTGCATATATGTGATATACAGCGTGAAGTAATAAGTAGATGCTTATCACGTTAGATTATTAGCGTAATCTAAAGCGTGTTAAAGTTGCTGTTAACACCTAGATTTAACATCTAGTTAATAGATGTATCACTGTTTTATTGTTCACATGATTTATTACTATAATAGAACTATAAAAAACTTTCACTTAAGGTTAGTTAAATTATTAATTTAAAAAGTAAATGTATATCTCTGTTTACTTTAATTTTTTCAATTAAAAAATAATTAAATCAGCTACCCTAGAGGTACCGTAAAGGAACCTATTATTAAGATACTCCGTTCCCCATTTTCCCGAATTTTGGGAGCATTGCGTCAAGTAGCGAGATTAAGAAATAAAAATATCATTTTTAAAAAAATATTAATATTTTGACCTTGATATTTAACTTAAGTAATAAAATCACATATATACTATAAATGAAAATGAACCTATTGACCGGATAAAGACGTTGGCCCGTATCGTTTTCACTTGCTTTCTAACCCAGCTAAGCGGAGCCGATATCCTATATAGCACTTTCATTGTAAACCCTTCGAATTCTCCGATACGGCCCTATTATATGTCTGAATTCTAGAAATAATAAACTTGCGGTATTCGTATCAGATTTAAGTTCGGAACTAAAGTGTGATTTGTGTTGCAACGATGTCGGTCTTTAACGGAACGGAAAACGACATTTTGTAAGGAAATTGTATAACGGTCGTATGTGGAAGTGTTTGACATGTTATATTTTTTCTAGAGCAAAAGCTTTAATATTATATATATTAAGCTATATATATCAAGCTATTGTAAATTTATTAGGCTAATGTACCAAAATTTGATATATTTTTTTAACTTCACGCTATATCCCATATAAAGCTGGGTAGGCAGATGGAACACAATCCGTTTCCGACGAATTTTTGAGACATTTAATGTTGAGAGACAGAACTAAACGCTTCCCTCCCTCGTTTCTATATGATTAAAATTTGTTTATGGCACGTGTATATTTATAAAGTGTAAGCACTCATATATTACGACGTTACGTATTAGCCTTAATTTCTCCTATCTACACAAAAAGATTAATTTTGTTCTTCCTGTCTTTGCTTCATTACTTTCTATCGCATAATGTATGAATAAATCAAGTAAGTAGCATCTTTAAAATATGTATTTTGTGCATCTCTGCCTACCCTGCTGCATGCGGGATACAGCGTAAAGCCCAAAAAAAAACATTGATTTACATTTACAATTATTTCTTTATCATTCACACTGTTCACATAAATTTCTACATTTATTCGCATTAAATAAATATATATACGCGGTAAGTGGATATCCGACTTCTGTCAATCAAAATAATTATAAAGTAGCGAGAGTGGAGCCAATAGGTGTTTCATGTTAGCTTGCCCAAGATGTTCCATTGAACGATTTAGTGTGTATGGCGTTACATAATATCTATACTTGCATATTGTGAGAAAAAAAAACCATAATATTGCTCGTACTCGTTCCATTTTATAAGTGTAAAGTATATAAATGTAAACGTAAAGTATGTAAATAAATATGTCGCATATAAATGTCGATAGGTCGTAGGGTCGATGCGCGTTTATGGAAAATATGTAATATTTTCATTAACTCTAATAACTCACTTAACACGCAATGGGTCAAGAATTAGGTGGAAAATGGGAAATGGAGTGTATTAAATAACGTTACCAGGTTAGATCTGCCTACTCTGCTGTGTGCGGTATAAAATACTAAGCGTGAAGATAAAAAAAAAGTTAACTACTGGTTCCTATATAAATATAAGCTTTTATTCTCTAATTTATTACATTCACACAGTGAAGGAGTTTTACACAGTTCAAGCTCAGTAAACATATGCATCTAATAAGACTTAGAACGTTACAAACATCTATCTACGGCTTACGTGGTAATCCCTTTTAAATAATATATATTATAAAGTTCACTTATGCCAGATAATGACGTAACGACGGAAATACATATGTATGGAAGTAATTTGTTTTTATAGCATCCAGCTCTCCGGTAATACCTTGTACCTACCGCATGTTTCCGTTTGGCAAGATGATTTTCCGTTCTTCTATGTGTTGTACATTATTTATATATATATATATATACGGACAGTACTCTTTACGCAGTATCTTGTATATAGTAGCGTAGGGTGAGGGAGCCTTAGGAAGTCAGAGTTATGACTTTCCGTCGAATTCTCAAAGCACTGCGTGTTGAGTGGCTCAACTCAACGCCGCACTACTTACCACCAATTTAGATTTTGATACTACTAAATAAAAATACACGAACATAAATTTTTATATCTAATTAATATGAACACAGTAAAATTAAATGAAAACAAATTGAAATCTCGAAATTTTAAGCGATACTTAAGCGAACTCTATACGTTTCTAATAGATCATTTACTTAGCAGTTAAGAAAATTGCACATCAACTAAGCTAAATGGCCATTAAATAATTGAATTAAATTATTATTCTTCAGCTCCATCATTTTAGTTAATATAAGAAAATCAATGTGCGTGTTGAGTGGTGTAACTCAACGCCGGGCTTTTGCGTTGGTGCCAGAGTGAAGAAATGTAAAGATCAATAAATAATAATAGAAATAATAGTAAAAGTATGATACAACAATAATATTATAATTATAGTTATTTTCAGAATACCGCCACAGTGCAGTGTGACATTATCAATAATCACTATCAAACTCATGGCCCGAGAGAATCAATAAAAATCTGCATCGTTAATACACTCAGATACTTCAAGAATAAATGTAACATAACGTTAGATTGAAGTATACTTCAGTCTTATATGTATCTTAGTATTATATTATATGTTTAATTTTTTGCCCATTTACGCCCAAGCGCGTAGGAATAGAGCAGACTATAAGAAGACTATTCTGGGGAGGAGACGGACTTCACTCAAAAATTTTACAAACAATAAATTGGCTTCGAAAAAATTCAAAAAATAAATGTACAGAAGCATGTTTACTTAAACCTTAAATCTGGCCTAGATTTAAGGTTTAAGTAGAATCTCGAGATAGACCCATGAATGTATGCGTAGATACATAGTAAACATATTTATATATTTATACTCCAATAATAAAATCATTGATTAATAATGATACAAATGTTACGAGATCAATTAGCAAACGCGTACTCCTTTCACTGCGCACGCACAGAAGATGATCTTACAACTATGTTTTGGTAAACCTCTATTGACTCATAGGAATGCATATTAACGTCATGTTAAAATCTTGATTTTATTTATAACTGTATAATTGCAAGTATTTATGTAACCGAGGCCGTCGTGGCGCAGGAGCACACGGCTGTGATCGTAACGCGACGCTTGTGCGTTCCATCCCCACTCGGCGTAATGAAATATTATTTACTAATATTTTCATTTCTTCGCTCTGGCGCCAAAGCAAAAGTCCGGTGTGGAGTTCAACAGGCAATTCCTCAAAAAAATAGGCAAAAGGGGGAGAACCAAGTATCTTCCCTTCACCACGATTCCCTCTGCGATGTGCAGGACATATTTATTTATGAAATCTGATCCCTAGGGAAATATTTTATGTATACAAAATATTTTTTTATAATGTTACTTTGTGGTTTTAAAATGGTTTTTTGACTATCTCTAACAATTATACAAATCTAAGTTATATTTAGAATATTAACTATATAGCATAATCTTAAGATCAAAGAAGAGAGGTAGTTAGTTCGATTCTCATTCGACGAAAGGAAAATATTTATCATTGTCATTTGTTCGCTCTGGTGCCCAGGCAAAACGCGACGTTGAGTTCGACGTAAGGGATTGGAATGTCTTAACACTGGGATCCCTACCCTGCTACCCTGCTACCCCTGCTGTCTACCCTGCTATATAAGAATACAGTGCGTGCGTGCTTAAAAGAATCTTAAAAATCTTATTACATTACATTGCTTTCAAAAATAAAATATAATTATTTTACAAACTTAATTTCACGAATTGCCCGTTAAGTTTGACCTTTATAGATTAGTGTGTTAAAAACACGGTTAATATTTACTTACACGAATAGGTCAATTAGTATTTCTTTCAACTGGTTGTTATTAAAGTGAAACTGGTATATAATTTTACCAGCTTAGAACTATTAAGAAATATAAAATGGAACTTAAATTTAAAATATTTTATATCTATACTTCAGAATAATGTTTGACAATTACCTATAATACCGATTTGAAGTTATGTAACGTAGATATTTTTTGAATATTTAATCTTTTATTGACATTTAATCGCACTGCTGCTGGACATAAGAAGAAAAGCGGCGTTGAGTTCCGCCACTCTACACGCAATGTCTCGAAAACTGGGTAGAAAGCGACAAATGCATTTTTATACTCTGTTCTCGTTTCCTCTTCCTACCCTACTATATGCGGGCTACAGCGAAAAACTAAGAAAAACCTTAACATTTTAAAAACCTAATATCTACTATGTACTACTTCGGAATGTAGTTCACTTTTGAAAACCATATAAGGTTTAAACTTAGGCTGTGAGAAAAATCCACTTTATGTACCTACTAATTACTTGGTAGTATATAACACTTTATTTTGGTAAATAAAGTGTTATATTTAACAAAATTATGTTGAAAATCTATATATATATATATATATATATATATATATATATATATATAGAAACAAATGTCTGTTCGTTATAGACTCCGAAACGGCCGAGTCGATTGACGTGGAATTTCGAAGAGTTGTTCCCTAGCTTCCCGGGATGGTTATAGGCTAGATAGACCCGGAATCCAGAAATGCATTTTCTTTTATTTTACGTTTTTGTCCGACGGGACGTGTTTTTTCTGCTAAGCCAACAAATGACTGCACTAACCTTCGCGCGAGCGAAATGAGTGGGCTCAACTACTGCTACATAGTTTTAATTTATCTTTTATTTATTATCACCTTCAAACTGTATCCCGCACAGAGCATGATAGACAGAGGGAACCTCGTGTTAAGATACTCCGTTCCCCACTTTCTGCCAAATTCTGAAGTTGCTTGTTGAGTGGCAGAACTCAACCCCGCGCTTTGCCTCGATACCGGAGCGGAGAAATGGAAATATAAACGTAAATAAATATTCCACTTCCTCGGGTGGGGATCGAACCCCCAACCGTCGCGTTACAGTCAAATCCTTGTGCCACTGCACCACGACTTATTTGTGTCGAAAGTACACATGTCTTGTTTGTTTGTTGTCGATAAGCAAAACTTATCGAAAATATTATCTGGACAACAGGTTATAATTTAATATTATTATGGTTATATCAAAGATATTTAAAAAAATAAATAAAAATTTTATAATTTATACTATAGGAAACTATGATGCAGTGTACAATCAAGAAAATAAATAAGAAAAAATACAGTCAAATTAATATAACATTGATTTATTATTATTTACACAATATTATACATTTCAACAAAAATATTCATTAAATAATACTACAACAAATTCAACTACTATAAAAATAACAACAAAAGTTAGCATTAAAATATTAAATTTTTGAATAAGAATTGTGTCCGTTATATCCAGAATTAACGTTTGACGGGGATATGTAGTCAGCATTTTGTAAAGATCCATTTTCTTCTTTAGATATACTTTGAGACGTTTGCACTTTTTCATATTCATTTCCTTGTGTTGGTATCGATTGTACTGGTCCAGGAGAATAAGCATATTTAGCTTGTGCTTGAGAATTCGATGGATAGTAGTTATATAAATTGGAAGCTGTGCTCGGATATATCAAGTTATTATATATTGGACTGTGAGGCTGAGACAGCATCACCATAGCAGATGGTTGACCTATAAAAGAACCGCTCAGGGACAAAGGGTGAATGCTTGGACCAAAACTAAAAGGACCGTGACCTATGGGACCTAATAACGAACCATGATTATTTGAGTTAGATGCATAAAATGGGTTAGTATATTGTAACATATGCGCTGGTTGGATTCCAGGAGATGGTATAACCGCTAATACGTTGCTTCCAGCTTTCGGGGACACAATTTGATATTTTGTTTGATAACCAGGATTTGGTATGAAATTAATAGGTACAAAATGTGACTGACCACCATGAGATGGCTGTGGAGAGTGAGAAGATGAAGCATCAGCAGTGTTGCCAGATGTATAATATTGACTCGACGACTGAAGCGGGTAAAAGTTTGATACGGGAGTCTGGTAATGTTGACTGGGGCCACTCTGTGGACTAGAGCTTTGCGGGTAAATATTATAGCTGTAGTCTGGTTTTTGTGCACCTGAGGGTATTGCGTTTAGAACATTCGCCTTCCCTGCACCCCTCTTCTTTTGCTCAGCATCTTCGATTTCACTTGCAACAGCAATCGCAACGAAAGCAACAAACATCTGAAATTAATAATGACTTCAACAAAAAATCCATCACAGAAAAATCAGAAGAGGCGTACAGAACGATCAATCAGCTCCTTGTTACTCCGCCGTACGTTAATGTATTGCGACGTCAAACAATTATTATGAAACGGGTAACGCCAACAAGCTAATAGATCAGTCTCATTGTATACTCACAAAAATTCCTTTATGCACCATACTATCTAATTAAAATTCTCGATGAAAAGAAAAGTGTTCTGTTCACCGACGTGCTCGGAAAAGTGTATCTGAATATCAAGTTCACGTATTTATATGAACGGCAAAGGCAACTTTCGTCTAGGTCCAGGTGGAAGTACACAGGGAAGTGATCGTCAGGTCTTTGTCCTGTATCGTAACAGATCCAGTTTCTCTGAGAGCGTTAGTTTCCTGCATTATCGCGGAAACGCGCTGATCGTATTAGCTACACCTTACATTAGCCATCAATGAGCTTAAATTACTTTACACGTAATTTATAACTGCCACATATACAATACAAGTGTCTCAATTAAATTTTAGCGTCTTCCTATATATATATTTGTGTTTTACTTATGTACCCATATGTATGTGTAAATGTTTGAAATATTGATCCACTTTATCAGTTTCTTTTCTTTTAAAAGTTCTGCTTAGCTTAAGCATTATATATTTAGGCTATTGAAAGTCACACGTCCATTAATATTTATTTTATTGTTTCGTAAGTAAAATTGATTCTAGGACACCTAGTGTTAAGACGTGTGAGACGAAGAAGAGTGTTTCTTTTTCCCTTTGCTTGAGCGAAGAAATGAAAATATTAAAAAATAATAATTAATTCCATCGAGTTGGGATCGAACCCATAGACGTCGCGTTGTAGTCATACATTTGCGCCCCTGCGCCAAGACGGCCGCAACACGCAACTTAATCTGAACAATTACATCTAGTAGTAGGTAGTAAAGTTACATAGACAAATCATTTAATGATAACGTAAACCCATTACATAAGAATTTAAATAGCAAGCATAACATTTTAATAGCAACAAATACACAGCCACACACAGATAACATTATATCTTCAAATATATTGTACCATTTTTATAATTGGTTGGTGACTTACTTTTTTTTTTCAGCTTCATGCTGTATTATACAGCTACACGCTACACGCTATATTTGGAGGACCAAATAGTTAAATAGGCAGAGGGAACCTAGTGTCAAGACACTCTGTTAGCCGCTTTCCGCCGAATTCTGGAGGCATTGTGATTTCAGTGACGAAACTCAACGCCGCGTTTGTCATGAGCCATAGCGAAGAAATGGAAATATAAATTTAAATAAATATTTCATTTCCTCGAATGGGGATCGAACCCACAATCAGTCGGTTTTACAGTCATACTTTGTGTTCCTGCGCCGCGACTGATCTGTGTTTTTCCAATAAGTACATTTAAACTTTTTACAAAAATGTACCTATAGTTAATTATTCCTTAAGTATGGTCTAAGGTACACTTAACTCTCAATTAAAATCTATAATTTAATTTAAAAGAAAAAATACGAATGTAAGAAACTATCCTTTTAAACTTTACTTTAAAGCTTAAACTAAATTTTTCTTTTTTTTTTTATTTTAAATGCCCACTATGTCCACAACGCAGAATGGGATTTTTAAGATAAGTAGTAAGGGCACATTTTTTCCTGTCAAAACGAAAAAGTACAATGACACAACAGACAAGGGCCAAATAAATAAAACAATTTTATATTTGAGCAAAAGACATCAACGATTAAAAAGCACACAATAAATTGTAATAAATAACTTTTTGTAACTATTCACAGTTCTTATAAAAAGTGTTTTTTCTATCATATGTTGGAAGTAAATATAACATTCACTTTATTTTTCTAATTTTAGTTAAAATATTACACATTTATAAATAAAAAGCGCCATCTAACATACAATTTTGAAACTATATTATAACGTAAGTTCCAATTGACTCCGTGTGTAGTTTACAGTTCACTGTATAGAGGGAGCTATCATCAAGTTCCGATAAAAGTAAGTAAAATTTTTCAAAATAATATAAATTATTTTTAAATAAGAAAAATCCCAATTTGATGTGTTATTATTGACATGAAAATAAGCTAACGAAGTAAAGAATTTACAATTGTTATAGTTAATGTTAAACATTAGGCTATTTTATGATACCATACATAAAAATGAGAAAAACTCATACTTAACTAATAAGGTAAGATATTTTTTAAACGAGTTACATATATTATAAACTTAGAATGCCTTTAAATAGGTACTGCTATGTAAATATTTATGAACACACCACTCTGTTGATTAATTAATGTTATTGACAATAACGATTGTAGAATTATTTTAATATTAAGTTTTTATTTCTTATATTTTAATTTATGGGGGTTTTTTCGGGTTCCGCACCTTTTCAAAAAAAAGGAATCCTTGAAAGATCACTTTTCAAAAAACATGTTTTTTCCACATTACCTTAAAAAAAGATATGGCCTTATATTGCAAAAACCGCGTATTTCGACACTATAAGAGGAATAAAAACTAATAGGGTATTTTCGGTCCACAAATTCCACAGATGTATAGTTTTCAGATATTTTGCTGATTTGGCACGTAGCATCTACAAATAATACTAAACTATCTATACATGTTTCTTTTTTCCTTATCCCGCAGCACACACACAGCACACAGCAGGGTAAGCAGAGGGAACCTCGGTATTAAGACACTCCGTTCCCCACCTTCTGCCGAATTCTGGAGGCATTGCCTGTTGAGTGGCAGAACTCAACGCCGCGCTTTGCCTCGACATCAGAGCGAAGAAAAATGGAAATATAAACTTAAAGAAATATTTCACTTCCTCGAGTGGGAATCGAACTCACAACCGTCACGTTTACCAATTGTGCCACTGCGCCACGACGTCCTCTATCTATACATATTAGCTACTAAAATGCATAATTCTAGGTTTACTGGAAGTACCCGGAAGTGTTCCTGAGATAAAGGCTCTTGGCAGACAGACAGACAGACAGACAACAAAATGATCTTATAAAGGTTTGTTTTTTCTTAAAGTGTACGGAACCCTTAAAACATAAAAATCGTATAGAATTTAACCTGGATCATATACTCATATTAGTGTTGTTTTTGAAATTTGTTTGTTTCAAGTTTCATAAGCACTTTTAAGCCCAATGTAAACATATATTTTTAAATATTTTTTTAACAATGACTTTTAAATATCTATATACATCCTAGAATCGCTTTAAATATTGTATAAGAAATATAATCATTAATCTTAAAACAACTCTATATTGCAGTTCCGGTTGCTGTTTCTAATTTATATTTAATTTTAATCATTAAAGGAAATAAAAAACTTTTCTTACTCGTAGCACCAAAAAAAAGCTCATTATGCAACACGATGTTCGGAAGTGGGCGCATTCACTGAGATACATGTGCCGTCAACCGTGGACGACGTGAATAAATCGTTACACTTTGATTGTTTACTCATTTTAAATACACTTTTTATTGTAGATACGTACAATTTATTGAGTGTTTTTATTTAAATTAATGGCATTTAGACTTTTTACACAATTTTTTTTTTATATTTAATAATATTTATACCTTGGTAAAGTTTATGTTATATTTAAATATGTTAAAATAAATCCAATGTGGATGAACTTGAACGAAACTAATTACCATTTCCTATCAGATTGAATAACTAACTATCAAACATCGATTTTATGTTCATTTTCATTACAATAATAAATATATAGAAAAAGGGACGGAAAAAAAACCTTAGACTTTTTACAAATGTTTTATTTAAAAAGATAACAACAACAGTAAATCTATTTATAGACAATAAATAAACAATCTTATACCTAAAATTATTTACAGAAATTCACATCATATTCACAGTAACATAGACAATAATCGTCAACTACTCTCAGTAATTTTCGATCGACATTAAACTTGTTTTACAAATGCTTACATTATATGAACACGCTGTCACAATTACGCTGCGTATGTGAAAAAGAAAGCTCTCTTTCACATACCTAACACATGGATATTTATAACTCAAGGAAAGTTAGAAATTGGACCATATACTTTATACTACAACTTTAATACTGAGAGCCCTGTTTTGTTTTTAAGCCTTCATTTCATGCTAGCATTTTTTTAATAGGAATCTAACTCAGTAATTAATTAAATCTAGGCTTAAGCTCCTCGCTATATTTTATGGTGTTATATGATGATTCACTATAAGAGCCCTGTGCGTCTTTAGCAGGCCCAAAGCGCGAGCTGCTATGTCCACCGAAACTGTATTTTGGACCAGATGGTATGGAGCTATGGCCCGACGAAAAAGAACTGTGGCTAGATAAAGGACCTCTGTAGGACGAACTTCCTGAACCAAAACTAGGTGCTGAATGTTTACTTGGTGATATATAATATGCAGGGCTGGGAGCTGAAGCTGCATGAACGTTACTTGCGGAGTAAGAAGTTGAGGGTGTTCCGTATGTAGTTCCAGGTGGAGCCATTTGACCACTTGCAGAGAAAGCTGATGCAATAGATTCAAAAGAACCAAATCCTTCTTTAGCTGGTAAATAAGCAGAAGCGACCTGTTTGGATGGACTACCAGCAGCGTTAAAACTTGATAAAGAAGGAAAACTGTAAGCATGTCCAGAAGATCCCAACGATGCTCCGCCATGACCTCCAGTTGGCTGGTAGGCAGCGAAAGATGGACTTCCATAAGAATTTGATTGACCTAATAAATTATGACTTCCCTCGCTTTGTGCAGAAGCACCTAAGAAAGTTGAAGGCTTGAAACTAGACTTACCTGGTGCAACATAGCCACCTAAGGATTTCAATGATCCGCCGAGAGAAGAATGACCTGAACTTCCCAAAGAAAGTCCAGCATAAGAATGTCCTGAGTCTCCTAGAGGAAGAGCAGCTCCTTCGTAAGAATGACCAGAAGCAGGTACCGCATAGTTCAAAGCAGGCTGGCTAGCGGTAGATTCAGGTGAAAATAGGACAGGTCCAGTAGATCCATAGCTACTGAGGCCTTTAGCTCCAAAAGCATAAGCGGGGACTATTTGACCGGCTTGGCTTGACTGTTCACCTAAACTATATTGTTGTAATTTAGGACTTCCATAACTAAACTGTGGTGCACTCAAGTCTTGGCCACCGTGACTGTTTTGCCCAGCGAATTGGTAAATGGCACCTTGACCATGCGAAGGTATGGCAATAGCCCCAGAATTAATTCCTTGGGATAACTGACTCATGAGTTGAGAGAGGTCATTAGAAATAAGACCTCCTTGGCTCGGTTGTAAAGTGATAGGTGCAAGTTGAATGGTTCCGTGACCACTGGCTGGAAGACCCTCCGATTGAACTTGGTACGATGGTTGACCTGAACCTTGAGCCAGGAAGTTGAAACTAGGTTTATCGCCTCCAATGCTGTATCCGGCACCGATACTGATAGCGTTAGCATCTTCTTGACTTAAAGCAGGTCCTTGATAACTATGACCAGATGAGCCATGTGGGGGTAAATAACTTCCAGTAGCAGCTTCCCTTTTATCTTTCGGCTCTTCTTTTTTTGCTTTTATAGCCCATGATGTAGACAGACTCAATAGAGTTACGAATATAACCTGTGGAAAAATTTAGAAATTTAATTCAAATTCAATTTTACTTTCGTTAATGCAAATTACTCTGGGAATCGAAAAACTTGTTTTCTACCACACGTATAAAAGCCGACCCGCATGGCAGGCATGTTAAAGATTATACCAGCCATTATAAACTTAATTTCACTTTTACCGCTTTTACTTAAACAAAAAAACTACATATTATTTTTGAATGATTAATTTTGTACATAATTTTTAAATATATGAAAGTAATTATGAATTAGATTAGTTTTTAATAATATATCCAATATTTTTTTTACTAAATAGGCCACATTTTATAAATTATCTGTTAAAAAAAATAATTTTAACTTTAATTTCAGTTTTTAATTTCAAATGTTCAAGTTACTTAATAAAGTTATAAATCTGCACTGTTTCTATATGTCGATAAAACATTAATTTAGAAGATAATATCAAAATCCTTTGTTGGCACATATTTTCAAATTTATATATTCGCACTGAACCCGCACTCACCGTGAATTTCATTTTGTATGCTTATAGAAACTTAGATGTGCTGTCGAAGCTAAACCACTATATACAAGAGAAATATAAAACCGTTTACAACACTGACGGCCGACTGCTACAGCCGCCGAATTTGTAATGTGTTGTCGGTGTATTTTCACCGAATTTATAAGAGAGCGACCAGAGGCGGGTGCCAGCCGCGCTTCGGAAGGGTAAAAGTATATCGGAGGACCCTTTCACTGAACGAACTGAAAGAATGGGATCGAGCCATCGGGCTTCCGAGACCAGACATGAGGTAATGCCGGCCGGAAGTATTACATCATTAGATCACGGTTAGATGCACTTATAGTTAGATGGTGTGGTGCGCGTCGTGACTGGTGGCTGGAGGTCTAGGGATAGGCCTAGAACGTGGGTATACAAACGATTTTTAGGTGTTTAAATATTTTAAGATATTTAACAAGACTAGTGTTTATACGTAGGTATACATTTCTTTTTTTTGTTTGCTTCACGCTTTATTACTCATATTGCAGGGTAGACAGATTGAGGCTAGTGTTGAGACACTCCGTTCCTCACTTTCCGCTGATTTTTTGAGGGAACTCAACACTCTGCTTTGGTACCTGGTACCTGAGCTGATATATAAATATATTAATAAATAATAATTTAATCCCCCGTGTGGGAACCCACAACCGACACGTTACATTCACAGATTAGTGCCTCTGCGCCATGACTGACGCATAGATACTTTCCATAGTGTAATCAATTATCCTGATCTTATTTAGTGTTCATTGGGTCGCTCTCTTCTGTCGTATTAAAATTTAAAATCAGCTCGATAAACGTTTAAGTAGATCTCCAGATACACGGAGGATGTGCACAGAATTATTAAGACACACATGCACTTTCGTTCTCGTGAATGCTGACATCACACAGCGTGTGTTGCAAAGTAATCGCTATTTTGAAGTTTGAGAACAAAGTTGGATCAAATTATTTTTTTTTTATATTATTTTTTTGTGTTTTAGTATTTTTTTTTAGTAATATTTTCTATTATAACTGCAAAAGTTAGTCATGATATACTTTTATCATTTTATATTGATACACTATGAATGTTTCCATGTTTGTATTAAACTATTTAAAAAAAACTTAAATTCTCTGTAACTGTACAAGAAATGACGAATTTTGAATCAAATATATTCATAAAACGGTTTACGGTTTAAAACGGTTTTTTTTAAAATATAGAACGTTGTGGTATTTTTTTTTTCAATTTAAGCTTTATAGAGAATTAGTAGGTTACAATTAGAAAACAATACACAAAGGAAGTTATATTGTATAATATTAATAATGGTTACCAGTAAATAATGTAATGTAATAAATAAAAAAGTAAAGTTTAATATAAAAGCCGGTACAAGATATTATACAATAAAACGTGTCAATAGCCCAATAGCCATTTCAACACCAATAACAAAAATAAACATTATATTATATTATATTATATTCTAACGCAGTATTCTTCTGTTTTTTATTTACTACATGTAACGTTATCGAATTTTAAGTAAAAGGAAGCAAGAAAGGAAAACCGAGAAATGACGTCAATTTTGCTTTCGAAATTTGGTAAAATTTAATTTAATTTTCTTTTAGATTTTTTATTTCCCACATACAGCAGTAATGAATAGTGTAAAGGCACTCTTTTCCATATTTTCTGCCGAATTCTAGATACATTGTTCTTTGAGTGACAAAACTCAATGCTACGCTGTGCCTCGACGCCGAAGAAATGCAAAAATTATATTTAATTTTCTCGAGTTGGATTCGAATCCACAACCTATCGCGTTTACAGTCACACTTTGTGCTCTTGGCTCAGTCATTGTCCATTAAATAACCTAAATTTATACAAACAATGGGTTTATTATTACATAAGTCTATTGTTATCCATTGATCAAATTCCGACAACGTATTTTATTGTAATGTACACCGTTATTTAATCGAAACAAAAGATTCCCGTATTTCTTAAAAAAAAGCACCTGTCCAACATTTTTATCACAGCTTATATAAGAATTACTATTATTAAATGTAATCCCTATACTCTTATTCACATTTATAAAAAATGTAAAATCACTTAAATTCCGCCAAATTTATTGAGTCATTGTGGTGTTGAGTGGCGAAACTCAACGCTGGAATTTTGCTGTGGCGGAAATATTATTAAAAAATAATTAATTCCCCCGAGGGGATGTCTAACCCACAGTCGCCATGTTACAGTCACACCCTTGTGCCTCTGCGCCAAGGCAGCCTATATAAAAGAATGCTGTATGCCTGCTCTATATACATGATACAGAGTGAAGCTGAAAAACTAACCTTAGAAAAATTTTAAACATAAAAATTGCAAATAAATATTATTCATAAGAAGACTTCACTTGTTCGCGCACGTGCTATCGAGGAAAGTGATATTTTTTTATCATCTACATTATCGTACTTGAATTTCTCTCGGGAATAATTGTAGGAAAACCGCTTAATGTCACAAAGAGGTTTTGGCTTTTTAAAAAGTAGCGCCACAAATGGCATTTCTTACATTACGTTAACCTCAAGGCAGGTTAATATAATTTCATCAGGCTGATATACCTCGGGGGACAAAGAAATAAAGCATCTGAGTCAATATAATCAAAAGATACCAGCGTTTATACATCAACATTATTGCATTTTGTATGAAATTCGGTGTGTAAACCTTCGAAGGTACTCGTCATTAATCTATATTAATGAAATTCTTTTCATACAAAAAGGAAAGGAAATTTAATATTATAAACTTTTATAAATGACATTTCCCGTTGATATAGAATTCTGAAATTGATATGGAATCCTCATACCAATCTCAGAATTGTATACCAAATTTGAAACTCCAGTTTGACCACTTTTTTTTTAATATTATTATTAATTTAATACTATTTCTAATACCTGATAATATAACTTGCACCACCACCGCTCGTTGTAAAAAAAAAATATTATGAAAAAAACCGTATTCTTCGAAAGTACGCTTTATTCTCCAAATCGTTGACTCGAATCGTTGACCAAACCTTTAGTTACCTTGACAATGAAAAGAATGTACAGTTACTCGAGATAAGTATACGAGATACAATACTACATACCTGAAGTAAATACGTGATTTCAATTATATCAATTCGCTCTGCCTTGCTGTGTGCAGGAAACAGCGTGAAGCTGATTATTTTTATACTATTAACGGCATCTGATGTAATAAAAGTCTTTGATATTAGTATTAAATTATATAAATATTTTCCGATAAAAAATATTCGAGAACTTAATAAAATTAAGTAATTTTCAACACGACAAAAAAGTGATCTAATTTTATGACCGAATCACTTAAACGTAACCAACCAAAGTGAATTCAGATTGGTTTTTATTAGAGAATAAGCAAAAGAAACTAAAGCATGATTCATCTTGACTCGGCGCCAGGAAGCTGAGCCCCGAGCACGAGGAAGAAAGTGAACAATGAACAAAGGTCTTATGCACTTCATATTAATTTGCATATGTAATGCAACAGTTAGTAGAGTATAACTAAGCATATAATTATTTTTTATTAAATGTTAATATTTTTGCTTTTTTTTGCTATATTAACAACATGTGAAAATTTTAGTATTATCGGTAACATTAAAATAATTAGGTTTAAATATACATTCATGTTAAAGTACCCCCTGCCCTTATACTACTAACACCATATAGAAATTAAATAACAGAAACAGAAATTTTATAAGCACGTAGGATAAAAGTTTACACGAATTAAGTTACATAGTATTGGTATGACATATACATAAACTTATAAATGAATATGTAAATATGTTTCTCTAAATAAGCTTATGTTAAATTATAAAATATGTGTAATTTATATAATTTTACTAGTTATTTATAATTTGTGAAACAATCGTAATTCAAAAAAAAACTGTTCAAAAAACGCACTAATATATGTGTTTATTATCTAAACTATTAATTATTCCGAGAACTTAATCTCTTTAGAACATTAAAGTCTCATGTAGTAAATAACTTTATTAGGCAACTAAATTGTAAAAAAATGCACAGTCTGTATTTAAAAATGAATATATTTACACTTTCAATCATAAATAATAATGTTAATATACATATATATGTATAAAATGTAATTATCAAGTCATATAATAAGATGAGTCATACGAGTGTGCGATAGTGTTCCGGAAATAGGAAGACCTATCGTATATCAAACCAACTTTCTATTGTGATTTTGTAATATTGGAAAATAGAAAATATATTATGATATTTTGTTTATAAATTTAAAATTTTAAATATGTATTTGATTTTTAATGAAATAGTTAAAATATAATTTTACATAATATATAAATTGTTCAAATTATCTATAGAAATAGTAAAATTTAATCCGATTTTCTTTTATTTTCAAAGTTTATGTAAGGCGCTTACTTATTTCGAGAAGTTCAGTCATTAACATTTTGTGACATAATAAAATGAGTGTACAGACGTTTAACTTAAATAGTCGAAT